>CM031236.1:188112236-188270841 GCA_018340775.1 Taxus wallichiana var. yunnanensis
CAAAATTAATACTTTCAAAGAAGAAGAGGTTATGGAAATTATTTTCTTTCTTAATAAACTAGACAAACCATTACAATTGTCAAAGTACAATCTAGATTCTCATGTTAAGGCCTTTACAATTGTCATTCGGGATCTACTAACATGGGATTTTGCGGTCACTAATTTCTCTCTCTTTCTCTCTTTCAACTTAAAAAAGGAGGTTTTATACTTATACCAAAAGATGTTTTAGTGAGGGTTGTGATATTCATTATTCATGACAAAAATTATTTGATAACTTTAAGCTTGACATTCATTTTCAAGATAAGCATAATGTAAAACCCGGAGAGAGCACTTTAAAAATGATGATATTGGGACTTGTTCTATTTTCGTGTTTTGAAATAGTTTTAACTTTGAAGAGGGGAATTTGTTTGTGTTGGCATATTCTATTTTTGTGTGAGTGTGGAAGAAGGGTTTTTAATTTTAAAATTTAAAATAAATGGAACATAAAAATATGTTTAGCAGGAGTAAATGCTTTAATTAGTTTATGGCGTTTGACAGATTTTTTCTGATAATCAGATAAATTTTTGTGTTTTTTCTTGCAAACGGTAAGATTTTTTCAATCCGTTGCAAGAAACGGTCTGATATATTTGAACCGTTGCAGGAAAAAGCAAGAAATTGTCTATATAAAACCCAAGAGGGTGAGAGAGATGCTCAAATGCCACCATTGTGTGGGGTGATGTGCATAAATTTAGTGTTGTTTTGTTTCTTTTATTTTGTTTGTTCAAATCATGGAGCGCTCCTGCTTCTTTCATGTATTGATTTTCTTTTTGTTTATGTTGTATTGTTCTGTCCTGTGCCATGTCTGTGATGTGTTTTTGTATGCTACAATCCACCCCATAGAAAAGGAGGAATTTTTCTGTGCATATGCAACTTGGAAATCTGAAATACTGTAAATGCTTGGATTGAGGGAACTTTCACCATCAAATAGCGAGGTCAATTCTTTTCAAGCAGTTGATTTACGGTAAGATCCTAAACCCTTACCTACTTGAAAATGTCAATAGGTTTTTTTGGACCTATGGTTTATATTGACCTTGTTTTGTGTTTGGACACTCGGTTAAATATGTTGTTCTGACCTACGGTTACAGAGATTATGAATTGATTTTTGTATATACCTGAGTTTATGTTGTATTTGTGAGGCTCAATTACATTAACAGATTGGTTCAGTTGTATTAACAGAGATTTGTCTTGCCACTCTTATCTGAAATATTAAGATTTTGGGGCCAATAGTGATCAGTAGGTTTCTTTTATTTTATAGAAAGTTTTATAAAACTTGTGAATAGATAAAATTTGTGAGCTATGTGAATCATTTCTGAATTTCAGCAGTCACTTACTTTAAAAACATGATACGATAATTCACTTTCAAGATTTTTGGCAATAATTGCCAATAGGAGCTTCATTCTATTGCCTCTATTAATATTAATTCTATTTAGGATCTCTTTAAAGATTATCCTCTTAATTTCCTACTGAGATTAGATTGTTTAGGATCTTTAACAAGTTAAGAAACTTGACAATTTTAATGATTGTGATTCTATTGCAGAACTTATCATTTTTTTAGATTTTAGATGCAGAATATAAAATTAGTTTATTATTATTTTTAATTAATCTTAATAGGTGCCAGATTCATTGGAGAGTCACTTCATATAAGTTGAACCTGTAATGATGGCAGTTTTTCTTTCACTTTACCCTGCTTAAGGTTGCCCCACATCAGTTTTTTAGCATTTTCTGTATATGGAAGTACCTAGTCATGCAAGGTAGTCTTATTTTGGAATGAATGCTCTGTTTTCTCATATTTATTCATAAAAAGAAATTAACTTGTTCATGAAAGCTCTGTCTTCTCTTGTTTAGTCATGGAAGATTACTATTAATCTTATTCCATCCTGCCAAAGTGATTAGCTCCATTGTATAGGTCCATATTGAAATGACATGAGATTGCATGCCCACTTTCTCCTAATTTAAAAGCTTTCATTTCTGTTAGGGATTCCCTGATATAGAGTTAGAAAAGGGCAAGGTCGATAGTGTGGAAGGATATGTCAATTGGAAAGGAAATGTTGCTCGCAAGGACAAACATGGCGGATTTTGAGCAGCAATGTTCACTTTCGCAGCCCACTTTCTCCAATTTAAAAGTTTGTTTTAATCTGGATTCCCTGATATAGAGTTAGAAAAGATTTGGTTTCAACATGTGTGAAGGATATATATTGCAAAGGAAATGTTGCCGCACAAGTGGCAGCTATCTGTGGTAGACAGTTGTTGCCTAATTTTGATTTCATGACCTGTTGTTTACATCCCATTCTGCCTGTGTTTTTAAAAGCTTTTGACATATTGTTTTTCAACTTGTTAGTCATAAGTTGTAGCTGAAAACCCCGATTTAGGTTTCAAGTGGAAGTTATTTTGTCCTTTTATGATCAGGCAATCATAGACTACGCCCCATAATTTGAATCTACATTTTGTACTTCTTGCCATCTGCCATTAGACCACACCCATTTTGATTTCATGGTAATTGGCTTTGACTGTATTTAAAGCACATCATTCTGTCCAAAATGCGAACATGAGTGATCTAAATTACATCGTGCGATAGACAGAGAACATCTTGATCAACAGATTGAAACATATCTTTCTAATTGTAGTATTTGCTACAAATTGTATTTATCTTTCTCATTTTAGTATTTTCTTTTTAACATTTATCCTTCTTTTTGTTGGAATGAATGCTCTGTTTAGCTCTGATGGTTTTCATAAAAGGAAATACCATGTGCATGAATGCTCTGTTTCTCAACTTGTTCATGGATTGAGGCCTGCTTGGACTCATAGTATGACAGCTGTCTGTACTTGTAAAGATGAATATTTTCTTGATAAAATGGATTACCACATTTTATTCCGTCGTTTCTTCTAGGATTTGAAAATTGTTATAAGCTTTTTTCATTTATGTTTTAGGAGTATGTTTTTTGTATTTATTTTTCATTTAGTATTTTCTAGTTTTCTTTGATATTTCATTCTCCTCTTAGATATTTAGATATCTGAATTTCTTTGAGAAGACAAAAACATTTATCACTAAATCTATTAAGATAGAGGGTTAAAAATAGACATGATAGTTAAAAGTGGGCAAGTCCTATTCGATTTTAATGTAAAATTCAAACTTCTATTCTCATCAATGGAAAAACCTATGAAATAAAACCCATGAAAACCAAGTAGAAAAAATTGCAGATACCTGAAGATGGCTCTTTAGGTGATAAAGAGTAATAAGGCCTTTGACACCCATGACTCTCATTACAGACTTTGTAGCTTCTGCAACACATTTCAGACCTTGTAAGATGCCATTTCAAACGCTTGAATTTCATCCCCGATTTTCCGTAATGTGATTCCTCATCAATAATAGATTAAAAATAATTTTAATGTTTATGTGATTTTTATGATTTGACCATGCCATATAAGATATGATAATAATAATTAATTTACAAAGTTGTTATGGACTCAAATGGAGGTTAAAGATGGAAGTTAGAGGAATACTTAATTTACACAATTTTATTGAGAGAAATGGATGGATTAAGGAATGGATGGCTTGTGGTTAGAGGAATAAATGTCAGAATTGATGACTAAAAAAGTATTTTAAATATGTCTTTTGATACAAAATTATGGTGTTCTGCAATTGTTTTGCATACTGATCATGTGTTTTCTAGAACTATTTTTTAATTTAATTGTGCAAAAATTTATGTCCTTGTCTAAATTGTTTTTATATGATAATGTATATTTAATTACATTTACCTTGCAGTTCTCGTGATTCAATTTAGTTATAGTTTTATGGTCCCCATTAAACTTTAAGCATCAATGTTGGAGGTAGGATATTAGAGAAGGGTTGAAATGTGATGAAGGATAAATAATAGATGATGATCAGTTAAAAAAATCTTTAGATTTTACAAATGATGTTTTCTGGATACAAAATATGAGTAGTCTTTTAAACTACAAAAACACTTATGATAATGTGTATTTGTTAGATTTTATTTTATTTTATTTTGTTCAAAATGTTATGGGGGTTCCTAAATTTCGTTTTTGCTGTGATAAAGTATATTTAATTGATTTTTAAAATTTCATTTTTAGTGGAAAGTTTATAGGGTCCCCCTAAGTTCCACCATTGTTTGATTTAGAAAATATAATTATAAGCAGTAGAAATTTATCCTTATTTACATGTTGTCTGGGATAAATGGTTAGAGAAGGGTCTGGATTAGAGGAGAGGAATACTTAATTTGTCAAGACTGGAGAGAACATTAAAGGTTGGAGAATATATGGATTTGGAGGGATAACTGATAAGGATAGTTTTTTCCCCAAGGGTTAGGGAAAGAGGAGGAATGATGATAAGGATCTTTTGGAGGGATAAGGATAGTTAGAAAGGGTTTCCTTTATATAAAATTTGTAATAGAATCAAGACATGGAGAAACATTAGATTTTGTAGAAATAAGGAGGATTGGAGGGATAAGGTATGATAAGGATAGTTAGAGAAATGTTTTGATTATGTTAAGTACTATTTCCTTTGAAAGAGGAGGATGGATGATAAATTTAGGATTGGAGGTTGTTGAGGGTAAGGATAGTTAGATACTGAAGAATTTAAAGGAAAAGGAGGAATAGATTTTTTTAAAGACATGGAGGAACATTAGAGGTTGGAGAAATAAGGAGGATTGGAAAGGATATGGATAGTTATTGAGAAGGGAACTATAGTTTGGGAAAAAGGATGGATTATAAGGATAGTTGATTTGAAGATTTATTTTAAAGAGGTATGAAATGATAAGGAGGATTCCTATTTTATGGTATGAAATAATGTATAGATTAGAGAATAATTAATTATAGGAAAAGGAGGAATAGAAGAAGACATAGAGGAACATTAGAGGTTGGAGAATAAAAATTTAGAGGGATATAGGATTCTTGAAGGATATTAGAGAAGGGTTAAGGATTTAATGAGGAGGAGGGATGATAAGGAGGTTGGAGGTAGAGGGATAAGGATAGTTAGAGAGGGTTAAGGGAAAAGGAGGAATAAAAGAATAAGAAAAGATGGAGGAACATTAGAACATTAAAGAGGATTGGAGAAATAAGATGAGGATTGGAGGAAAAGTGATGGATAAGGATTGGATGGAGGAAGATAAGGATAGTTGGAGGTTGGAGGGATAAGGATAAAGGATAGGGTTAGGGGTTGATAAAATTAGGAATAAAAAAGACATGGAGGAACATTAGAGGTAAGAGAAATAAGGAGGTTTGGAAAAAAAGTGAGGGATAAGGAGTTGGATGGAGGAAGATTCTTAAAGGATATGGAGGTTGGAGGGATAAGGATTGTTAGAGAAGGGTAGGAGGGAAAGGTTGAATAGAAAGAAGACATAGAGGAACTTTAGAGGTTAGAGGATAAGGAGGATTGGATGGAAAAGTGAGGATAAGGAGGTTATGGAGGAAGATAAAGAGGATTAGATTGGAAGGGATAAGGATAGAAATTTGGAAAGGGAGGAATAAAGGAAGACATGGAAGTAATTTACTTGGATGGAGGAAATAAGGAGGTTGAAGGTTTGGAGGGATAATGATAAGTATTAGGAAAATGGGAGGAATAAAAGAAGACATGGAGGAAGGATTAGTGGCGGAAGATAAGGAGGTTGGAGGGATAAGGATATAAGAAGGGTTATGAGGGAAAGGGAGGAATAAAAGAAGACATGGAGGAACATTAGAGGTTAGAGGGATAAGGAGGATTGGATGGAAAAGTGAGGGGGTAGGAGTTGGATGGAGGAAGATAAATAAGTTGGAGTTTGGAGGATAAGGATAGTTAGAGAAGGGTGGAGGAAAGGGGAGAAATAGAATAAGATATGGAGGAACATTAAAGGTTGGAGGTTTGATGGGATAAGGAGGATAGGAGGTTGGAGGATAAGGATGATAAGGAGGATTTGGAGGTTGGAAGGATAGGATAGTTAGAGGGAAAGGGAGGAATAAAAGAAATAGAAAGACATGGAGGAACATTAGAGGTTAGAGGGATAAGGAGGATTGGATGGAAAAGTGAGGGATAAGGAGTTGAATGAGGAAGATAAAGAGGTGGAGGTTGGAGGTGGGATAAGGATAGTTAGAGAAGGGTGGGAGGGAAAAGGGAGGAATAGAATAAGGATATGGAGGAATAAGGGTAATGAGGAAAATGGAGGAATAAAAGAAGACATGGAGGAACATTAGAGGTTGGAGAGGGTATAGGAGGATTGGAGGAAAAGTAAGGGATAAGGTTGGATGGAGGTTGAGGTTGGAGAGATTGGAGGAAAAGGAGGAATGGAGGTTGGAGGAACATTAAAGGAGGAGGTTAAGGGAATAAGGAGGATAAGGAGGTTGGAGGGGATAAGGATAAGGAAAGGGTAAAGGGAGGAAAAATGGGAGGAATAGAAGAAGACATGGAGGAACATTAGAGGTTGGAGGGAAGAGATAAGGAGGATTGGATGGAAAAGTGAGGGATAAGGAGTTGGATGGAGGAAGATAAAGAGGTTGGATTTTGGAGGGATAAGGATAGTTAGAGAAGGGTGGAGAAAAGGGGAGGAATAGAATAAGACATGGAGGAACATTAGAGGTTGGAGGTTGAAAGATAAGGAGGATAAGGAGGTTGGAGAGATAAGGATGATAAGGAGGTGAGGAGGTTGGAGATAGGAGGATAAGGATAGGTTAGAGGAAAGAGGAAGAATAGAAGAAGACATGGAGGAACATTAGAGGTTGGATAAATAAGGAGGATTGGATGGAAAAGTGAGGGATAAGGAGTTGGATGGAGGAAGATAAAGAGGTTGGAGTTTGGAGGGATAAGGATAGTTAGAGAAGGGTGGGAGGAAAGGGAGGAATAGAATAAGACATGGAGGAACATTAAAGGTTGGAGGTTGACAGAGATAAGGAGGATAAGGAGGTGGAGGGAGATAAAGGAGGATTTGAGGTTGGAGGGGATAAGGATAGTTAGAGGGAGGGAAAAGGAAGAATAGAAGAAGACATGGAGGAACATTAGAGGTTGGATAAATAAGGAGGATTGGATGGAAAAGTGAGGGATAAGGAGGTTGATGGAGGAAGATAAAGAGGAGGTTGGAGTTTGGAGGGATAAGGATAGTTAGAGAAGGGTGGAGGGAAAGGAGAGAATAGAATAAGACATGGAGGAACATTAAAGGTTGGAGAATAAGGAGATTGAGGGATAAGTGAAGGATAAGGAGAGTTAGAGGAGGAAGAATAGGAGAAGACATGGAGGAACATTAGAGGTTGGATAAATAAGGAGGATTGGATGGAAAAATAGGGATAAGGAGTTGATGGAGGAAGAGGAAAGAGGTTGGAGTTTGGAGGATAAGAATAGTTAGAGAAGGTTAGAGGGAAAGGGAGAAATATAATAAGATATGGAGGAAAATTAGAGGTTGGAGGCTGATAGGATAAGGAGGATAAGGAGGTTGATGGATAAGGATGATAAGGAGGATTTTGAGGTTAGAGGATAAGGATAGTTAGAGAAGGGTTAGAGGGAAAGAGGAATAATAGAAGAAGACATGGAGGAACATTAGAGGTTTGATAAATAAGGAGGATTGGAGGAAAAGTGAGGGATAAGGAGGAGTTGATGGAGGAAGGATACATAGGTTAGAGAAATGGGAGGAAAGGGGTGAATAGAATAAGATATGGAGGAACATTAGAGGTTTGAAGGTTGGAGGATAATGAGGATAAGAGGTTGGAGGTAAGGATGATAAGGAGGATTTGGAGGTTGGAGGGATAAGGATGATAAGGATAGTTAGAGAAGGGTGGAGGAAACAGAAAAGAGGAATAAAGAGACCTAGAGGAACATTAGATGTTGGATAAATAAGGAAGATTAGAGGGAAAGAGGGGAAATAGAATAAGATATGGAGGAACATTAGAGGAATGGGGGTTGAGGATAATGAGGATAAGGAGGATTTGGAGGTTGAGGGATAAGGATGATAAGGATAGTTAGAGAAGGGTTAGAGGGAAAGAGGAAGAATAGAAGAAGACATGGAGGAACATTAGATGTTGGATAAATAAGGAGGATTGGAGGAAAAGTGAGGATAAGGAGTTGGATGGAGGAAGATAAGGAGGATTGGAGGTTGGAGGGATAAGGATAGTTAGAGAAGGGTTAGAGGGAAAGAGGAGGAATAGAAGAAGACATGGAGGAACATTAGAGGTTGGATAAATAAGGAGGATTGGATGGAAAAGTGAGGGATAAGGAGTTAGATGGAGGAAGATACAGAGATTGAGTTTGAGGGATAAGGATAGTTTAGTAGGAGGTTGGATAAATAAGGAGGAATTGATGGAAAAGTGATGGATAAGGATAGTTAGAGAGGTTGGATAGGAATAAGGAGGATTGGATGGAAAAGTGAGGGATAAGGAGTTAGATGGAGGAAGATACATGGTTGGAGTTTGGAGGGATAAGGATAGTTAGAGAAGGGTGGGAGGGAAAGGGAGGATAGAATAAGATATGGAGGAACATTAGAGGTTGGAGGTTGACACGGATAATGAGGTTGGATAAGGATGATAAGGATAGTTAGATAAGGGTTAAAGGGAAAGAGGAAGAATAGAAGAAGACATGGAGGAACATTAGATGTTGGATAAATAAGGAGGATTGGAGGAAAAGTGAGGGATAAGGAGTTGGATGGAGGAAGATAAGGATTGGATAAATAATGAGGATTGGATGGAAAAGTGAGGGATAAGGAGTTGATGGAGGAAGATACATAGGTTGGAGTTTGGAGGGATAAGGATATTTAGAAGAAAGGAGGGAGGAAAGGGAGGAATAGAATAATATTATAGGTTGGAGGTTGGAAAGGGATAATGAGGATAAGAGGTTGGAGGATAAGGATGATAAGGATAGTTAGAGAAGGGTTAGAGGGAAAGAGGAAGAATAGAAGAAGACATGGAGGAACATTAGATGTTGGATAAATAAGGAGGATTGAGGAAAAGTGAGTGATAAGGATTTCGATGGAGAAAGATAAGGATTGAGGTTGAAGGATAAGGATAGTTAGAGAAGGGTTAGAGGGAAAGAGGAAGAATAGAAGAAGACATGGAGGAACATTAGAGGTTGGATAAATAAGGAGGATTGGATGGAAAAGTGAGGGATAAGGAGTTGGATGGAGGAATATACAGAGGTTGTAGTTTGGAGGGATAAGGATAGTTAGAGAAGGGTGGGATGGAAAGAGGAAGAATAATAGAAGAAGACATGGAGGAACATTAGAGGTTGGATAAATAAGGGAGGATTGGATGGAAAAGTGAGGGATAAGGAGTTGGATGGAGGAAGATAAAGAGGTTGGATTTTGGAGGATAAGGATAGTTAGAGAAGGGTGGGAGGAAAGGGGGAATAGAATAATATATGGAGGAACATTAGATGTTGGAGGTCGATAGGATAATGAGGATAAGGAGGTTGATGGATAAGGATGATAAGGAGGATTTTGAGGTTGGAGGATAAGGATAGTTAGAGAAGGGTTAGAGGAAAAGGGAAGAATAGAAGAAGACATGGAGGAACATTATATGTTGGAGGATTGGAGGAAAAAGTGGGGATAAGGATTTGGATGGGGAAGATAAGGATTGGAGGTTAGATGGGATAAGGATAGTTAGAGAATGGTAGGAGGGAAAGGGGGGATTAGAAGAATACATGGAGGAACATTGGAGGTTGGAGAAATAAGGAGGATTGGAGGAAAAGTGAGGATAAAGAGTTGGATGGAGGAAGATAAGGAGGTTGGATGATTGAGGGATAACGATGATAAAGATAGTTAGAGAAAGGGTTGGAGGGAAAGGGGAGGAATATAAGAAGACATGAAACAAGATTAGAGGTAGGAGAAATAAGGAAGATTGGATGGAAAAGTGAGGGATAACGAGTTGGATGGAGGAAGATAATGAGGTTAGAGATTGGAGGGATAAGGAAGTTGGAGGTTGGAGGGATAAGAAGTGTTAGAGGGATAAGGGTAGTTAGATAAGGGTAGGAGGTAGAGGGAAGAAATAGAAGAAGACATGAAGGAACATTGGAGGTTGGAGAAATAAGGAGGATTGGAGGAAAAAGTGAGAATAAAGAGTTGGAAGGAGGAAGATAAGGAGGTTGGGATGATTGGAGGGATAACAATGATAAAGATAGTTAGAGAAGGGTTTGAGGAAAGGGGAGGAATAGAACGAAGACATGAAAGAATATTAGAGGTATGAGAAATAAGGAGGATTGGATGGAAAAGTGAGGGATAACAAGTTAGATGGAGGAAGATAATGAGGTTAGAGGTGGAGGTTGAGGGATAAGGAGTTATAGGTTTGGAGGGATAAGAAGTGTTAGATGGATAAGGGTAGTTAGATAAGGGTAGGAGGTAGAGGGAGAAATAGAAGAAGACATGAAGGAACATTAGAGGTTGGAGAAAAAAGGAGGATTGGATGGAAAATTGAGGATAAGGATGATAAGGATATTAGAGAAGGGTTAGAGTGAAAGGGGGAATAGAAGAAGACATGGAGGAACATTAGAAGTTAGAGAAATAATGAGGATTTGAGGAAAAGTGAGGATGATGAGTTGGATGGAGGAATAAAGGAGGTTGGAGGTTGGAGGTTGAGGGGATAAGGAGGATTTGAGGTTGGAGGGATAAGGATGATAAGGATAGTTAGAGAAGGGTGGAGGAAAGGGGAGGAATATAAGAAGACATGGAGGAACATTAGAGGATGGAGAAATAAGGAGGATTGGATGGAAAAGTGAGGAATAAAGAGGTTGGAGGTTGGATGTTGAGTGGATGAGGAGGATTAGAGGTTGGAGGATAATGAGATAAGTATAGCTAGATAAGGAGGAGGGAAAGGGGGAATAGAAGAAGACATGGAGGAACATTAGAATTTAGATAAATAAGGAGGATTGGATGGATAAATGAGTGATAAGAGTTGAATGGAGGAAGATAAGGAGGTTGATATATGAGTGGATAAGTATGATAAGTATAGTTCGAGAATGGTAGGAGGAAAGGGAGGAATAGAAGAAGACATGGAGGAACATTAGAGGTTGGATAAATAAAGAGGATCTGATGGATAAGTGAGGGATAAGGAGTTTGATGGAAGAAGATAAAGTGGTTGGAGTTGAGTGGATAAGGATGATAAGCATAAGTTAGAGAATGGTATGAGGAAAGGAGGAGGAATAGAAGAAGACATGGAGGAACATTAGAGGTTGGATAAATAAGGAGGATTGGATGGAAAATTTGATGGATAAGAGTTGGATAAAGGTTGGAGGATAAGGAGGATTGGAGGTTGGAGGGATAAGTATGATCAGTATAGGATAATGGTAGGAGGGAAAGTGAGGAATATAAGAAGACATGGAGGAACATTAAAGGTTGGAGAAATAAGGAGGATTGGATGGAAAAGTGAGGATAAGAAGTTATGGAGGAATATAAGAAGAGGCTGGAGGATAAGGAGGTAGGAGGTTGGAAGAAAAAGTGGGGATAAGAGTTGGATGGAAGAAGATAAGGAGGTTGGAGATCGAGGGATAAGGAGGAATGGATAAGGATGAGAGATTAGAGTTTGGAGGAATAATGATAATTGGAGGGATAATGATGATAAAGATAGTTAGGTGAGGATAGGAGGAAGGGGAAGAATAGAAGAATACATGGAGGAACATTAGAGGTTGGAGAAATAGGAGGATTGGGTTGAAAATGGGGATAAGAAGTTATAGGTTGAGTGGATAAGGATGATAAGGATAATGAGAGAAGGGTGGGAGGAAATGGGAGGAATAGAGGAAGACATGGAGGAACATTAGAGGTTGGAGAAATAAGGATTTGGATGGAAAAGTGAGGGATAAGAAGTTTGATGGAGGAAGATAAGGAGGTTGGATGCTTGAGGGATAAGGAGGTTGGAGGTTAGAGGAAAAAGTGAGGATAAGGAGTTGGATGGAAGAACATTTAAGGAGGTTGGAGGTTGAGAGGATAAGTAGGATTAGAGGTTGAGGAATAAGGATGATTGGATGGATAACGATGATAAAGATAGTTAGAGAAGGATATGAGGAAGGGGTAGAATAGAAGAAGACATGGAGGAACATTAGAGGTTGGAGAAGAGGATTGGAGGATTGAGGATATGAGGAGAGAAGGGTTATAGGGAAAAGGATAAGGATGATAAGGATAGTTAGAGAAGGGTTAGAGGAAAGAGGAGGAAGGATGATAAGGAGGATTGGAGGTTGGAGGGATAAGGATAGTTAGAGAAGGGATATAGGAAGGGAAAGAATGAGAGGAATAGAAGAAGACATGGAGGAACATTAGAGGTTGGAGAAATAAAGAGGATTAGAGGGATAAGGATGATAAGGATAGTTAGAGAAGGAAGTTATAGGAAAGAGGAGGAAGGATGATAAGGAGGTTGGAGGTTAGAGGGATAAGGATAGTTAGAGAAGGTTATAGGGGAAAAGGAGGAATAGAATAAGATAAGGAGGAACATTAGAGGTTGGAGAATAAGAAGGATTGGAGGGAAAAGTGATGGATAAGGAATTGGATGGAGGAAGATAAGGATAGTTGGAGGTTGGAGGATAAGATAAGAATTTAAGGATAGTCGTGGAGAGAAGGTTGGATGGAAAGGGAGGAATAGAAGAAGACATGGAGGAACATTAGAGGTAAGAGAAATAAGGAGGTTTGGATGGAAAAGTGAGGAAGATAAGGAGTTGGATGGAGGAAGATAAGGAGGATTGGAGGTTGGAGGGATAAGGATTGTTAGAGAGGGTAGGAGGGAAAGGCGAGGAATAGAAAGAAGACATAGAGGAACTTTAGAGGTTAGAGGGATAAGGAGGATTGGATGGAAAAGTGAGGGATAAGGACTTGGATGGAGGAAGATAAAGAGGTTAGAGATTGGAGGATAAGGATAGTATGAGGGAAAGGAGGAATAAAGGAAGACATGGAGGTAAGGACTTGGATGGAGGAAGATAAGGAGGTTGGAGGTTGGAGGGATAATGATAGTATGAGGGAAATGGGAGGAATAAAAGAAGACATGGAGGTAAGGACTTAGATGGAGGAAGATAAGGAGGTTGGAGGTTGGAGGGATAAGGATAGTATGAGGGAAAGGAGGAATAAAAGAAGACATGGAGGAACATTAGAGGTTAGAGGGATAAGGAGGATTGGATGGAAAAGTGAGGGGTAAGGAGTTGGATGGAGGAAGATAAATAAGTTGGAGTTTGGAGGGATAAGGATAGTTAAAGAAGGGTGGGAGGAAAGGGAGAAATAGAATAAGACATGGAGGAACATTAAAGGTTGGAGTTTGATGGGATAAGGAGGATAAGGAGGTTGGAGGGATAAGGATGATAAGGAGGATTTGGAGGTTGGAAGGATAAGGATAGTTAGAGGAAAGGAGGAATAAAAAAGACATGGAGGAACATTAGAGGTTAGAGGATAAGGAGGATTGGATGGAAAAAAGTGAGGGATAAGGAGTTGGATGGAGGAAGATAAAGAGGTTGGAGTTTGGATGGATATGAGATAGTTAAAGAAGGGTGGGAGGAAAAGGAGGAGAATAGAATAAGCCATGGAGGAATAAGGATAATTAGAGGGAAAGGAGGAATAAAAGAAGACATGGAGGAACATTAGAGGTTAGAGGGGTAAGGAGGATTGGATGGAAAAGTGAGGGATAAGGATGGATGGAGGAAGATAAAGAGGTTGGAGTTTGGAGGGAAAGGGAGGAATCGAATAAGACATGGAGGAACATTAAAGGTTGGAGGTTAATGGGATAAGGAGGATAAGGAGGTTGGAGGTTGGAAGGATAAGGAAAGTTAAAGGAAAAATGGGAGGAATATAAGAAGACATTGAGGAACATTAGAGGTTAGAGGATAAGGAGGATTGGATGGAAAAGTGAGGGATAAGGAGTTGGATGGAGGAAGATAAAGAGGTTGGATTTTGGAGGATAAGGATAGTTAGAGAAGCGTGGGAGGAAAGGGGATGAATAGAATAATACATGGAGGAACATTAAAGGTTGGAGGTTGACAAGATAAGGAGAATAAGGAGGTTGGAGAGATAAGGATGATTTGGAGGTTGGAAGGATAAGGATAGTTAGAAGGAAAGAGGAAGAATAGAAGAAGACATGGAGGAACATTAGAGGTTGGATAAATAAGGAGGATTGGATGGAAAAGTGAGGGATAAGGACTTGGATGGAGGAAGATAAAGAGGTTGGAGTTTGGAGGATAAGGATAGTTAGAGAAGGGTGGGAGGAAAGGGGAGGAATAGAATAAGACATGGAGGAACATTAAAGGTTGGAGATTGTGAGATAAGGAGGATAAGGAAGGAAGTTGGAGAGATAATGATGATTTGGAGGTTGGAAGGATAAGGATAGTTAGAGGAAAGAGGAAGAATAGAAGAAGACATGGAGGAACATTAGAGGTTGGATAAATAAGGAGGATTGGATGGAAAAGTGAGGGATAATGATTTGGATGGAGGAAGATAAAGAGGTTGGAGTTTGGAGGATAAGGATAGTTAGAGAAGGGTGGAGGAAAGGGGAGGAATAGAATAAGACATGGAGGAACATTAAAGGTTGGAGAGATAAGGATGATTTAGAGGTTGGAAGGATAAGGAGAGTTAGAGGAAAGAGGAAGAATAGAAGAAGACATGGAGGAATGGAGAACATTAGAGGTTGGATAAATAAGGAGGATTGGATGGAAAAATGAGGGATAAGGAGTTGGATGGAAAGATAAAGAGGTTGGAGTTTGGAGGGATAAGATAGTTAGAGAAGGGTGGGAGGAAAGGGAGGAATATAATAATATATGGAGGAAAATTAGATGTTGAAGGCTGATAGGATAAGGAGGATAAGCAGGTTGGATGGATAAGGATGATAAGGAGGATTTTGAGGTTGGAGGGATAAGGATAGTTAGAGAAGGGTTAGAGGAAAAGAGGAATAATAGAAGAAGACATGGAGGAACATTAGAGGTTTGTTAAATAAGGAGGATTGGATGGAAAAGTGAGGGGTAAACAGTTGGATGGAGGAAGATACATATAGTTAGATAAGAGTGGGAGGGAAAGGGGTGAATAGAATAAGATATGGAGGAACATTAGAGTTTGAGGTTGACAGGATAATGAGGATAAGAAAGTTGGAGGATAAGGATGATAAGGAGGATTTGGAGGTTGGAGGATAAGGACAATAAGGATAGTTAGAGAAGGGCTAGAGGAAAGAAAGAAAGAAAAAAAGACCTAGAGGAACATTAGATGTTGGATAAATAAGGAAGATTAGAGGGAAAGAGGGAATAGAATAGGATATGGAGGAACATTAGAGTTTGGGGGTTGACAGGATAATGAGGATAAGGAGGATTTGGAGGTTGGAGGGATAAGGATGATAAGGATAGTTAGAGAAGGGCTAGAGGGAAAGAGGAAGAAAGAAGAAGACCTGGAGGAACATTAGATGTTGGATAAATAAGGAGGATTGGAGGAAAAGTGAGGGATAAGGAGTTGGATGGAGGAAGATAAGGATTGAGGTTGGAGGGATAAGGATAGTTAGAGAAGGGTTAGAGGAAAAGAGGAAGAATAGAAGAAGACATGGAGGAACATTAGAGGTTGGATAAATAAGGAGGATTGGATGGAAAAGTGAGGGATAAGGAGTTAGATGGAGGAAGATACGAGAGGAGGTTGGAATTTGCAGGATAAGGATAGTTAGTAGAGGTTGGATAAATAAGAAGGAATTGATGGAAAAGTGAGGGATAAGGATAGTTAGTAGAGGTTGGATAAATAAGGAGGATTGGATGGAAAAGTGAGGGATAAGGAGTTAGATGGAGGAAGATACATAGGTTGGAGTTTGGAGGATAAGGATAGTTAGAGAAGGGTGGGAGGGAAAGGGGAGGAATAGAATAAGATATGGAGGAACATTAGAGGTTGGACGTTGACACGATAATGAGGTTGGAGGATAAGGATAGTTAGATAAGGGTTAAAGGGACAGAGGAAGAATAAAGAAGACATGGAGGAACATTAGATGTTGTATAAATAAGGAGGACTGAGGAAAAAGTGAGGAATAAGGAGTTGGATGGAGGAAGATAAGGATTGATAAATAATGAGGATTGGATGGAAAAGTGAGGATAAGGAGTTGATGGAGGAAGATACATAGGTTGGAGTTTGGAGGGATAAGGATAGTTAGAGAAGGGTGGGGAGGAAAAGGGAGGAATAGAATAATATTATAGGTTGAGGTTAATAGGATAATGAGGATAAGGAGGTTGGATGGATAAGGATGATAAGGATAGTTAGAGAAGGGTTAGAGGGAAAGAGGAAGAATAGAAGAAGACATGGAGGAACATTAGATGTTGGATAAATAAGGAGGATTGGAGGAAAAGTGAGTGATAAGGATTTCATGGAGAAAGATAAGGATTGGAGGTTGAAGGATAAGGATAGTTAGAGGAGGTTAGAGGAAAGAGGAAGAATAAAAGAAGACATGGAGGAACATTAGAGGTTGGATAAATAAGGAGGATTGGATGGAAAAGTGAGGGATAAGGAGTTGGATGGAGGAATATACAGAGGTTGTAGTTTGGAGGATAAGGATAGTTAGAGAAGGGTGGGATGGAAAGAGGAAGAATAAAGAATACATGGCGGAACATTAGAGGTTGATAAATACGGAGGATTGGATGGAAAAGTGAGGATAAGGAGTTGGATGGAGGAAGATAAAGAGGTTGAATTTTGGAGGATAAGGATAGTTAGAGAAGGGTGGGAGGAAAGGGGGAATAGAATAATATATGGAGGAACATTAGATGTTGGAGGCTGATAGGATAATGAGGATAAGGAGGTTGGATGGATAAGGATGATAAGGAGGATTTTGAGGTTGGAGGGATAAGGATAGTTAGAGAAAGGTTAGAGGAAAAGGGAAGAATAGAAGAAGACATGGAGGAACATTATATGTTGGAGGATTGGAGGAAAAGTGGGGATAAGGATTTGGATGGGGAAGATAAGGATTGGAGGTTAGATGGGATAAGGATAGTTAGAGAGATGGTAGGAGGGAAAGGGGGTTAGAAGAATACATGGAGGAACATTTGGAGGTTGGAGAAATAAGGAGGATTGAGGGAAAAGTGAGGATAAAGAGTTGGATGGAGGAAGATAAGGAGGTTGGATGATTAGAGGGATAACGATGATAAAGATAGTTAGAGAAGGGTTGAGGGAAAGGGGAGGAATATAAGAAGACATGAAAGAAGATTAGAGGTAGGAGAAATAAGGAAGATTGATGGAAAAGTGAGGATAATAACGAGTTGGATGGACGAAGATAATGAGGTTAGAGATTGGAGGGATAAGGAAGTTGGAGGTTTGGAGGGATAAGAAGTGTTAGAGGGATAAGGGTAGTTAGATAAGGGTAGGAGGTAGAGGGAAGAAATAGAAGAAGACATGAAGGAACATTGGAGGTTGGAGAAATAAGGAGGATTGGAGGAAAAAGTGAGGAATAAAGAGTTGGAAGGAGGAAAGATAAGGAGGTTGGATGATTGGAGGGATAACAATGATAAAGATAGTTAGAGAAGGGTTTGAGGAAAGGGAGGAATAGAAGCGAAGACATGAAAGAATATTAGAGGTATGAGAAATAAGGAATATTGGATGGAAAAGTGAGGATAACAAGTTAGATGGAGGAAGATAATGAGGTTAGAAGACTGGAGGGATAAGGAAGTTATAGGTTTGGAGGGATAAGAAGTGTTAGATGGATAAGGGTAGTTAGATAAGGGTAGGAGGTAGAGGGGAGAAATAGAAGAAGACATGAAGGAACATTAGAGGTTGGACAAATATGGAGGATTGATGGAAAATTGAGGGATAAGGATGATAAGGATATTAGAGAAGGGTTAGAGTGAAAGGGGGAATAGAAGAAGACATGGAGGAACATTAGAAGTTAGAGAAATAATGAGGATTTGAGGAAAAGTGAGGATGATGAGTTGGATGGAGGAATATAAGGAGGTTGAGGTTGAGGTTGAGGGATAAGGAGGATTTGAGGTTGGAGGGATAAGGATGATAAGGATATTTAGAGAAGGGTTGGAGAGAAAATGGAGGAATAGAAGAAGACATGGAGGAACATCAGAGGTTGGAGAAATAAGGAGGATTGATGGAAAAGTGAGGAATAAAGAGGTCTGGAGGTTGGATGTTGAGTGGATGAGGAGGATTAGAGGTTGAGGATAATGATGATAAGTATAGCTAGATAAGGTAGGAGGAAAGGGGGAATAGAAGAAGACATGGAGGAACATTAGAATTTAGATAAATAAGGAGGATTGGATGGATAAATGAGTGATAAGGAGTTGAATGGAGGAAGATAAGGAGGTTGGATATTGAGTGGATAAGTATGATAAGTATAGTTCGAGAATGGTAGGAGGGAAAGGAGGAATAGAAGAAGACATGGAGGAACATTAGACATTGGATAAGTAAAGAGGATCTGATGGATAAGTGAGGGATAAGGAGTTTGATGGAAGAAGATAAAGTGGTTGGAGGTTGAGTGGATAAGGATGATAAGCATAGTTAGAGAATGGTATGAGAAAAGGGGAGGAATAGAAGAAGACATGGAGGAACATTAGAGGTTGGATAAATAAGGAGGATTGGATGGAAAATTTGATGGATAAGGAGTTGGATGAAGGTTGGAGGGATAAGGAGGATTGAGGTTGGAGGAATAAGTATGATCAAGATAGTTAGAGAGATGGTAGGAGGGAAAGTGGAGGAATTTAAGAAGACATGGAGGAACATTAAAGGTTGGAGAAATAAGGAGGATTGGATGGAAAAGTGAGGGTTAAGAAGCTGGATGGAGGAATATAAGGAGGTTGGAGGCTGGAGGATAAGGAGGTAGGAGGTTGGAAGAAAAAAGTGGGGAGGATAAGTAGTTGGATGGAAGAAGATAAGGAGGTTGGAGATTGGAGGATAAGGAGGTTGAGTGATAAGATGATTAGAGTTTGGAGGAATAATGATAATTGGAGGGATAATGATGATAAAGATAGTTAGAGTGAGGATAGGAGGAAGGAAGAATAGAAGAATACATGGAGGAACATTAGAGGTTGGAGAAATAGGAGGATTAGGTTGAAAAGTGGGGATAAGAAGTTATAGGTTGAGTGGATAAGGATGATAAGGATAATGAGAGAAGAATTGTGGGAGGAAATGGGAGGAATAGAGGAAGACATGGAGGAACATTAGAGGTTGGAGAAATAAGGATTTGGATGGAAAAGTGAGGGATAAGAAGTTTGATGGAGGAAGATAAGGAGGTTGGATGCTTTAGAGGGATAAGGAGGTTGAGGTTAGAGGAAAAAGTGAGGGATAAGGAGTTGATGGAAGAACATTTAAGGAGGTTGGAGGTTGAGAGGATAAGTAGGATTAGAGGTTGGAGGAATAAGGATGATTGGATGGATAACGATGATAAAGATAGTTAGAGAAGGATATGAGGAAGGGGTAGAATAGAAGAAGACATGGAGGAACATTAGAGGTTGGAGAAATAAGGAGGATTTGGTGGAAAATTTGGGGATAGGAATTTGTAGGTTGAGTGGATAAGGATGATAAGGATAATGAGAGAAGGGTGGGAGGGAAAGGGGGAATAGAAGAAGACATGGAAGAACATTAGAGGTTGGAGAAATGATGAGTTGATGAGGGAAGATAAGGAGGTTGGAGGTTGAGGGGATAAGAAGGATTGGTGCTTGGAAGGATAAGGAAGAATGGAAGAGAATTAGAGGGATATGGAATAATGGAAGAGACTTGGAGAGATAAGGAGGAATCTTGAGGCTGGAGGGATTAGGAGGAATGGAGGAATGTTTGAGACATTTGAAGGAATGGAGGAATGTTGACGGATAAGGAAGATAAGGAGGTTGGAAGAAAAAATTGAGGATAAGGAGTTGGATGGAGGAAGATAATGATGTTGGCGGTTGGAGGAAAAATTGAGGATAAGGAGTTGGATGGAGGAACATAAAGAGGTTGGAGGTTGGAGGCTGAGGGGATAAGAATGATTGGAGCTTAGAGGGATAAGGAAGAATGGAAGAGAATTAGAGTGATATGGAATAATGGAAGAGCCTTGGAGAGATAAGGAGGAATCTTGGAGAGTTGGAGGATGAGGAGGAATGGAGGAATGTTGGAGATATTTGAAGGAATGGAGGAATTTTGGAGGGATAATGAATATAAGGAGGTTGGAGAATGGAGGAAAAAGTGGGGATAAGAAGGATTGGAGCTTGGAGGTATAAGGAAGAATGGAAGAGAATTAGAGGATATGGAATAATGGAAGAGCCTTGGAGAGATAAGGAGGAATATTTGAGGCTAGAGGGATGAGGAGGAATGGAGGAACATTTGAGAGATTTGAAGGAATGGAGGAATGTTGGAGGGATAAGGAAGATAAGGAGGTTGGAGGTTAGAGGAATAACGATGATAAAGATAGTTAGAGAAGGATATGAGGAAGGGAGGAATAGAAGAAGACATGGAGGAACATTAGAGGTCGGAGAAATAAGGAGGATTGGATGGAAAAGTGGGAGATAAGAAGTTATAGGTTGAGTGGATAAGGATGATAACGATAGTGAGAGAAGGATGGGAGGAAAGGTGAGGAATAAAATAAGACATGGAGCGAACATTAGAGGTTGGAGAAATAAGGAGTTGGATGGGGAAGATAAGGAGGTCGAGGTTGAGGGGATAAGAAGGATTAGATCTTGGAGGGATAAGGAAGAATGGAAGAGAATTAGAGGGATATGGAATAATGGAAGAGCCTTAGAGAGATAAGGAGGAATATTAGAGGTTGGAGGGATGAGGAGGAATGGAGGAATGTTGGAGGGATAAGGAATAATGGAGGAGCCTTGAGATAATGAGGAATGGAGGAATGTTGGAGGGATAAGGAATAATGGAGGAGCCTTCTTGATATTTGAAGGAATGGAAGAATGTTGGAGGGATAAGGAATAATGGAGGATCCTTGAGAGATTTGAAGGAATGAAGGAGCCTTTGAGAGATAAGGAGGATTGGAAGGATAAGGAGGAATGGAAAATCCTTGGAGAGATAAGGAGTAATTGAGGAGCCTTTGAGAGATAAGGAGGATTGAAGGATAAGGAGGAATGTAAAATCCTTGGAGAGATGAGGAATGGAGAAATGTTGAGGTTGGAGGGATAATGAGGATTAGAAGGATAATGAGGAATGGAGGAAAGTTGGAGGTTTGAGGATTGAAGGATAAGGAGGAATGGAAAATCATTGGAGAGATAAGGAGGAATGGAGGGAGCCTTTGAGAGATAAGGAGGATTGGAAGGATAAGGAGGAATGTAAAATCCTTGGAGAGATAAGGAGGAATGGAGGAATGTTGGAGGTTGGATAATGAGGATTGGAAGGATAATGAGGAATGGAGGAAAGTTGTATGTTTGAGGATGAGGATTGGAAGGATAAGGATAAGAATGGAAGAAGAATTAGAGGGTTATCAAATAATTGAAGGATCCTTTAAGAGATAAGGAGGATTGGAAGGATAAGGAGGAATGGAAAATCCTTGGAGAGATAAGGAGGAATGGAGGAATGTTGGAGCGTTGGATGGATAAGGAGGATTGAAAGGATTATGAGGAATGGAGGAATGTTGGAGAGTTGGAGGGATAATGAGGATTAGAAGGATAATGAGGAATGGAGGAAAGTTGGAGGTTTGAGGATTAGGAGGATTGGAAGGATAAGGATAAGAATGGAAGAGAATTAGAGGGATATCAAATAATTGAAGGAGCCTTTGAGAGATAAGGAGGATTGGAAGGATAAGGAGGAATGGAGGAATGTTAGAGGTTGGAGGCTGAGGATAAGGAGGATTTGAAGGATAATGAGGAATGGAGGAAAGTTTGAGGTTGGAGGGATGAGGAGGATTGGAAGGATAAGGATAAGAATGGAAGAGAATTAAAGGAATATCAAATAATTGAAGGATCCTTTGAGAGATAATGAGGATTGGAAGGATAAGGAGGAATCAAAACCCTTAGAGAGATAAGGAGGAATGGAAAATCCTCGGAGAGATAAGGAGGAATAGAGGAGCCTTTGAAGAGATAAAGAGGATTGGAAGAATAAGGAGGAATGGAGGTAAGTTGGAGGTTAGGGATAAGGAGGATTGGAAGGATAATGAGGAATGGAGGAAGTTGGATGTTGGAGGGATAAGGAGAGTTATAAGGATAAGGATAAGAATGGAAGAGAATTAGAGGGATATCAAATAATCAAAGAGCCTTAGAGAGGCAAGGAGGAATGGAGGAAATGCTCGGAGGTTGGATGGATGAGGAGGAATGTTGGAGGGATAAGGAATAATGGATGAGCCTTGAGAGATGAGACAAATGAAGGAAATTTGTAGGTTAGAGGGATGAGGATACGTGGAGGAAAAAGTGGGTAATGGAGGAGACTTGGAGAGATAAGGAGGAATGGAATAAATTTGGAGGATTTAAAGAATAAGGAGGAATGGAGGAAAGTTGTAGGTTAGAGGGATGAGAGGAGGATTGGATGGATAATGAGGAATGGAGGAGTGTTGGATGTTGGAGGGACGAGGAGGATTGGAAGGATAAGGAATAATGGATGACCCTTGGAGAGATGAGGACGAATGGAGAAATTTTAGGTTAGAGGATGAGGAGACTTGGAGGGAAAAGTGGGGAATGGAGGAGACTTGGAGAGACAAGGAGGGATGGAAGAAATTTGGAGGATTTTAAGAATAAGGAGGAATGGAGGAACCTTAGAGAGATAAGGAGGAATGGAGGAAAGCTATAGGTTAAAAGGATGAGGAGGATTGGATGGATAATGAGAATGGAGAAGTTTTGGAGGTCGGAGGGATGAAGGGGATTGGAAGGATAAGGAGAAATGAAGGAAATTTGGAGGTTGTATGGACGAGGAGGATTGGAAGGATAATGAAAAAAATGGAGGAGTGTTGAGGTCGCGAGGATGAGGAACATTTGAAGGATAGGAGGAATGGAGGAAATTTGGAGGTTGGAGGGATGAAGAAGATTAGAAGGATAAGGATAAGAATGGAAGAGAATTAGAGATATCAAATAATCGAAGAGCCTTAGAGAGATTGGGAGGAATGTTAGAGGTTGAAGGGATGAGAAGGAATAGAGGAACATTGGAGGGATAAGGAGGAATGGAGGAACATTGGAGGGATAAGGAATAATAGAGGAGCCTTTGAGAGATAAGGAGAGGAATGGAGGAACGTTAGAGGGATAAGGAATAATGGAGGAGCCTTTGAGAGATAAGGAGGAGGATTGGAGGGAAAAGTGGGGAATGGAGAAGACTTGGAGAGATAAGGAGGATTGGAGAAGACTATGAGAGATAAGCAAGAATGGAATAAATTTGGAGGATTGGAAGGATAAGGAGGAATGGAGGATCCTTGGAGAGATAAGGAGGAATGGAGGAAAGTTGGAGGTTGGAGTGATGAGGAGGATTGGATGGATAATGAGGAATGGAAGAGTGTGGAGGTTGGAGGGATGAGGTGATTAGAAGAATAAGGAGGAATGGAGGAGTGTTGGAGGTTGGAAGGATGAGGATAATGGAATGATAATGAGTAATGGAGGAGTATTGAGGTCGAGGATGAGGAGGATTGAAGGATAAAGAGGAATGAAGAAAAATTATAAGCTAGAGGGATGACGAGGATTGTATGGATGATGAGGAATGGAGGAGTGTTGCATATCGAGCGATGAGAAGGATTGGAAGGATAAGAAGGAATGAAGAAAAGTTGGAGGTTAGAGGGATGAGGCGTATTGGATGGATAATTAGGAATGGAGGATTATTGGAGGTCAAAGGGACGAAGAGGATTGGAAGGATAAGGAGTACTAGAAGAAATTTGAAGGATTTGAGGGATGGGAAGGA
This sequence comes from Taxus wallichiana var. yunnanensis, assembly GCA_018340775.1. Taxonomy (NCBI): domain Eukaryota; kingdom Viridiplantae; phylum Streptophyta; class Pinopsida; order Cupressales; family Taxaceae; genus Taxus; species Taxus wallichiana. The sequence continues at coordinate 188,135,942 of CM031236.1, forward strand.
TTGGAATAATAATGAGTAATGGAGGAGTTTTGAAGGTCAAAGGGATGAGGAGGATTGGAAGGATAAGGAGGGATGAAGTAAAATTTGAGGTTTGATGGATGAGAGAGGATTGATGGATAATGAGGTATATGGAGGAGTGTTGCATGTCGAGGGATGAGGAGGATTGGAAGGATAAGGAGGACTCGAAGAAATTTGGAGGATTGGAAGTATAAGGAGGAGGATTTGAAGGAGATGAGGAGGAATGGAGGAAATTTGGAGGTTGGAGGTATGAGGAGTATTGGAATAATAATGAGTAATGAGTGTTGAGGTCATAGGGACAAGAATAAATTTGGAGGATTGGAAGGATAAGGAGGAGGATCGAAGGATAAAGAGGAGAGACAAGGAAGAAATTTGGAGGGATGAGGAGGACTGGAAGTATAAGGAGGACTGAATGGAGGAGTGTTGAGGTCGAAAAGGACAAGGAGGAGATCGAGAAGGATAAGGAGAAATGGAGGAACATTGGAGGGATGATGAGAATGGATGAGTGTTAGAGGTTGGGAGGACGAGTAGGATTGGAAGGATAAGGAGGACTAGAAGAAATTTGAAGGATTGGAAGGATAAGGAGGATCAAAATGAGATAAGGAGGAGAGAGAAGGAGGCAAGAGTGTTTAACTAAAATGTGGGTAAATGGTAGTTAAGATAACTAGGAACAATAGTAAATAAAAGTGGTAAATAAATATGGAAAGTTACCTAAGCAACTAAACTAATGAAAATAGAAACCCTAATATGCAAAGAAGCTTAGTTGATTCAAATAACTTATCGAATCGTAACCTCACAGAGTGACTAGAGAAACAGAGAGGAGGAAATCACGATGTCAAGGTCTAGAAACTTGCATATCCAGCAAATCTAAGTGGATCTGGGACCGGGGTGCCTAGGAGAGGATCAAGCACTGTGTGTGCTCTAGTCTGCATTTTGAGCACCTTGGTCTATGTAAGAGGTCCAAAACCAAATTTGTAGGGTCGCTAGATGATCTGAATCCTTCGTTGTCTATCGCACTAATGTATCTTAACTATGTTGTATGTCGTTGGTAGTCAGTGATGAAGAAAAGACTTACAAAACCCTAAGACAAAGCATCAAACCCTAAAAAAGAAAGATGCATATGAAGGGGTCGACTGACCTCAGTGCCATAATGGTGGACTTACTAATTGAGCATTACACTTCATCTCAAACCCGATGTAGTTCTATCTACAAGTGTATGTAATCATGCCCTAGGTGCTCTTGTGCCAGTCGCACTTTGTGAAAGTAGCGAGCAATAACTGTGTATAAAATGTAATAGAATGGTGGATATAGAATAGAATAAACTTCCCTCTTATGTAGTGTGATGCAGATGAACTAGCCTTGTGCCTTGTGATGGAGCTAGATGGATGTAAATAAATCCTTTAATGGATGCAACCTTAGGTGATGATAGTAGTGACTAGTGCTTAGTCCCTCATTATGGTTTCATAATTGTATATTTATATGGTTCTCTTGATCTAATTTTGTAATTAACCCTGAAGAGGTGACCACAAGAAATATGAAATGTTCAAATGGCTAGAAAGTGCCCAAAAAGTGGCAGGAAAGTGGGAAAAGGATCAAGGTGCCCGATCGAGGCTAAAATGACAGAAAACAAAGAAAACAAATTGGGCAAGTGTGTATGGGAGGTTGGAAGTGAAGACAGAAATAAAAGTAAAATGGCCAAAGGAAGGGGTTAATCAAGACTTTCTTCACTGAAAAACCATATGAATAGTATTACGAGACCGAGACTAAATAATGTCTAAAGTGTGTGATTTTATGACTACATTTTCCCCCACTTTATGTTAGTGAGTAGAAAGCTCGATAAGATAAAGTAGATAGAGATGTGTACCTAATAATCATGTAGAGTGATGTAGAAACACACCGAAGGAATAGACAAAGTATGGAGTGACAAAAATATGATAGAGCATGGAAACTAAAGATGCAAAAGTGCAAAAAGTGATGAGAGTGAACCTAGGGTGGAAACACGTGTGTAGTTTCCGATGTGTGTGATGTACTGTATGGTTAGTATGGTGTGTGTGCCGCAAAATGTTGTTGTAGTTGTTGTTGACTATTTGTTTCTCATACGGTCGGACCTGCAAGGAGAAGATAATCAAGTAGTCAAATACGCATGTATATATGTCAAAAATGTAAGTACAAGACACATGTATATGTAATGAAAAGACTGAAATTAAAGTATGAAAAGTGTAAAAGGAACATGTGCACTTGATTTGTGATGAGAGAAGGGTGTAGAAAGAGGATATCATGTCTTGGGTTTTTAGGTGATCCGATGCCATAGGCCAAAGAAGTGTAGGAGGAATTCCACTTTGTATCCTCCAACCTGTAATTGCTTCCTTGAATATGTGTAAAGAGATCTATGTCTTTCAGCTCAGTTTTTGGGTGATCGCGCCACTATCGTAATTAGTGTAGAGAGGAATTGCATTTTATTCTATAACATGTAATCGCTCTCCCTAGAATTCTAAGGACAACCATGTCCTATAAAATTCGTTGTGTATGGGGTTTGTAGACTGGTCTGAACCCACTTGATGTATAACCCACAATGCCAAGGGCGGAAAGTGACCGAACCGAACCGGTGTAAAGCGATGTGTAGTAAGTGAACCCCAAATGATGCCCCCTCCTCTTTGGGGGCACATGCAACATTGCTGATAGGAGAATGCGGCCCCAAAAGAGGACCAACCACATGAACTTTGTAACTCTTCCCTACATGGGGAAAGGAAAGCGCTTGGTAGAAACCAAGGCACGCACAAACAAGAGGCTAGCCAAAAAAGTGTTAGTACGAACAAGCATGCATGTATAAGACAATGTGTAATCTATGAAAATAGTGTATAAGTTACGAGGCAATATAGTAATGTAAACACGCAAGAAGAGAAATTAAGCCTTCTTCCCAAGCATTTTACATTGAGTTCTCTCATGATAAATGTTATATCATAGGATCCACATACATTTTATAGTTATAGTATGCATGTGAGTAGGTATAACCATGGTAGAGAAATATTATTCTTTGAAAGAGAATAATACTTAGGATTTTTTCTTTTCCTAAGGGAATAATTTTGTCTGCTATATGTGGATCTATGAGACTAAATATGCAACACATGTTTTTGTTGAAAATTACAAATGGATTTTCAAGAGTTGAATGGATTGAATACTATGAGATGTTTTATTGTGTTGTTGAGTTGGATTTTTTTCACCTTTTTCTTTCTCTAAGTACATTTAAGGGATGGTTGATACATCAAATAGATGTGCAAAGTTCATTTCTACATGATGAAATTCATGAGGAAATCTACATGGAGTAGCCACAAGAATTTTTATAGATTTCTTCATTTATTTGTATAGTTTTTTTGTTCATTGTATGGTCTTAAGATAACTCTTGACCTTGACTTATGAGAAGATGGGTAGTTTCTTACATTCCTCCAATTTCTCTTGATTCTATTTTTATCATATAGTCTACATCCAAACATGGTATGAAATTTATATACTTGTCATCTTTGTTGATGACTTGATTCCCGACAAGAATTTCTTTCATGATTCAATATGTATATTATAATTTGATGGAGTAGTTAGACATGAAAAACTTGGGAATTTTTTGTTATTTTCTTAGGATACAAATCACCCAGTCTTTTGAAAGAACTCCATTTGTCATATAATTATGTTGAGACCGACTTGATATTTTTTCATGTTTGATTATAAGCTTGACCTACATATTTTCAATAATGATTCACATGGGCAGCCACTTACACTCATCTAGAGTTGATGCTACTTTGTAAAACATGGTGTTGGTTAACAATCTTATGTACCTAACTTACTCTTGTCGTGATATTTTATTTGCAGTAGGCATTGTCTCCAATTTCTCATAGGATCAACATGAGAGTCACTTTCTAAGCATCCAAATGTCTTTTAAGATATATTTGGGGCACTTCACACTTTTTTTATTCACTACACATCAAGGGTTTCTTCACATTGTAGGTCGAGTGATGTTGGTGTTTGAAAGTATACTTTCACTATGTCTATCTTCTTGGTTCAAGTCAAGTTGTTTGGTCTTACATAAAGTAATCAACTATTGCCTTATCATTGACATAATAATAGTATCACTATGTTGTTTTAGCTAGCTAGGAGGTTCTTTGGGTTCATCAATTATTGATAGAAATTGGTTTTCCACAAATACAACCCACTAATATTTGGTATGAAAACCATAGTACCATACACACTTGACACAACCCAAAGGAACATAAGTGTACCAAACACATTGAGATCCATATATAAGTCTTTCGTAAAACTCCTCCGGATGCTAACCTTAGCTATGAGTTTGTGCCTACAAAAGAACAGGAAGTTGTTAACGTATTCACACAAATTTTGACATCACCTCACTATTTTTATCTGTGATTGATTTTTAGGGTGATGGAATTTTTCCTTGGGAGGATTATGTAAACACTAGAAAATGCACCTTGTGTATAAGGTCTCCTATTCAAAAATACCAAAAACATCATAAAACATAATAATCCCAAAAAAATCAAATAATCCCACAAAATCAACTAAAAATAATAAAACCCCATAAAATGGTGATAAAAGACACCTCATCACTCATTTACTAACCCTCACCCACTCACATTTAATTATTTCCATCCCACCTACCCATTTGCATGCCCAATGCACTATGGACCCTTATCATCTCACCCATCTATGCACATTGCACCCATATCTATCACAATATTCTATGCACTAAAAACTATAAAACACCACTCACCCCCATCATTTCATCCTCTTGATCTTCCCTTGACTCTTTGTGCACTTGAGCCCATACTTGAGTTTTTGCTTCTTTGCTCGCATATTTCAATATTAGCAAGTTTTGGAGAGGTGAAGACATATCTTAAAAGGACTAGCGCAACTTGCTATGTCACTATTTTATCAATATTTCAACACAGATGTCGATCCTGCAAGTGTGACCGCGCTTGCGATCTCCATGTAATTTTTCAGCAAGTCAGCAGATTGCATGCCAAGTCGAGTCGTATACTATTTCAATTTCATGCATTTTTTTCATTTTACTTCAATAAAATGTCTTTTATCTCCTTAAATGGTTATGGATATGACCAAAGAAGGTCCCCTAACCACAAAAAAATAACTAACATTTTTCCAAGCGAGATTATTTACAAAGTTATAGATTCAAATCGGAAGAGTTTGCCCACTTTATTCATTGAAAGAACTCATAATTGTCATTCTCTTTTCAATGGAAACTTAAGCTCATCTATTTAGTAGCATTGATTTGGAGATTTTACATCAACTAACACATCTTGTAGGTGATCCAAATCTAGGCATAGAAATTCATCATGCGTACTTCCTTCATTTTTCAAAGTGTATATGGGACGTACCTAATCAAACTTAGTTATCGGGACTCATTTTCAAAATATTCTTAGTCTTCTAATTTTGTATAGTCTTCCCTAAGTTACACTTAAGAGAGGGTGTTGGTACAATATTCTATATGCATTAATGTTAAGTTGACTTGGTTAGCTTAATTTTATTTATTTGTAATATAATTATATGCATTGACACATTTATCCATATCTTACTATTACATAAGATTAACAATTTAGTAACTGACCTTATTGACTCGTGTTAATAACAAGAAAGTCTTATTTTATAGTACTTGTTAGTTAAGTAACAAACTCTCCAAAACTACCCCTAAACTCATAAAATCTTATATCTATGTAAGATTATGAAGGGCTAATGGTAAAGGTGATGTATGAGAGAAATTATACATGCACTCTAACAAAATATTTAGAAAATATCAAAAAGAGTAGTTTTGTATCTACCCTAAAATACTTTGTATTGTTTCTTTCAAGTTTTTACAAATTTATCTCTTGTATACATATAGATGAAAATCTTAAGGTTAATTGGGTAAGGAGACCTGGAGAGGCCGATAAAATCTAAAAATTGAGAATTATAGGTTAGCATGCTTAGAGACAATAAAATCATAGGTTCAATGTGAAAATACCACAATATTTTTACGGATAAACCAAGGGCAATGTGTAACAATAACTCTATAGTGATCAACATTGTTTTATTTGATCATAAAGAAACCCTTTATCGTATTTTACACACCATGAATAATGATGCCATGAGGGACAACCCATGCATTATGAACCCGTTATTATAAGTTGCTTTCCAAGGGCACCCTAAAAACAAAATAATTAACTAATGTAAATTGTTCAAAATAATTGCATGTTTTAATAAATTTAGGGCAACCCAAAACAACATCATGTAATTGTAAGCTTTTAAGGGGTGTATTCATTATCTTGAGCAAAAAAATAACACGAACTTCCATGCTCATTTTGACACCATTACACTCCATAGATCCGTCGCTAACTCCTACAATATGTAACAACATTACAAAGACATAATGGCTGCGTGAAACACAATGATTAGATAAATATATCCCACCAAACAAAAGTAATGGCAATAAATATAATTCAATCATAAACCTTATAATATACCTTTATTGTGAAATAAGTATAAAATATTCTTTATATTCAAGCGTTGCCATTTTGTTAAAATGAATAATGATAATGAATTTAGCATTCTTTTGACTAAATCGCTCTATAAGTTTGATAAATATGTATATTTCAAATGTACATTTTAAAGTTGTTATTTTCATCCTACACGCTTTAAAAATGTCTTTCTTTGAATTATTTTTAAAAAGTAGTATTTTGACTTCCTTGTTCCAATTTTTGGCGAGTAAAATCACTCGTTGAGATGTGTATAATTTCTTTCCCACCTTGAGATTCAAATATTTGATATATATATAGAAAAATAATGAATAATTGGAATGGCAAGGAGGATGATAACCACCATTCATCATTCATGTGTCACTTAATATTTATATTCCCATGTACTATTTTAAAATGTGTCTTCACATTAGAGAAACGTAAGAGATATTTGTGACAAAAGGTAGGGGTTGGGTTCCACCGAAGACCCAAAGTTTTAGAGTACTATTTACAATGTTTCTTTTGTTGTATGTTTTCTATTTGTGTGTGAGAGTATGTTTAAACGTTTTTAGTACTGCCCAAGGCAAGTATCACTATAGGTTTCACAATTGCTTAACATGTTGTTATTGTTTGTACTTTTCAACCAATCAAACATGATTATTAATTTCATTAACAAAATATACACTCTCCACATTAATAAATATTAATAAACTTGCACATTTTTTAACAAAATAATTATAAAAGTGTATTTATCTTTAATGTGATTGGCCTAAAAATTAACATGTTATTACAACGTTCAACAATTTCTAGGAAAACATGAGGCCATGATGTCATAGCATTTATGATGGCATTTATTTTCTTATTTACTTTTTACATTTAAAAATCATTTAGGGGCAAGATTTATGAAATTGTTGCACTTGTTTAGATTTAAAATTTGAAAGTAATATTTGATTTTAAATTGGTGTTAGTTTCCGTCTTGATTATAAGTTTTGGAGTATTCTTAATATTTGTTTTTTTGTCGTGTCTTTTACATTTTAGAATATAATGTCAAAGATTTTTTAGATTGTTGGTTGGACTTAAATTTCAAAAGCGATATCCGATTTAAAATTGGTGCAACAATACATTGGAGGAATACTTAACACACGTTTGAATGTTTATAGTGTTGACTAATTACTACATTTACATTTCAAGCAATCAATTCATATTAACCTTAAGTGAAAGTTCAAATATGACTTTTTCATATCATTATGGTCCTTGATAAATATTTCCCCAAAAACTAAATTCTTCCTCCAAGACTAAGGAACTCATTGGCGTGTAAAATCAAAATTTTAAACTATTATCAATCATTATGTCGTCATTCTCCTTACATTTTATAAAAACAATGATAAACAAAGTTTCATTGTAAGATTTATCACTTGAAATGTCACTTTCATTAAATAAAAATTAGAGTGGAATATGAATAGTATAACTTGATTCATTTAAATTAATGAGGCTATCATTAGGATAGAAATATTTATTCCAATTTCACTTTATTAAAACTCCTCTTCTCATCGATCAAATTTACATGAAACATTTCCCCCCTTTTCCTTGATTATGGTTTCGAAGAGGGTATTTTAAAAATTCCATCTTTTGATTTGGAGGAGTCACTAAATGGTTGACATTAGTGTTTGTTCCTTCTACTTGAATTTGATAAAATAACAGTAAAATCTTGAATCCTATTTTTCAATTTAATGCATCTAGTTTTTAAAAATCCTTAAACTCTATGATGGTCACAAAATGCATTTGGTTCATAATCATTTGGAAAAAAATTTAAAGCATCTAAGCGTATCACTTGAAGTAAATCAATCTTGTCATTATCAATTATTTTCTTCAAAAGTTATAAGGGAGTATCATTAATCCTAGTGGATCATGTACTTTCTCTTCGTTTGACTCGAAATAATTGTATGAAATGATATTTCTATTGTATTATTTGTATTCTTAGAGTACGTCTTTACTAGAAACTCACCATCATCGCTTATATTCTTAAATAGTGGGTTGTTTTGAAAATTTGAATAATTAGAAGAAGAATCTAGACATTTTAGCCATACTTAGAGAGCGATTTCTTCCAAAAGTTAGAATTATTGAAAAACTCATCAAATTAAGGATAAGACTTTTAAAAATCTCATTAAAAATTAGAAATAAATTATTAACAAAAATTATTTGGAGTTTACTATTTTTTGGCTCATAGCTCATTTATGCAATCATTGTTTTGAATCTAAAAACACAATCATTGTTTTGAATCTAAAAACACAATCATTAATGTTTTCCTTGATATTTCTATAAGTTGATTCAATTTATAAAATATATCTATCATATTAATGTTAATCTAAAAATGAGAAAAGAACCAATCCACAAGAGTTTTATAACAATGAATGGAACCACGTGAGAGACAATAAAACTAATCAAAAGCATAACCTTTTAGGATTCTAGGAAAGAGCTCAATCAATAATTTATCATCACAATACAGTAGTCTCATTTTTTTGTTTATAAAACTCAAATTTGGGTACAATAAAGCTTGGAGAAAAAAAGGTGAGAAATAGATTCACAAGTTAATGGGTTAAGAAGAACATTATAAAAAGTTGCTTGTATAACACTAAATTTGTACCAAAGGCCCTCACAATTGCCATTTGGTATTTATTTATCTAATTCATATTTACATAGTTAATTTACTTATGTCTACATGCATCGTGCTCAATTAGGTTCTTTATAGCCACTAGGTCACACTTGTTACAAAATTTCTACTCATCAATTTGTGTTACATACATAACATGTCCTTGAACTCGAATCAATTCTCTCCACTTTTAGACCAATTTCTAAACTAATTAAAGGAAAAATCACCCGACAAGAGTAGAAACAACTACTATTTTTATCCTAGCCAAAAAAATCATCCTAAACACTTCCAATGGATAAATTCAAATACATAAGTTACCCATCTTGGCTTAGGGACAACTGAGCAAGAAAATATTTCACACAAGTTAGATGTGAAAGTACAATTACCATAGTCATTAAAAGAGCCTCATCTCTCATCACTTTTTCTATCTAGGAATCACACCCCAAGAAAAGGACTATCACTTTGCTCTGTTACTCCTTCAAGTGCACCAACATGATACTAAGTGAAAACATCTCATGTGGTTTCCCTATATTATTATCACATACTAAAACCTATATCAAAGATCATTAACAAGTTGTCAAATGCCTTATTAGGATATTTCCAACACATCGTAACATTTACATACGTTTGGAAGGAGGGAGAACTATGTGAGGCTTGTTCCCTCTTCAAGTATTTCTACATAGTGTATCGATAATCACACCAATGAGGGTGAATGAGTTTATTCCAACGACCTTAAATTTGACATTCGCCAAATCTAATTAGCAGGTTAGTTGTACGGATTGTTATTGGATCCGCATCGGTGGCATTATTTTTCCATTTGAAATCTGGAGCACCGCCATGGAAGATGCATATTCATTGGCTTCACTTAAACAAATAACACATATTTAAAACGGTGACTCAGGAATTGAAAATCAAAATAGTTTTGCAATGGTCAATGATAAATAATCGCGAGCACCCAATCTCAATACTTAAATAAACAAATGTCAAATTCCAAAATGTTTTTGAAAAATATGCCCACGAAAATATTGGGGACGATTAACAAGATAAGCAGAGTGCCACTCAATTCCCTTTCTGTTTCAAAATTGCGGTGCTCTGTTTGAAACGTAACTCGGTTTCTCTGTAGAGAAGAGAAGAGAAGAGAAACCCTCGCTTCATTATTTGTGCATTCATGTTAGCATGTTTTCCTATCGCTTTTGGGCTCTAGACCAAGCATAACTCGCACATAGCTTGTCCATAATACATTGGATAATTCACTTTCATTAGTTGACTGGGCTATAGCCATTGAGCTCGACTTATTGTAACTCATCCTTGTTGCTTATGTAAATGAACTCATGGCTTCAACTCTGTTTACTGTAGTAAATATGAAATCCAAACTAGTCTTCAAGGATGCATCCTTTGATATCATTCTTCTGTAAACGGAAGCAGGTTTTAAATCTATTACCCCTGCACTTTTGAAAACACTTCTACAGTAGGCTTTAATTTTTAGCAATAACATAGATGTCTCTATCCTATGCAAGATTCATTTTATAATCTTAAATACTATGTAGATTTTTTATTTGTTTATTCTTGTGGATGATGAAATACACACTTGTTTTGAAGATCATATAGATATGCAAAGATGAAAGGTACTCCAAAATCTTTGATCATTCATAAAATGATGGAAATTTGTTCTAGTTCTTGTTGAAAGCTACAACTTTCAGAAGTGTTTGAAACATTTAAATTTATGAAGCTTGGTTTCATAATCTGTACTTTGAAATTATATCAGATGTATCATGATCAATCTTATTCCAGGCAAATATTTGCTAATATGTAAACTCATACAGTGCACGAAAATGTGTTCTACTTCTTCAATTAATGCATACTTGAAAATGTATGTTCTAAAGAAACTATGCTTGCAAGATGATTCATTCTTGATTGATGCTCATTCAGTTTGCCTAGTTATTTTAAATAAATCTGAATTGTGTACCATCATGGCATTCATTGACTGCATCAAGCGAGATAATTGTTTGTTTTAAATATTGATGAGAGGATGAAAAGTTATTATTCTAAAAACTTTCTACATCTTACATCTGTACCTCGAAATTTATTGATTATTACAAATGCACGGTCAACATATTTTGCACTTAGTTTCTATCCTTTTTAGCTCTAAGAATTTTGCAACCTTTTCATTCTAAAATCTAGAATGCATTCATTTCTGAAGCTACTAAAAATGTAACGAGGAAAATAAAACCCCGAGCTTTGACCTTCTCCTTTCTCTTTTGTCAGGCACGGTGAAGCAACTTGAGGAAGACAACTAGAGCAACAACTTGCAAATAAGGAATCATCCATATAGGAACTTACAAGTCTTCTTTACCTCTTTACATTTCCAGTTTTACATCTTTATGCATTCTTTTATTCAATCATATCCCACGGCTTGTGTGGGATCCTTGTATACTTTCTTGTGAATATATGAAATGTGACTTATGTAATGAGTTATATGTGTTTCTTTTGCATTTTGTTTCAGTAACATAATATTGAATGATCCTATGCAACTCAATACAGTAACAAAACTTCACATAATCTTAAGGAATGAATTGATTGTACCTGTATTTAATAATTAAGAACGCTAGATGTAATTGTCCTTTCCTTTAACACCTCAAATATGCAACTTAACTTGTTGTTTCAACATGTTATTTCTAATGTGTGATGCCATTTCCACCTCCATCAAGGCACTGCAATATCCTTTCATGGCTGATGTATGGTCTTGGTGAAGACAACATCTCAAAATGGAAACATATGTGAGGCGTTGCATCCTAAAGCAATAATTTAAGTTGCTAATTTGCTTGCGTAACATCCCTTAATAAGTCAAAATCAAGCAACCCCAAAAACATTTGTACCCCTTCTAATGATGAGAAACAATCGCCGATAATTGTAAAAAGAGGTTGAATTGTGCATGTAAATCTATTTTTTCTAGCATTGTATATTCATCCACCTAGCTATATTAAGAATATTGGGTCTAAGAATGAGTTAGGAGTGTTATTTTTGGAGATGGAGTGGAGTTAACTCCTCTTTTGTTTTTGTTATCTGTAAAATTGCTTTTGAAAGCAAACAAGGGGGAATTGTTTTTCTATCATGCTTATTTTATGTAGATATTGTACCACAACACCTTGTTGAAGCAATAACGAATTATCTTCCTACATTAGCAGCTTGTTGAAGTGCGTTATAGCATGTTTTTGGTATGTGTTAGTGAATATTTATTTCCTTTTCATGATTGTAACTCAAAACACCTCCGTCAAGTTAGTTTTGCAAGATTTTGCGAGATCACTTTAAGTGTATGTAAATGCCTTTATGAAGTGTTAAAGCCCATCAAAACAACGATGAAGTGATTTTTATTATTTCTTTAGCATCAATTCAATGTTTTTGTGCAGTCACAAGTCTCCAAAACATTGGTGTATCACCTATTTTACATGTTTTCCTTTAATTTGGGTTTATTTCTCTCCATTAACCCCCACAAAAGAATTAGTTTAGGTGATTAATACTAGGGAACCAACCCACTCTAGAGGTTCTCCTCAACCCAAGTCATCGAAAGCTCAAAGGACTTACCATTGTATCAACTAAAGTGGAGATTTGTTTGCACTTATTCATCCATTGTGCAATTCAGAGTGATAACACTTCTCTAAAGACATTAATTTTAATCTCAAAACTTTTTGATGTTGAGTTCAATATTTAGACTTTTAAATATCTGACGAGGAAGATTGTGGAATCGAAGGTCTATAAATATGTCATTTTAAATTTGTTTTGTAAAATCAAGATGATAAACTATGCTACACTTCTTGACATCAACAAGATCAATCTATATATGTAGCCGGCTCGTGAGGAGAACATGTTTGTAGCATTCATTTTCACATGACATTACTATGTGGGGATTCATGCACCTACTTGTAAGAGTAAGTTAAAGAAATAAGGGTGGGGAGAAGGATGGGGTTATGGAAATAACTACCCTTACATAAATTAAATAATAATTTATTCTTGTCGATCCTATGTATCTAGTCCTTTATGGTGTCATAATTAAAAATGCCTACTTAATTTTTTTTTAATTACATGCCTTAATACTCCATGTTATATATTTGTCTACAATGCATCTTGTACATCCCGAAATATACAAGAAGCATTGTATATACAATGCTCGGATGAGGCATATTGGATGGATAATGAGGAATGGAGGAGTATTGGAGTCAAGGGGATGAAGAGGATTGGAAGGATAAGGAGTCTTGGAAGAAATTTGAAGGATTTGAGGGATGGGGAGGATTGGAATAATAATGAGTAATGGAGGAGTTTTGAAGGTCAAAGGGATGAGGAGGATTGGAAGGATAAGGAGGGATGAAGTAAAATTTGAGGTTGGATGGATGAGGAGGATTGGATGGATAATGAGGTATGGAGGAGTGTTGCATGTCGGAGGGATGAGGAGGATTGGAAGGATAAGGAGGACTAGAAGAAATTTGGAGGATTGGAAGTATAAGGAGGAGGATTTGAAGGAGATGAGGAGGAATGGAGGAAATTTGGAGGTTGGAGGGATGAGGAGTATTGGAATAATAATGAGTAACGGAGGAGTGTTGGAGGTCATAGGGACAAGAATAAATTTGGAGGATTGGAAGGATAAGGAGGAGGATCGGAAGGATAAAGAGGATGATTAACTAAAATGTGGATAAATGGTAGTTAATCTAACTAGGAACAATAGTAAATAAAAGTGGTAAATAAATATAGAAAGTGACCCAAAACTAAACTAATGAAAATAGAAACCCTAATATGCAAAGAAGGGTTGAAAGGAGCTTAGCGGCTAAACTTGTTGAAATGTGTCACGAGAGCTGATTAGAGAAATAAGAGGAGGAAACGACTATGCCAAGGTCTAGAAACTTGCAGATCCAGGAAATCTAAGTGGGCTGAGGCTAGGGCACACAGGGAGAGGATCAGGCACTGTGGGGTGCTCTAGTCTGTCTAGGTGCCCTGGTCTATGTAAGAGGTCCAAAACCAAATTTGTGGGGTCACTAGATGATTTAAATCCTTCATTGTCTATCGCACTAATGTATCTGAACTACTTGGATGTCGTTGGTAGTCAATGATGAAGAAAAGACTTGCAAAACCCCAAGACAAGCATCAAAACCCTAAAAATAAAGATGCATATGAAGGGGTCGATGACCTCATTACCATAATGGTGGACTTACTAACTGAGCGTTGCACTACATCTCAAACTCAATGTAGTTCTATGTGCAAGTGTGTGTAATCATGCCCTAGGTGTTCTTGTGCCAATCACACTTTGTGAAAGTAGCGAGCAATAACTATGTGTATAAAATGTAATAGAATGGTGGATGGAATAGAATAAAATTCCTTCCTCTTATGTAGTGTGATGCAGATGAACCAACCTTGTGCCTTGTGATGGAGCTAGATGGATGCAAATGAAGCCTTTGATGGATGCAACCTTAGGTGATGATAGTAGTGACTAGTGCTTGGTCCCTCATTATGGTTTCATAACTTTATATTTATATGGTTCTCTTGATCTAATTTTGTAATTAACCCAAAGGCCGACCACAAAAGAAATATGAAATGTTCAAATGGATAGAAAGTGCCCAAAAAGTGGTGGAAAGTGGGAAAAGGATCAAGGCACCCTACATGAGGACCAAGGCTAAAATGACCCAGACTAGCATAGGTGCCCAAAAATGAAAATAGAAAAATGATGAAAAATAAACTGGTATGGGATGTGTGTGAAGGTCGGCGAAAGAAAAAAGCAAAGTAAAATGGCCAAAAGATGGGGTTAATTAGTACTTTCTTCACTCAAAAACCATATGAATAGTAGTATGAGACCGAGACTAAATAATGTCTAAAGTGTGTGATTTTATGACTACATTTTCCCCACTTTATGTTGGTGAGTAAAAGCTCGGTAACATAAAGTAGATAGAGATGCGTACCTGATAATCCATGTAGAGTGATGTAGAAAATGCGCATTTGAAGGACTAGACAAAGCATGGAGTGACAAAAATATGATAGAGCATGGAAACTAAAGATGCAAAAAGTGCAAAAAAAGTGATGAGAGTGAACCTAGGGCGGAAACACGTGTGTAGTTTCCATGTGTGTGATGTACCTGCATGGTTAGTATGGTGTGTGTTGCAAAAATGTTTGTTTCCCCATTGTTGTTGTTGTTGTTGTTGACTATTTGTTTCTCATACGGTTGGACATGTAAGGAGAAGATGATCAAGTAGTCAAATACGCATGTATATATGTCAAAAATGCATGTAAAAGACACATGTATATGTAATGAAAAGATTGAAATGAAAGTATGAAAAGTGTAAAAGGAACATGTGCACTTGATCCATGATGAGAGAAAGGGTGTAGAAAGAGGATATCATGTCTTGGGTTTTTTGGTGATCCATGCCCATAGGCCAAGAAGTGTAGGGAGGAATTCCATGTATCCTCCAACCTATAATTGCTTCCCTAAATATGTGTGAAGAGATCTCTATACTGCCTAGTTTTTGGGTGATCCGACGCCACTGACTGAAGTAGTGTAGAGAGGAATTCCATTGTATCCTCTAACCTTGTAACTACTCCCTAGAATGCTAAGGAAAACCATGTCTTGTAAAATCCATGTGTACGGGGTTTGTAGACTAGTCTGAACCCACTCACTGTATAACCCACAATGTCAGGGGGAAAATGACTGAACCCGAAGTGTGTAGAAGTGATGTGTAGTATGTAAACCCCAAATGATGCCCCCTCTCTTTGGGGTGCATGCAACATCATTGATAGGAGAATGTGGCCCCAAAAGAGGACCAACCACATGAACTCTATAACTTTGTAACTCTACCCTACATAGGGGAAAGGAAAGCGCTTGGTAGAAACCAAGGCACACAAAAAGAGGCTAGCCAAAAAAAGTGTTAGTAAAAAAAACATGCATGTATAAGACAATGTGTAATCTACATGCAAACAATGTATAAGCTACCAAAAAATATAGTAATGTAAACATGCAAGAAGACAAAGTAAGCCACACAAAAGCAAGGTCTGAAAAACATGGGACATCACTCATGATGTCACAAGACACACAAGTCCATCATGGCCACATACAAAAACAAGTGTGCACACCAAACAAAGGGCAAGGCCCACATACAATAAAAAAAAAAAAGCAAGTACAAACAACAGATAACCATGGAAGCAAATAATCCTATGAACAAATGTTGCACATGAAGCACCCATTAGCATGTTAGAAAGATAACCAATATGTCAAAAGCATGTATAACCATGTAATATAGAGTGCTAAGTACAAAATGAAACAATAACACCTATGAGAGATGAATGTGGATGCCCCAACAACCAATGTAGGATGGGTATAAAGGCGAGCATCCATACTGTGTGTAAAATATCTGTATTTGTGATCACAACTAAAAAAGGCGTGAATGCACATGTGTGTATGGTATAGATAAATGACATACAAGAGATATAACTAACATGTGTAATAAAGTGACCATATACAAGAAAATGTAAGCAAGAGTAAAAGCAAACCAAGATATGCAATATGTTGTGGATGGATGGAATGGAATGCAAGATGGATGATAGGAGCCATGTGCCCCCGAGTGAATGGAAATGTATGCAATGAGGTTCATTTGGTTTCCCCTCAACAGTCAAGAATGAACCAAAAACAGAGAGTGTGTCATCATGGGAAATGATCAAAATGTGTGTTGTGTCTAACATGTTGTGATGAATGTGTATGTGTGTGTTGATGAGATGCGACCTAGAAATGAAGTATGTGTGTGACCCTTATAGCCAAAGCATATATATACGACAAGATGATCGAGTGATGATGTATTCTAAAGTGTATATCACTACTAGATGAATAGAAGGAGTGGTGATGTAGCCTAAAGCATATACCACTACAAGATGAAGGGATAGGTGACCATTTAGCCTAAAGCATATGTCACTAACCTAGTAATGTTGCATGATAGAAGGTCGAATGATGAACGTGTAAGAATGAGAAGGTCCATTTGATTGGTAAACCCTCGGCAGTCGAGTATGGACCAGGAACTAAAGTGCATCATAGGGTAGTGAGTGTAGTGCATAGAAGACGATGTGTAGTATGTGTGATGATAATAGATGACCATATGATGTGTAATGTGATGTATAAGATGCAATGTAAGGTGTGTATGTAAACTAAAAGTGTGAATATGTGTGTTATGTAGTAGGCATGATGAGTAGTATGTAATGCTAGATGCAAGTGTGACACATGTATGATGAATACTAGTATAGTGTATAGAAACAATGTGTGGTGTATAAATGTGCAATGCAAGTATGTAATGTAGACCCTAAAAGTGTGATACATGTATAATGATGACTAATATGATGTATGATGTGTAGATACCAATGTCAAAATGATATAGACTAAATGTAGAGTGTATGATGTAAAGTGTAAGACATATGATGTAAGATGTGTGAAGAGATGCAATGTGTAATACCTATTGTGCAGTGTGTGGGGTTCATGTGTAGTATGCCCTCAATAGTCAAGTGTGAACCAGCACAAGAGTGCATCATCAGGTAATGACGATATTAGTATAAGTGTGATGAACACGTAATGTGATGAAGATGTGATATGTGTATGTTATAAGTATGTTATGTTGTGATGGACGATGCTACTAGGTTGGGGTGTGTGTATGTTATGCCCCCAAAGTGTGGAAGGTGAAGAATCGATCATGTAATATCATCTAAGAGATCGTTAGTTTCGGGTCAAAGTCATATGGATAAGCATTAGAGACTTGATAAGCAATAGTGTTTGGTTGATCATGTAATGAACCATTGAGGCACAAATTGTACATACCCATGGCATATTCCTCATCAGTAAATGGAGGAAGTGGAAAACCGTGCGCATACCAATGAGTGAGATTTTGTGTATAGCTAAGAAAGGAACTATTGAAAATAAAAACACGACCAAAGGGCATGGGAAAATATATGTCTGTATGATTAGGGTCTAGAGTGCCTCCAATGTAATCAAGCCATGATTGTCCTAATGTGAGTGGAGAAGAGCAGGAATGCGTGATAGATAAATGTGAGATGGAAGACACATAAGCCATAAGTGGCAATAATAGTGATGAAGCCATAGTATAGATGAAGAGCGTAAGTAGGAGGATAGATGTCCTTAAAAGCCAAAACTAGTCGATCTAGACCATTGTGTGAGAAAATGGTATCATCACAAGTAGGATCAAATGGAATATGTTCCCAATAGGAGTTATTCATGAAAAGTGTGCAAGTAAATGGTGAGTGCGCTAATGGAGGTAGTACATGTGAAGGTATAGGTGATAGAATGACGTCCATAGACTAGGCGAGCCAATTATAAGGAATCATACTAGTAATAGGTAGCATTGAAGAAACTGCATCTATCACACAAATGGCACCTCAAGTGGTGGCAAGTGAGGTTGTTCATCCATAGGTTGAGGATCATTTGTAGTATCAATACGTGGAATAGGAAGACTAGTATTAGGAGCGTGGTCACAATATTGGAATGGGTCACTATTAACTGAAATTAACTAAATCTAGGTTAGCTAAGGACTAGTTAATCTAATCTAGGAGGACATATAATGCAAGTAAATAAAAATGAAATGAACAAATAAAATAAAACCCTAATATGCAAGAAGGAAGGTAAGGAAATAACTCAACTGATAATCGATGACTATCGAGTGTTGTAGTCGATTAAAAATTCTAGGAACATGAACAAATGTGTCAAAGTCTTGAAAAGATTGGAACTAGAGGATCTGAGTGGAGTGGGAACTGGACTAGGACTAGGGTGCCTAAGAACACTTTGGTAAAGAATCTGGGTGCCTTGGTCTACAAAAAATCTTGGGAGTTGGTCTTCGCAGAGGGTCGGAAGGTGATCTGAAACTCTGTCTACATGTCGCATCAATTATTATGTATTACACTCAAATGCTCCGAATATTCCAAGAGGAAGAAATGACCTACAATAAGACAAAAGGAAGTATCAAAACCCTAAAAAAAAGATGCAGAATGAATGGGTCAGACTGACCTCAGCTGCCATAATAGTGGGCTTACTAAATTGAGCATTGCACTACATTTTAGACCCAATGTAGTTCTGGTGTGTGTGTGCATGTCATGCCCTAGGTGCTCTTGTGTCAATTGCACTTTGTGAAATAGCAAGCAATAACTAAATGTAGAAAATGTAATAGTATGTGTGCATGGAATAGAATAGAATCCCTCCCCCTATGAAGTGTGATGCGATGTCCTAGCTTGTGCCTTGATGATGGAGCTATGTGGATGCCAATGTAATAGATGGATGCAACTCTAGATGGAGTGATAGTAGTGTATGATGTTAGGTCCCTCATTATGGTCTCATAACTTTATATTTATAGGGTTCTCTTGCTCTAATTTCATAATTAACCCCAAAAAGGCCGACCACAAGAAAAGATAAGAATGAAAAAAATGGCTAAAGAGAGTAAAAAAAGTGGCGAGAAAGAGAGAGGAGGATCGGGGTGCCCCCAGTGGGACAGAGGGCACCCATGGTGCCCTAAATACTAAATTTGGGCACCCCAGTTACGACTAAAATTACGTAAGATGTGTGAAAAATGGTTGGGCATATGGGTGCAATAGGTCACAAATTATGAAATAAAATAAATAAGATGGCAAAGGGATGGGGGTTAATTAGTACTTTCTTCACTCAAGAACCTTCTAAATAGTAGTATGAGACCGGATAAATAAATGTCTAAAGTGCATGATTTTGTGACTACATTTTCCCCCACTTTATGTTGGTGAGCGGAAAGATTGGTAACATAAAGTAGATAGAGATGCATACTGATGTCCATGAAGAGTGTAGTAGAAGCGTCATGCCAAAGGACTAGACAAAGCATGGAATGATAAAAAGATGGAGGAGCGTGGAAACTATAGATGAAAAATGCAAAAAAAAAAGTGATGAGAGTGAACCTAGGGTGGAACACATGTGTGTAGCTTCCACAATGTGTAGTATACCTACATGGTTAGTAAAGCATGTGTGTTGTCACAAATTTTGTTGTTGTTGTTGTTGTCACTTTTTTGTTGCCCCCATTTGACTACTTGTTTCTCATATGGCGGATGGACCTGCAAGGAGAAAACAATCAAGTAGTCAAATATGTATGTATGTAAATGTAAAAATGTTATGTAAAAGATGCATGTATATGAAAGTATGTAAAATACATAAATGTAAATGGAAAATGTAAATGTAAATGTAAATGGAACATGTGCACCTGATCCATGTCGAGAAAAAGTGTAGAAGGATATCTGTACTACTTCTTAGGTTTTTTGGGTGATCCAACACCACTAGATGAAGTAGTGTAGAGAGGCACACCCATTGTAACCTCCAAGCATGTAACTACTCCACAGAAATATGTGTAGATCTCTGTATTATCTTGGTTTTTTGGGTGATCCGACACCACTTGGATGAAGTAGTGTAGAGAGGCACACCCATTGTAACCTCCAAGCCTGTAACTACTCTCCAAAAATGCTAAGGACACCATGTCCTATAAAATTTGTTGTGTATGGGGTTCGTAGACTGGTCTGAACCCACTCATTGTATGTAACCCACAATGCCAAGGGTGGAAAGTGCACTAAACTGAACCGGTGTAAATATGTTGTGTTAGTATGTAAAAACCCCCAAATGATGCCCCCTCTTTGGGGGCACATGTGACATCACTGATAGGAGACATGCGGCCCCAAAAGAGGCCAACCACATGTACATGAAAAAGGTGCTTGGTAGAAACCAAGGCACGCACAAACAAGAAAGGATAGCCAAAGACAAGTGTAAACACACATGTATGTAGAAAACAATGTATAAGCTACACAAACAAGTGTAAAAGCTACCAAGAAAAGTAATGTAAACACGCAAGAAGACAAGTAAGCCACACAAAGTGGGTTGCAAACATGGGACATCACTCACGATGTCGCAAGACACACAAGGCCATCATGGCACAAACAACAGACAAAGTGTACACCAAACATAGGGCAAGGCCCGTAAACAATAGCAAACAATAGCAGACAATGGTAGACAATGTAACAAACAAGTATGGAAACCAATATCCCTACATAAAAAATGTTGCACATGAAGCACCCATTAGCATGTTAGAAAGATAGCTAGTATGTCAAAAGCATGTATAAGCAAGTAATGTAAAGTGCTAAGTATAAAATGAAACAATAACACCTGAAGAAGATTCAAATGTGTGGATGCCCCCAACGACCAATAGTGTAGGAAGGGTAGAAGGTGAGCATCCATGTCATGTGTAAGAGACTTGTATCTGTGATCACAACTAGAAAAATGTGTGAACGCATGTGTGATGATATAGATAAATGACATACAAGTAATCAAACTAGCATGTGTAATAAAGTGATCATGAACAAGCAAGAGTAAGCAAGAATAAAAGAAACCATATATGTAGTATGTTGTGGATGGGTGGAATGGAATGCAAGATGGAATGATAGGAGCCACGTGCCCCCAGTGGATGGAAATGTATGCAGTGAGGTTCATTTTTTTTCCCCTCAATAGTCAAGAATGAACCGTAAACGAGAGTGCATCATCGGAAATGGTCGAGTAGTGTATATCATGTCTAGTGTGTTATGATGAATGTGTATGTGTAGTGGTGATGATATGTGACATATAAAAGAAATGTGTGTGGACCTTATAGCCTAAGTGTATACCACTATGAGATGAAATGTGGAGTGATGATTTATCCCTAAGCATATATCACTATGAGATGAGTGAATGAGTGATGATTTAACACTAAGTGTATATCACTACAAGATAAATAATAGGGAGTGGTGATGTAACCTAAGGTGTATACCACTACAAGATGATATAATAGGTGATGATGTAGCCTAAGGCATATGTCACTAAGCTAGAGATGTCGGATGGTGAAAAATGGAATAGTAAACATGTGGTGAATGTAAGGTCCATTTGATTTGTAAACCCTCGATACTCAGTATGGATTGATGATGAACTAAAGTGTGTCATCAGGTAGTGAGTGCAGCGTGTAGAAGACAATGTAGTATATGTAATGATAAAATGATGACCATGTGGTGAGTGGAACATGTAAATATGTCAGTGCAAGATGTAAAATGTAAGGTGAATAGAATATGTGACTATGTGTGATGGATAGTAATGCAATGTAGATAGTGTAGAGTGTAATAGGTGTAGTGTGCCTATGTAGAATGCAATGCAAGACGCGTAAAAGGTATAAGGTGTAATGCATAAAAATACATTATGTATGATGTAGATAGAATAAATAAATAATGTAGACTCCTATATGATGAAGACTAGTAAAATATGTGTGGTGTGTAAATATGTATGTGTTTGGTGAATAAATGTAGAATGTATGGTATGTAGGTGATGTAATAATGTAATATGTAGAATAGGATAATGTAGATGATAGGTAAATGTATGATGTATATGAATGAACATGATGCATGAGGTGAAGAGAGAAGAAATGACCATAAATGTTGTAGAATGTATAATGTGTAATGTGTGATGAAGTGTAATGTATAATGCCTATGGTGTAGTGTGTGGGGTTCAGTGTAGAAGTAATCCCTCAATAGTCAAGTGTGAACCAAAGCACAAGAGTGTGTCATCGGGTAATGATGCTAGAATGTATGATGAATATGTCTAAGGTGAAAAAAAAAAGAGTATGAGAATGTGAAGAGTGTGATTATGCTAAGATGAAGTATGCATGAATGTTGGGAGTGTGATGTAGAACTATGTAAATATGCTAGAATGAGGGTGGGGGATTAAGTGCTATGCCCCCAAGTATATGTGAATAAATGAACTATCCAATGATGGTGAAGGATGAATTTCCTTCATTTGGTGTGGGAGGTGAAAGTGTATGATCATGTTTTAATAGAGGAGGTATAGTAGAAAAATGTAGTAGTGGGGAATGAAGCCTATGCACATGTGATGTGAGGGATGAATGTGTGAAGTAGATCATGGTGGCAAAAAAATGTGTTGGTGATACAATTGATGACATATTAATAGGAAATGGTGAACTAATATTGGTAAATGATTGACTTGGCGATGTCGTAGATGGTTGGATAGAAGATATGGTGAACTAATTGCAAGAGGTTTTGCTTAGGAGGTGCTTGAGTAACACTAGCCGATACTTAGGAGAAATAAGAATCCGATGGGTTACATCATGAGTATTAGGATGTTGTGCGGAAAAAAATGAAATAAGGCCTAGATGCTCAAGGTGTTTGATTATTCATGACAAAGCATGACAAGTGTTATCATGATGCCCATGTATTTGGTGATAATGGCGATATGGATGACCTCGACATTTTGCTAGTCATAAGGAGGATAATAATGAGTAGGTGGTAGGGTGACCAAGCAATGACTAAGGAGATGAATAAAGATGTCATGTGGTGTGGTATTATGTTCAAATATGAGAGGTTTAGAAATGACATGCCTTGAGGTTTGGTTATATGGTAGGTAGTGGACATAGATTGCATATGAGATGTAGAATGAGCACAAACATGCGATTGAGAAGCATCCTTAAGTTGTTGAATTTCATATCTAAGAGAGGTAATAGTGGATTCCATAGCCTGAAACTTATCTTGAGATAAAGTATGCAGGGCATGGATTGAATCCAATAGAGATGTGTTAGATAGATGATCAGGAGGGTCAGATTTTTCAGCTAAATGTTTGAATATAGGACTTATTTTGTGTGGTGGCATATTTTCATCAATAGGAGGAAGTAATGGACAAGTAAAATCTTCTAAAATATCAACATTATCATTGTCAAAATCATATTGAATAATGTGGGAAACTTGATAAGAAATGGTGTCATGTTGGTCATTCAGATAACCCTAAACCCAAGTGATATACATTGTCATGGCATATTGTTCATCAAGTAAAGGGAGGCAAATGGACACCCATGAGTATACCAAATAGTAAAATTGGGTGAGTAACAAAGAAAAGAGCTATTGTAAATGCGCATAATACCAAATGGCATGGGAAAATCTATATCAATATGACCAGGATCAAGCGTGCCTCCAATATAATCTAACCAAGATTGGCGAGAGTAAGTGGGGAGGAGGTATGATAATGCATAAGGTGAACAACAAGATGAAAAATGCATGCAGTCCATATGCAACAATGAGAATAACATATCCATGATATAAATGTGAGTCATATAAAGGAGAATGGAGGTCTTCAAAGGTGAAACCAAGCCAAAGGAGACCATCATGTGAACATACGGTGGCTTTGTAAGAAGTATCAAGCGGTATATGGTCCCAATAAGAGCCATTCATGAAGAGGGTACAAGTGAATGGTGGGTGTACTGATGGTGATGGGGGTGAAGATGTGGATGACAAAGTGATGTCTATGGACTGGATAAGCCCTTGATATGGAATAATAGCAGTAGTAGTCACATGCGACATAGAGGAACTACATCTATCATAAAAATGGCACTCTCAAATGGTGATAAGTGGGTGATGGGGGGGTAGGTAAAGCCAAGGAATATTCTAGGAGTAGACCTTGTATAAGGTAGCATAACGTTCGTGAGATGGGGAGATGGTGATGGAACAGTAGGAACTATATCAACCATATGAATAGTGGCATCAAGTCATGTGGAGCATCGTTGAGAGGTTGTAGTCCAAGGACATAAAGATGGAGAGGTAGGAACAAACATTGTAGTAGGAGAGTCTATGATATGAATGGTAGAATGCAAATGACCAATGTCTTGAATGAATCAAGAAACTTGGGGTGTGGATGAAGATCTTGTGCTATGTGGTTAGATGAAGGAGCTTTGCATGTGGTTTAGAGAATTTGTGCTAGGAGGATTATATTATTCGATGGTACACAGATAAGCAACAATAACATCATCTAAAGCTTTATGATCTATATCAAAAGATGGGAGATGAATAAATGAAGGGTAAGGTTTATAGCCAGATGGGCCAGTAGGAGTATCGACAAAGGCATGACCAAAGCTATCAAATTTCAAAATGACTGGAGATTCGAAGGAATGATGATTTTTATCCATGATAAGAGTCGGGTTCACCAAAATGATTAACTAAAATTAACTAAATCTAGGTTAGCTAAGGACTAGTTAATCTAATCTAGGAGGACATATAACACAATAAATAAATGTACTATGACAACATGTAAATGAAATAAATGAAGTAAACTAATAAAATCAAACCTAATATGCAAGAAGGAGGTAAGGAAAGAACTCAGTTGATAACTCGATGATTATCACAAGAAGTGTCATAGTCTAACTAGAAATTCCAAGAACATGAATGAATGTGCAAAAAGTCCTAAAAGACTAGATCTAGAGGATCTAAGTGGATAGGGTGCACTGAATAGGACTAGGGTGCCTATGGGCACTCTGGTAAAGGAATTTGGGTGCCTTGGTCTATGAAAAAAGCTTCGGAGTTGGTCTTTCACAGGGTCGGAAGGTGATCTAAAACTCTTCTTTATCACATCAATTATTTTGTACTACGCCGAATGCTCTAAATATTCCAAGAGGAAGAAATGACCTATAATAAGACAAAAGGAAGTATCAAAACCCTAAAAAAATATGCAAAATGAATGGGTTCGGACTGACCTCAGCTACCACAATAGTGGGCTTACTAAACTAAGCATTGCACTACATTTCGACCCAATGTAGTTCTAGTGTGTGTGTGTGTGTGTGTGTGTGTGTGTGTGTGTGTGTGTTGTGCCTAGGTGCTCTTGTGTCAGTCACACTTTGTGAAATAGCGAGCAATAGCTATAAATGTAGAAAATGTAATAGTATGTGTGTATGGAATAGAATAGAATCCCTCCCCCTATGAAGTGTGATGTAGATGTCCTAAGCTTGTGCCTTGATGATGGAGCTATGTGGATGTCAATGCAATAGATGGATGCAACTCTAGATGGAGTGATAGTAGTGTATGATGTTAGGTCCCTCATTATGGTCTCATAACTTTATATTTATAGGGTTCTCTTTCTCTAATTTTGTAATTAACCCCAAAAGGTAACCACAAGAAAGATAAGGATGAAAAATGGCTAGAAGAGGCCCAAAAAGTGGTGGAAAGAGCTAGAAGGATCGGGCGCCCTGGGGGACCAGGGGCCATGGGCGCCCAACTAAAAATTTGGCACCCCAATTATGGCTAAAATTACACAGGATGTGCAAAAATGGTAGGCATATGGGTGCAATAGGTCATAAATTATGAAATAAAATAAATAAGATGGCCAAAGGGATGCATGGATTGAGAGGCATGATGGACTAACATCATGAGTGGAAAGACTTAAATTTTTCAAGGAATGACACAAGACATAGATTAAGCTCAGATCCATTATCAATTAGAGTGTACTTGATACCCATATGGAGGATGTGAATCATAATATGAAAGGGTGGTTCATTATCAAAAAATTTTAAATATGCGGGAAGATTAGATATGAATGATAAGTGTTGAGAAATGCATCTATAAAATTTTGATATACTGAGTTAGGATGCATATCAGCATGAATGTGGGTAGTAGCTAGAAGATGTTGGACTCTATACCGTACATCAGGGTGCATAAGAAAATAATCAGTAATTGAGATATTCATGATGACTAGACTCTAGGATGACAAAGAGTGAGGATCCTATATGTGTGAAGATGGAGTATGGGTTCACCAAAATGATTAACTAAAATGTGAATAAGTGGTAGTTAATCTAACTAGGAACAATAGTAAATAACAATAAATAAAAGTGGTAAATAAATATAGAAAGTGACCCAAACAACTAGACTAATGAAAATAAAAACCCTAATATGCAAAGAAGGGTTAGAAGGAGCTTAGCTGATTTGGAAAAC
Organism: Taxus wallichiana var. yunnanensis; assembly: GCA_018340775.1. Classification (NCBI taxonomy): domain Eukaryota; kingdom Viridiplantae; phylum Streptophyta; class Pinopsida; order Cupressales; family Taxaceae; genus Taxus; species Taxus wallichiana. The sequence continues at coordinate 188,162,927 of CM031236.1, forward strand.
TTGTTGGACTATGTCATAGAGCTGAATGGAGAAACAGGAGGAGGAAATGACTATGCCAAGGTCTAGAAAATTACAGATCTAGAAAATATGAGTGGATTAGGGCACTTGGGAGAGGATCATGGCACTTGTGGGCACCCTAGTCTACGTTCTAGGCACCCTAGTATCTGCAAGAGTCCAAAAACCAAATTTTTAGGGTTGCTAGATGATCTGAAGTCTTCTTACTATCTGTCACACTTAATGTATCTAAACTGTGTTGGATGTTATCAGTAGTCAGTGATGAAGAAAAGACCTGCAAAACCCCAAGAAAAGCATCAAAACCATAAAATATAAATATTCATATGAAGGGTTGGACGACGTTAGCTATCTCAATGGTGGACTTACTAACTAAGTGTTACACTACATCTTAGACCCGATGTATTTCTATGTGCATGTGTGTGCAATCATGCCCTAGGTGCTCTTGTGCCAATCACACTTTGTGAAATTAGCAAACAATAACTATGTGTAGAAAATGTAATAGAATTATGGATGGAATAGAATAAACTTCTCTCCTATGTAGTGTGATGTAGATGAACCAACCTTGTGCCTTGTGATGGAGCTAGATGGATGCAAAAGGAGCCTTTGATGGATATAACCTTAGGTGATGATAGTAGTGACTAGTGCTTGGCTCCTTTTATGGTTTCATAACTTTATATTTATATGGTTCTCTTGATCTAATTTCATACCTAACCTCGAAGTGGTGACCACAAGAAATATAAAATACTCAAACGCTTAGAAAGTGTCCAAAAGTGGTGAGAAAGTGGGAAAAGGAGGATTGGAGGAAAATTGGGGAATGGAGTTAGCTTGTAGAGATAAGCATGATTGGAAGGAAAATTTGGGAATGGAGTAGACTTGGAGAGATAAGCATGATTGGAGGGAAAATTGAGGAATGGATGAGACTTGGAGAGATAAGGAGGATATGGAGGGAAAATTTGGGAATGGAGGAGCCTTGGAGAGATAAGTAGGATTGGAGGAAAATTGGGGAATGGAGGACACTTAGAGAGATAAGAATGATTGGAGGAAAAATGGGGAATGGAGGAGACATGAAGAGATAAGGAGGAGGGTTGTAGGAAAATTGGAGGATTGGAAGGATAAGGAGGAATGGAGGAAACTTGAAGAGATAAGGAGGAATGAAATAAATTTGTATCCTTAAAATGATAAGGAGGAATGGGGAGCCTTTGTGAGATAAGGAGGAATGGAGGAAGGTTGGAGATTTGGAGGAAGATTGGGGATTGGAGGAGACTTGGAGGTAAAATTGGGGAATGGAGGAGACTTAGAGAGATAATGAGGATTTGAGGAAAATTGGGGAATGGAGCAAACTTGGAGAGAGGAGAAAACTTGGAGAGATAAGGAGGATTAGAAGGAAAATTAGGGAATTATGGAGGCTTGGAGAGATAAGAAGCATTAGAGGGAAAATGAGTAATGAAGGAGGCTTTGAGAGATGAGGAGGATTGGAGAGAAATTGGGGAATGGAGAAGACTTGGAGAGATGAGGAGGATTGGAGAGAAAATTGGGAATGGATGAGACTTTAAGAGATAAAGAGGATTGGAGGGAAATTTTGGGAATGGAGGAGACTTGGAGAGATAAGGAATCCGGAGGTAAATTGGGAATGGAGGAGACTTGGAGATTTAAGGAAAAAATTGGGAAATGGAGCATACTTGGAGAGAAGAGGAGACTTGGAGAGATAAGAGAGATTGGAGGGAAAATTGGGGAATGGAGGATACTTAGAAAATAAGGAGGATTGGAGGAGAAATTAAGGAATGGAGGATACTTGGAGAGATAAGGAGGATTGGAGGAAAATTGGGTAATAGAGGAGACTTGGAGAGATAAGCGAGGATTGGAGGAAAATTGGGAAATGGATGAGAGTTAGAGAGATAAGGAGGATTGAGGAAAATTAAGGAATGGAGGATACTTGGAGATATAAGTTGGATTGGAGGGAAAATTGGGGAATGGAGGAGACTTGGAGAGATAAGGAGGATTGGAGGGAAAATTTGGGAATGGAGGAGACTTTAAGAGATAATGAGGATTGGAGGGAACATTGGGGAATAAAGAGACTTTGAGAGATAAAGGAGGATTGGAGGGGAAATTTGGGAATGGAGGAGACTTGGAGAGATAAGGAGGATTGGAGAGAAAATTGGGGAATGGAGGAGACTTGGAGATTTAAGGAGGATTCGGTGGAAAATTGAGGAATGGAGGAGACTTGGAGAGATTGTGAGGATTGGAGGAAAATTGAGGAATGGAGGAGACTTTGAGAGATAAGAAAAATTGAGGGAAAATTGGGGATGGAGGATACTTGGAGAGATAAGGAGGGTTAGAGGAATGGAGGAAGGATAAGGAGGAATGGAAGAAATTTCTAGCGTTAGAAGGATAAGGAGTGTTGGAGGAGTGTTGGAGGTCGGAGGGATGAGGAGGATTGGAATGGTAAAGAGGAACATTTGAGGGATAAGGAATAATTGAGGAGCCTTAGAGATATAAGGAGGATTGGAGGGAAATTCGGGGAATGGAGCATACTTGGAGAGATAAGAAGGATCGGAGGAAAATTGGGGAATGGAGAAACTTGGAGAGATAATGAGGATTGGAGGGAAAATTTGGGAATGGAGGAGCCTTGGAGAGATAAGGAGGATTGGAGGAAAATTGGGAATGGAGGAGACTTGGAGAGATAAGGAGGATTGGAGGGAAAATTGGGGAATGGAGGAGACTTGGAGAGATAAGGAGGATTGTAGGGAAAAGTGGGGAATGGTGGAGACTTTGAGAGATAAGGAGGAATGGAGGAAAATTGGAGGTTGGAAGGATGAGGAGGATTGAAAGGATAAGGAGGAATGGAGGAGTGTTAGAGGTTGGAGGGATGAGGAGACTTGGAGAGATAAGGAGGACTGGAGGGAAAAGTGGGGAATGGAGGAGACTTTGAGAGATAAGGAGGAATGGAGGAAATTTGGAGATTGGAAGGATGAGGAGGATTAGAAGGATAATGATGAATGGAGGAGTGTTGGAGGTCAAAGGGATGAGGAGACTTGAAGAGATAAGGAGCATTGGAGGAAAAGTGGGGAATGGCTTAGACTTAGAGAGATAAGGAGGATTGGAGGGAAAATTGGGGAATGGAGGAGACTTGGAAAGATAAGGAGGATTGAAGGGAAAAGTGGGGAATGGTGGAGACTTTGGGAGATAAGAAGGAATGGAGGAAATTTGGAGGTTGGAAGGATGAGGAGGATTGGATGGATAATGAGGAATGGAGGAGTGTTGGAGGTTAGAGGGATGAGGAGACTTGGAGAGATAAGGAGGATTGGAGGGAAAAGTGGGGAATGAAGGATACTTTGAGAGATAAGGAGGAATGGAGGAAAGTTGGAGGTTGGATGGATGAGGAGGATTGGAAGGATAATGAATAATGGAGGAGTGTTGGCGGTCGGAGGGACAGGAGACTTGAAGAGACAAGGAGGATTGGAGGAAAAGTAGGGAATGGCTTATACTTGGAGAAATGGAATAAGGAGAAATGGAATAAATTTTGAGGATAAGGAGGAATGGAAGGATAAGGAGGATTGGAAGGATAATGAGGAATGGAGGGAGTATTGGAGGTCTGAGGGACGAGGGCGGGGAGACTTGGAGTGATAAGGAGGATTTGAGGGAAAGGGGGAATGGAGAAGACTTGGAAAGATAAGGAGGAATGGAGGAAATATTATAAGGATAAAGAGTGATCCGAGAGGCTAATCACTTATAATCACCTCACAATGTTAGGACTAACATCATAACATAAAACAGACCTTTAAGGTCTCAAACTAGCTTTTTCCACAAGACCAAACACTCCTAAATCAAGTAAGATTTATTTATTTAGAACCTTATTTACTTAACCATTCATTCCATCATGTCATTAGACCTTCATTAAGCCAAATCAATCATTAGATTGATTTAAAACAACCCAAAATATCAAATGTCTTACCTTTTTGTAAAACTGCCTTTTAGGCTTCTTGAGCAAATGCACATGGTGCTTCCATTTTGGCATGATCTATAGATGCCCAAGACAAAATAAAAACATTTCTGAGCACCCTTTTAGCTCTTGAAGGTGTGTGTCAAATTTGGGTTTCTAACTTTTTGGTTAAATGTTCTTTTCACCATCACTTCTTTTTACCTTGTTTAGGTTTCTTCTAGCCCTATACGAGGGGTTTTATTGGCTTATCTTTTGTTTTAAGGATTCAAATTTCAACCCAACAATCATTTGAGATACCCATTAATCTCTTTTATCTGCATGCAAAAGTTCACCATGTCCTTCTTTACAAGAATTCCCTCAAACCACCTTTCTAACTACCAACTAGGCCTCTTAAGCATATTTCTAGGTTTGCTAATGGACTGTCATCAATTTCTCATGCATGTTTCCCAATATTTCATTAATTCTTCTTGAATATCTTTCCCAAATTCACTTATATGTTATGCGAAGATTTTCTAGACTCAATATTCAAATTAACTCCCTCAACCACTAAACCCTTCTCTTCTCTCCTTGTCATAATGGTATCTACATGATAACTTGAATAATGTCATACACAACAGCTTCTTGGAGATTGATAAAACTTTAAATATTCATGAATACACTTGAGGGAAGGGTCATGAATGTTAATTACAAGTTTCATGCTTTGAAACAATGATTTTTCACTAAACTCCTCTTTTCTTTCAAACCCTAAAAGATGGTTTCTCACGGGCTAGAAAAGTCTCATTTGCTCACCAAATTGTTTCCTCACACTTTTAAATTGTTAAATCACATTTATACATGGGCCTTTGTGCTCAATCTTACAAACTTGATAGTGAGTCACTTAAAGCCTCCAAACTATGAAAGTAATCCAATGTCAAAGTATTATGCTCCTTAAAGCCAAGGTTTTTAAACTTCTTAATGAAATATTATACAATCACGATCTATACCCTCACTATGAGGACCCCAAACTTCTACAAAAGATCAAAATATCCTATCATATGCTAAAAATTCACAAAAATTGTACAATTCCTCAAAACTTATTCCAGTTGCATGATTAACCAAACTCTACTTCAAGACACACTCTACTACAGTAGTATTATGTTATCAAACCTTAAACCAACTTTCAAGAGCTTCTTACAACTAAACAACATAGACAAATATTCCTTCACACACTAATAATACTTAATGAGTTCCAACTTTTTGACATTCTCTTCTCAAGATCACATTCATAATAGACTTAGGCCTCTAAGATGCTTAACACATGGACATTAGGATCTTCCAAGTTTGTAACAACACAATGCTAATACAATATCATAAGAATCAAGACATCAATTGGTAAATAGTTCTTACCATCCACAATCACCTTTAATTTTTGCATGCACAAGTCTTTAATGATCAACACAAGACTGAAAACCACTTGAAACTACTACAAAGATGTGTATACACAAATTCCTCCTTCAAACTTCCTTAAAGATCCTTTTTTTATTCATAACCATTCAAATGATGGCTTGAAACAATTACAAAGATGATTACGTATGCTCTTTTCATCCCTAACCGAATCAAAACTCATAAAACCTCTTCAAGTCACATGTTTAGCATTTATTATAACATCCAAGATCCAACTTAGACTTAAGAACTTAAGACCTAAGACCTAGGTTCAAATTATGACTTGAATATGACCTTAATAGGACTTCCACCATCTTATTACATGCTTGGATACTCCAAGATTACACCATAACACTAATTACAAGACAAAATTGCCTTCAAGATTCAAATTGGTAGTTTTGGAGGGAAACTGTCAAATTCAAATTTGTGAAGGTCTTATACAAAACTAACATACCTAGATGACCTCCTAGACCTATTAACACACTGAGAAATCCAAAATTGATGTTACCAACCCTATTTACAAGCTAGGAGTGATGTTCTGCATCATACTCCTAGGGAAAAGAAAATTTCCCCATACTTTGTGTTAGCTTTTATTCTTCTTCTTTTTTCCTTGTTTCCAATTGAAGATGATCCTTTAAAAGTAGCTCTTAACCGAATACTAATCATACTTCCTTATCAATTGTGCTTTGTCTTCCATCAACTAGGTCTCCTTTGGAATTCTCAAATTCTTGAACAAGATAATGCTCTTAGGCCTATGTGTTCCATTTTCCATCTTATCCTTGAGTATGTAAGCTTGATTTAGGTTAACATTTGTTGCATCTTCATCAATCATGGTTGTGAGGCTATACTTTTTATATGCTTTTATTCTTTCTTGAACTATCTCCTCCTCAAAATGGTAATATGCTAGATTTTTCTTGAAATTCTCATCTTCCCTTGACTTCCCCTTCATTAACTCAATCGTTGAACCTATATTCATATCACTTAGAAAGGAATTTGACTGATAAAACTGATTTCCATTGCCTTGATTGATTGATTCACCCAACTCATACTTGCTTTCATTTTGATCTTTCACTTTGTTGGCTTCTTGGTTTGTTTTTCTCAACTTTATTGACTGTTTTCTTCCCTTACAAGGTCTGATAGGTTCCTTTATTAACCATGATTTGAATTTTGTATTTTTTATTCACCTCTTGTGCTCTTAAGATCTCTACTTGGTCTTCATCTCCCTTGATATCTGCATAATCTTATTTTCTTTCACCTTCCTTACTCACTTCCACTTGCAAATTGTCTTGATTTTTCCATGTCCACTCTATCTTCTTCATGCCTCTTATGTAGTGATCCACACCCTCATTCATTCCATTTGTACCTATAAAATCAAATCTTAAGCAGCAATGTTAGACTTAAAAATATGATGTTTGCATCCCTCATCCACCTTCCTCATGACATGTTTTTCCTCTTCTTCACTCTTGACTTATTCACACTATACTTCCCTCTATCTTTCCTTCCTCTCATAGCCTCTATCAACTTCACCAACTGATTCTTTATCCATCAACCCTTCTGTTGATCTCACAAGAACTTTAGCATGTGCTTCTCTTCTCTTGATATCATCTCTTTCTTGATTCAATTCACCATCTTCATCTTGCTTAACCTACTCTTGTCTTAAAACCATATTGATATCTTCACAAACCTAGGATCCACCAACATCAAACCATTGATCAAATCAGTCTTATGAGGCTTAACATCTCTAAATAGTGTCTTTTTGCATGCTTCTTTAGTTTCCACCAAAAATTTCTTAGTTTTCATCATCATAACTAGCCCTGTTTGTGGTTCTTGTTCACCTTTAATGGGAAAAGTGTATGCTTTTCTCCATTTTATACAATAGTGTAGGTGTTCTTCTTCCCATCATGCACTACTTTCTTGTCATACTATCATGGTCTTCCTAACAACACATGACAAACATCCATAGGAACCAAATCACACAACACTTTGTCTCTATACCTCCCAATCTGAAACTCTACCTGACATTGTTCCCTAACCAAGACATGATGTCCTTTCTACATCCAAGATACTTGATATGGGTTAGGGTGCATTGTTTTTTCATTCCTAGCTTCTCTACCATTTCAAAAGAAACTAATTTTTCAAGTGCTTCCACTATCTATGATCATATTACAACATTTACCCTTAGCTTTACACATAGTTTTGAACAAACATCTTCTTTGAGTCACATCATTCACTACCTTTCTTGGTTTCAATAAAAATCTTCTAAATAAAAGTGACTTACCTCTATTTTAAAGAATTTGATCAGCATCTTTGTCAACCTTTCTCATCCTTGTATTTATCTCATCATAGCACCCATATGCTTTATGTTGTACAAATCTTTGACACTTGTAACATTTACATGTAAATTGCACTCTTGTTACCTATGTCATTCCTCTGCATATAACTCATCTTTTCCTCATCCTTTTCTAAATTTATTCCATACCTACCAACTTGTTCCACACAACCTCCATCATCTTTCCATGTTCTCTTCCCATGATGATTTTTTCTCTTCTCTAACTTGCACCATCTTGCCTTCTTCTTTTAATCACTCCTCAAAACAATATTTTCTTCTTTTGAAGAACCTATTTCACACTCTCGATACCCAATGATTCGAGCCTAACCAATTTTAATCACTTCAAATGTTAGGACTAACATCAAATTCAAAACAAACCTTTAAGGTCTCAAACCAGCTTTTTCCTCAAGACCAAACACCCCTAAATCAAGTATAATTATTTATTTAAAAATTTATTTACTTAAACAACCAATCATTGCATCATGTCATTAGACCTTCCACTAAGCCAAATCAACCATCAGAGTGATTTAAAACAACCCAAAAGATCAAATGTCTTACCTTTTTGTAAAACTACCTTTCTAGTCTTCTTGACCAAATGTACTCGGTGATTCCATGGTTGACATGATCTGTAGATGCCCAAAAAAACTAAAAACATTTCTCATAACCCTTTTATCTCTTGAAGGTGTGTGTCAAATTTGGTTTCTAACTCTTTGGTTAAATGTCCTTTTCACCATCACTTCTCTTCACCTTGTCTAAGCTCCTTCTAGCCCTATGTAGGTGGTTTTCTTGGTTAATCTTTTATTTTAAGGATTCAAATTTCAACCCAATGATCATTTGAGATACCCATCAAGCCCTTTTATCTACATGAAAAATTTCATCATGTCCTTCTTTGCAAGAATTCCCTCAAAACCACCTTTCTAGCTACCAATTAGGCTTCTTAAGTGTATTTCCAAGATTACTAATGGAATGTCGTCACCAATTTCTCATGCATGTGGCCCAATATTTCATTAATTATTCTTGAATACCCTTCTCCACTTCATTTATATGTTATGCAAAGACTTTCTAGACTTAATCTTCAAATTAACTCCCTCAACCACCAAACTTGTCTCTTCTCTCCTTATCAAAAATAGTATCATACATGCTAACTTGAATATTTTCATACACAACTACTTCTTGAAGATTGATAAAACTTTAAATCTTCATGAATACACCTAAGGGAAGGGTCATGAATGTTACTTACAAGTTTCATGCTTCGAAACAATGATTTGGTAACTAAACTCCCTCTTTTCTTTCAAACTTTAAGAGGGTTTCTCACAGGCACGAAAAGACTCATTTTCTCACCAAATTATTTCCTCACACTTTAAAGCCTCAAATCACATTTAAAACACAGGCCTTCGTGCTAAATCTTAAAAATGTGATAGTGAGTCACTTAAATCTTCCAAGTTTTGAAAGTAATCTAATGTCTAACTATTCTACTCCTTAAAGCCATAGTTTTTAAACTTCTCAATGGAAAATAATACAATCACGATGTATACCTTCACTATGATGACCCTAGACTTCTTCTAAAGATCAAAATACCCTATCAAATGATCACAATTCACAAAACTTGTACAATGCCTCAAAAAATTGTTCCAAGTTACATGATTAACCTGATTGTGCTTTAAGATACAATCTACTACAAAGTTCTAAATAGAGTATTATTCTACCAAACCTTAAACCAAATTTTGAGAGCTTATTAAGACTAAAAACACAAGAAAATATTCCTTCACACACATAGAATACTTCCTCATTGAGTTTCAACTTGTTTACATTCTCTTCTCAAGATCACATTCAAAATAGACTTACACCTCTAAGATGCTTAAGTTAGAACATAATATTAAGTGTGTTATAAACCTTAGTTTATAATTAAATAATTAGGAATATTTATATTCTTAATTATTTAATATAAACTAGGTTGTTTATGTTTAATTGATTATTTAATCAATATTTAAATTAGGGTGCTTTGTAAAAGACACAACTCATCACACTTAATTGTTCATGACCCGTGGGGTCAAATAAATGGATCATGTGGCATGATCAAATTGTATTCACTTTGTGGATGTTGGGAGAGAAGTGAGGAGGAGATATGGACAATAATAAGTTTCTCAAATAAATGGATATATCTCTTTAGTCGTGGTTTTTACCCCTCGGGGTTTTCCACGTAAAATGTTGTCAATGTGTTATTTCATTTATTACTTGGTTAAATGTTTGGTTATTAATGTTTGGATTAATAAATATTTTATATAGTTGTTTATAACCTCGGTCCTAACATGGTAACCTAAGCCGAGTAGAAGGTTTGTTAATTAATTAGCCAATAGATGTGTCGGTTGGGTTGGTTGGTTACTTGGGTGGTTAGAAAATGTATTTTAAATACCCCCTCCTCTCGGGACATTAAATGTTTCAAGACCCTTTCAAACTTTTACCTGCGCGTGAAAAATCCTTCCGTGGAAAATTTACCATGACTTACAAATAAAGGTAAGTGTGAATTTGCTTGAAATATTTTATTATATTTCTATAGTTTTGAAAATGTGCGAGTGAAAATCAAAACAAAGGGTTAAAATCAAATTTAATTTCCATTCATCCAGGAGACAAAGTTCCACGAGAATAGGAAATTAAAACTCTCTATTGGTCCATGATTTAATCATGTTTCCTTGTGTGGTAAAATATTTTACTCCTGGCCCCAAGTGTTCTTGTAAAAAATTCAACTAATATTTTTAACTTTATGGTTTTTGAATTAATTTGGTTCATGTCCCTGGTATCCCCTTAAAATAGGTTACATTTGAATTTATTAAAAACTATAGTATAAAATGATTTGTAAATCGAGTACATATTCTAATTTGGGGTCCTTTAATAATCTAAGGGGCTTTAATAAAAAAATTATTCAAAACTTTAGTTAATTTTTTATAAACTATAACCTAAAACTATATATTAAATAACCTATTAATAAGTATAGTCTTAATACGGCCAATTTTAATAGTTAAAACCTAAACTACCTCAGAGCCTCCAGTTAAAATGCCACCCCATCCTCTTATGTGCCACGTGGACGCCACTGAAGGAACCCCACCCACTCCAACCGGCCCCTTTCGTGGACCTCTTCCTCCCCGCAGATGACCAAATCCACCCTTCCTCTTCTCGACATGTGGCGAAGCTTTGCGGTCTCCACCTCCTCTAACCTTCTTGTTCCACATGCTCCTTATGTCTCTCCACGGGGTGTCAAAGCTTTACCGGCTTGGCCAAGTGGCCAAGGCTTATTTTTGTTTTGTTTTTTTTACTTTAGTACCACATCAGTGGGAATGACAGCAGTTAAAGGCTTTAAAATCCATTTTGTAATGTAATGTGGTTATGATTTTGGTCACACTACAACGTTTTGGTAAAGAGCCCAAGTGGCAGCGGCGGTGGCGCGACCCTCGCTTTACTTGGTTTTGACTCGTTTGAGATTGGCATAACAAGTTGATATGTGGCATGTTATTAGTCGGTTGGAATATTGCTTAACTTGATTCAATTAGTTTATGGCATCAATTAAATTAACTCGCCGAGTTCACAAAACCAACTCGGCCAAGCCAAAACATCTAGTTATTAACCTCTCTATAAGAACTATGCTCCAAATTTTTTTCATATATGCATTTTTTATTTTTTTTATTAATAAAAATATTTTCACTTAATTTAATTTATTCCTTTTTTAAGTGGTAAATTCATTCAAATAGTATTGTTTCCATTAGATAAACAAGTTTTAAAATATGAAGTAATTTTTTACAACATGACAACTAAGTAGTTGTTTTCATGTAAAACTATTTTTTTACAAATCAAAGCATTATGATGAAACTAACATTTTGTATATCTAGAATACTTGTTTGATAGGTCTATTTTTAACATGAATCCATCAAAATATGATTGGCGTGGTTTGAAAACAACAAGGGGATTCTTAAACTATTATCATTAAAACCTCGTTTTCTCATTTATTGAAATTTATTTACATGGAAATGGGATCTAATCACTTTACTATTGACTAATCACAGATGTTGAATGGAGTATACTATGTTAATTTTTTACTAAAATGTGTTGTATTGCAGCTCTAAGCTTATGTATGGGGTTACTTGATCCACCCAATATACGCCCCCTTATTTTGGGTACATGCGACATCACTAGGAGAATGTGGCCCAAAGAGAGGACCTAATGTTGATCTAAAATTGTGTCCCTAGAGGGGGAATGGAATGTGCATAGTAGAAACCAAGGCACATGCAAAAAAATGGTTAGATGCACGTGTTAATAGAAAAATTAGTAAGCATGCAATAAAAGACATTATAATCAAGAAAGTGTGCAAATAAAGTTGATCGCAAAAAGCAATTTCATACATGGGACATCACTCACAATACCACAAGATAATCGGGGCCAAGTGGAAAAAATCATACGGTGTGGATACAAGACAAAGGGAATTTCCCACAAATAGTATCATATAATGGAAAACAATGACAAACAATAGCACGCAAAGTATCGACACCCATGGTGGAAAATAGTCATGCAAAGAAAATGTTGCATATAGAAGCACCCATTAGCATGTTAAAAGACAAAGATTATGTAAAATCATGTATTTACCAATGGAATAATTAGTGTGATAAGAATTAAAACAAGTAAATAATGAAACAATAGCACTGTAATGTTGGGAGAAAGTCCATGCCCCAACCTCGATAGGATTGGTAAGAGGTACAACTCTAGGCATCATTGCTTTGCATGTAAATATCTATAGGAATTATACATTCAAAAAGAAATACCAAGTGAATGTACATTTTTATATGGAAAAGATAATGACATACTTGATATTCATCTAGCATAGAAAACAAAGTGCACATGTGAGTATAAGAAAATAAGAATAGATGCAACCAAGATGTGCGATATTTTTAGATGAGTGGAATGGTATGCAATGTGAATGTGATAGGAGAAGCGTGCCCCCCAGTGGATGTGGATGATTATGAGATGAGGTTCATTTATAAAATACCCCTCAAAAATCAAGATTAGACATAAAAAAATAGTACATCATCGGAAATGGTTTGATAAGAGATGATATAAAGATAGATCATGAAGCATGGAGTGTAGAAGAGGTGAGGTTTATTTCAAATTTAGACCCTCAAACAATCAAGTATAAATTGAGGAACTATATTGCGCCATAGGGGTAATGATAATACAAGTTTATGTCATGATGTATAGAGAGATGGCAAAGACTAGATGTGAATCACAAAGCATAATGTGTAAGTGTATAGAGACTAGAAATAATTTATAATGATTAAAGGAGCGAATAAAGCGCGATGTCCCCCAAGTGTGTGATGAAAAGTAAGCTATCTAATGAGAGTAAAGGGTAAGGGTCCTCCACCAATGTTTGAGGAGATAAAGGTGTGTGAAAATGCTCTAAGATCGATGGTGTATGTGAAGAATTATGTAGATGTAAAGGCAACCTATGTGGTGAAAGAGGTAATGAACACCCATGTGAAGTAAACTTATAAGAAGGAGGGGTGATGAGAACCTATGTGAAGAAGACATATGAGATGAAATAAGTGGTGAGCACCTATATGAAGGGGATGAACAATTAGGGACTTAAACTGATGATATTTACTAGTGGACCTATGAGGATGAAAATGTAGTGACATAGCATGTGTGTGAATGGGAGAACTAGGTGTTGAGTATGCCTTATATTTTAGATGTCTATGAGACCTAGAATCTGAAAATGGTGGAAGAATGTCATCAATAGAAGGTAGAGGCAATGGTGTGCATGGTGGAACACCTTTAATAGTGATAATTTGCTTATTTTGAATGAATTTAAGACATAAATGAGTCATGGAAAAGATAGCCTTAGCGGCGCGGAGCCAAGAAGACCTAAGAACATGTCACAACCTTTTATTGAAGGTGCCACAATGAATGGCACAAGCATGGTGAGAGGCCCAATTATAATTGGAATCTTGATGAAGCCATAAGATTTTGGAATTGGATATGAAATTTGAGATAGCAGGTAGTAGTTGATAGAAGGAGTGGAATAGAGCATGCACCAATAGGATCGATGGATCGATCATGGTGGTATTAGAAGTATAAGATCCGATAGAAAACATTGATATGTAGTGTATTAGAAGAGAATGTATCATGATAATCATAATCATAGAGAATGTGATGAGTGGTGGAGATGCATCAATATGAGTAAATAGAAAATCAAGAAACCTCAATGAAGGAGGAGGTACACCACATGTATGTATGATTAGCTAAAGAATCAATAACTTATTTATCATGCTTGGGAAATGGATCATTGAATATTTTTGTTGTCATTGACTGGTTTGGATGCCAAAGGCTTAAGAAACTTAATTGCATTGTTGTCGATGAGATCTTGAATGATATTCCTAAGTTTAAAACATCGATCAATTGAATGCCCAACACATTAATGATAGTCACATTTATCATTTTTGTTATAGTTGTGGCCCTTAGGGTGAGATGGATCTAGATTTAGTGGTGGTGGAAGTGTAATAAGATTTCTCTCGATAAGTTGTGGCAATAGAATGTGGAACACAAGGCAATTTCGTAAATGTATGCTTTGAGGTTACCATTGAATATTTTCAGGAGTAAAAACAATGTTAACAATAGTTTTTGCTTCATTGAGCTTAGTAGATGGCTTGAAAGTAAATTTTCTTTGAAACCAATTAGAAGATGATGAAGCTTGATCATGGTACTTGATTTTTCCATAGAGATAAGTTTTCCTTCACATAATTTAAGAGTATGACATAATTGATCAAATGAAGGAGATGTCTCAAAGATGACACTCTCTTGTAGAGGTGGTAAGAGACTTTAGACAAATAGATCTTGAATTTCAAGTTGGGTTCACCAAATGATTTAATTAAAATAGAATTTTATATAAACCTTAATATTACAGAGTAATAGATGTAAACTATAATAAGAAGTTGCTAGATACAAGATGACACAAGAAATAAGATAATGAAATATGAAACCCTAAGTGCAAGAGAGGGAAAGAAATACTTAGCTTATTCACGTTATCCTTGAACTGATTTGACTAGAAAATTGGTGAAGAAGAAGGAAGATTGTTACTGCATACACATAAATTTACACAATAAATTTTGGAGTGCCTAGACACTCGGATTATGCTTTTGGGTGCCTATGTTTGTGCAAGAGATTGAAACCTCATTTTCTGGTTTAGCAAGATGGTCACTAGTAGTCATTGTTGGCCACATGTATGTCACATTATGATCATAGAATTCTCCTGTAACCTAAAAGAGATATTGACCTACAAAACCCTCAAACTACATCAAATCCCAAAAATAAAAGATGTAATATAGGGATTCGAGGAACCCGATGATCACCCTCACCGAGTGAACTTACAACCGAGCGTTACACTACATATCAAACTCCATGTAGTTCTTGTGTGTGTGATAGAATCATGTCCTAGGAATCCCTTGTGCAAGTGCACGTGATAGCGGGTGATAGATAGATGTACCAATGTAAATATATGTGTGGATGGAAAAATGAAATTCCCCTTCCTATGAAGTGTATGCAGAAAATGCGAGTCCTTGTCCTTGAATGAAAGCTAGATGGATACCTTTGATTTTTTAGATGTCTTTGGATGCAATTTTAGGTGATTTTATCACCAAAAACAACACCCTTTGATTTTTATGCTGATGTTTTTGGGTAACATTGGACCATCTCTCAAGTTGTGGGACTTACTACTTGAGATGGACCTCCAGAGAAGGTTGGTTCATTTTTATTCCTATCACTAAACTAATCCTAGGAAAGGAAATGTGACTATCTACTCCTTATCTAACAATTCCAAGGGACCAAGAGAGAGAGAGAGAGAGAGAGAGAGAGAGAGAGAGAGAGAGCATGAAAATTAATAAATCCTACACTACATAGGTGATAGCACCAAGAAAGGGGGTGAAATATCTTGTTGAGGGAGAATATAGAAAGAAAATGGAGTTGAGAGAGGCCAAACCAATGTGACATAGACCCAGATCTTCATTTACCACCAAATCTCCATGAAACACAACATCCTGCACCTGCAAATGAGACATACATGCACAGAAAGACAACAACAAAAATAGAGAGCAAGGAGATACAACAAAATAATGCAAGGGTTGAAAGAACACCACAAACACAAATTTTATTGCTCTTGGAATATGCATAGTCCATTACATTATTGAAATAGAGGCACAAATACACTTTCTAGGCCCATGAGAAGGTTTTCGAGCTCAATGGTGTTGAGAAACAAATTTTATAGTTTCCCCACATCCCAAAATATCTCCTTCTCCAAATGAGAAGAGTTTACAATATATAGAAGTGAATGAGAGAAGAGAGAAAAGTGAAACTTGGATTTCTACTCCCACCCACCAACAACTATCATTAAATGCTCTGAAAAGGGCATGGTCATCCTTACAAATCATTTCCCCACGTACTCTAGCTTCTGGAAGAAGAAATGGGCACCATACTTCATTAATTACGTGGTGGTTGGGCTTGGAAATGTACATTTTCATGCTGGATATGTTTTCCATTTTTCCCATATCTAACCTCAATAAAATTGATAAATTCAATTTCCATTGCATAGAGGACATTGAGACCTTTCCAACAATATAAATTTTGTGAAAAATGGAGCAACGGGTCAAATTTATGGCCATTTTAAGTTTCACGTGAAAAACTGTCGTTTTCCTTTGTTTCGTGGATTTTCAATTTTCTCGCAGCATTATCGCAGAAATTAGTTGTGTGGCACCTTTTTTGTGAAATTTCACAAAATTTTTCTCGTGGCATTTCACGGACTTAGTTTTGTGGCACATTTTTCTGACGGCATTTCGCAAACTTCTTTGTTCTCGACATCTTTTCTTCGGCATTCTACGGACTTTGTTTATGACGTGGCTTTACTGAAGAAGTGGCACTTGTTTTTATGGCATTCCACAAAAAAAAATTCTGACAAAGATTCCGCTAAACTTAGTTCTACACCACCTTTTCTCGAAGGACTTTGTTCTCGTGCACCAAGGGGGTAAAAACGGATTCGAAAACTCCAACTCAACCATGAAGCTCATCCAACTTCCCAGTTCAGTTTTCTCCAATCATCCATTTTTACCAAGGGGGTAAAAATGGATAAAAATTTGGTGACTCACGGGACATCTACCTGCTAGATGATATGATCAGTGGCCTTGAAGCATCCATTGGGCATGGAGTCTGCCTAATAAACACAAATCTAATCTTAAACTCTAAAATCATGTCCCAAAATCTGATTTCTTTCCAAGTATAAAGGATTGAAACTAATGATTCCTTGGCAAGTATGAAACATGCAGAGTTTGGAAACATAATTTGATTTGGAATGCACTTAGATGATTTTGTTAAAATTAATTTTCCCCATGAACACTGCCACTTCCAATGAACCATTGCAAGAGCAAAAAACACCACAACACACTATGTACAAAAGAGGAAGATCATACACACCTCAAGTGAAACATGCAGAGTGTGCACAAGCACTTATTCTATTGAAAAACAAACATACCTACTCTACTCTAACCCGAGGCAAGGAGAAATCAAACAAATCCTGAAACTAGCAAGGAGAAGTAGTTGCCCTTTCTCACAATTTGTAGCCATGTGGATGATTTGGCATTAGATCCATCTATGGTTAGGAGTGCAAAACTAACTGCATGTTGATTTTCCACTCCCTTACACATCAAGGTATCAACTAAGAACAAAATAAATACCTCTTCTAATTATTTCTCATTTGGTTCCAAGAGGTGTTGTAGTTGATCCTTGGCACATTGAGACTCTTCCTCATGCTTAAAGTAATCATGACTGGTTGTGGCTCCTCTTTTGGCTCCAATGAATCCAAGTACTTGATTGGGAAAGGTTTGATCCATTGAATTTTCCCATTGCTCTGAATTCCAACTTCAATAAGGAATTCTACTTGCAAGCCTTCCTGGAAAAGGTGACTATATGTGAGTTGGTTCTCTTCTCTTTTCTCATCTACAGACAACTAATGTCCCCTTTGAGTGAATGGTATGAGAGTGGTGTCATCTTTGTTCTCTTTTTCCTCCCCATTCTTTGTGAGACTTGGAAGATCAACTTCTTCCAATTTTGATTCTATAGGACTTATTATGAGTAGTAGACACTTCTTGAATGTTCTTTTTCATGGCAACCGAAGGCTCTTTTGTTGGAGGATGAATGATGGAACAACAAAATTTGTGATTTCTATGGGTTCTTCTTCATCAAAACACTCCTCCAAGTCTAAACAAATACTCAAGCTCTTTGATGTCTTGTTGTGCCAAGGATTCTCCCTTTTGCATGATGACCTTCAAATCTGCAATTTTTTCATCATGGTATTCTTCTTCTTCAAACATGAAGCTAGTGAGTTCAAAATCTTCCAAAAAATCAGATTTTTGGAGAGATTAAATGGGAGAGAGATCTGAAATCTCTTGTGTAACTGGATCATGATTCAATGCCTCTGAATTTTTCTTACTCTCCTCCATGTGCTCCTCATTGTCTGGACTTGGAGCTGGTTTCTTTTCATCCTCCTTGACTAATTTTGCAGCTGGTAGATGACCAACAATATTTTCAAATAAAGTGCCATCATGGACACTATTGCATTCAAAACATACTTGATTGGTGATCCTCTTCTTGCTCCACTTACTACTACAAAATCAGCCTTAGTCACCACTGGCTTTTCAACTTTGACCTCCTCCGTAGGCTTAACCATCAAGGGAATTTTTTCAATTCCAAATCTTAGAGCCCAATTTCTCAAATTTCTTATCATTTCTTCTCTATCGGCTCCTCTTCTTGTTGCCCTTGGCTAGTTTTCTGAGTCTCATCTTCCCAACATGGACTTGGGAATGCAAGAGGAGGGGTGGGTTGGGATTCAACCAGTTTTGCTATTGTTTGTGGTGGTGGGAGGGATAAAACTTCTTGTTTCTTTAGAGGGGATGATTGCTTGGAAGGGAAAGGGTAGAAGAATTGAGGTGAGATGGAAGATTAGAGGATGGAGAAGTGGATTCCATAATTGGGGCAGTGCAAAAACTAGACTCATGATACTACTAAAATGATATTGATTGAGAAGGAGAAAAAAAGATCTATGAGGTGGTGGACTTACCCATTGACAAGGTTTCCTTGCATCAAGCTCATAATCTTCAATATAATCCTGGTCCATTTTGCAAGTTGGGGCATCATCTCAACCATAAAATCAAGCTTCTATTACAAGGTATAGTGTCTTGGAAAAGGGCCTTCCCATGGACAAGGTGCCCTACAACCAATTATGAATGCTTTCATCTCATCTGTTTCCTCAGGACTGCACCATATTAGTCTTCATTCTTTAAACTTTCTCAAGAAAATTAGTGTCTTCCATATGTAACCGTTGTTATCATATACTTATCCTTCTTCTTGACAAGCTCCATAGCCAAACTAGTTTTGATACTACTCATAGGGATATGCATAATGGTTTTGAATTTGATCATAGGATTGATGTGGAGGAGTTTTGAAACACATAGAGGCTTATTGCACTGCTACTACAGTGTGAATTCCATGATGGAAATGAATTCATGATTGCACAACTTCATGAATGGAATAAAATGATAGATATGGAAAGAAATGGATGGAAATGGATGAGGAAAAGGTCGGTAATTTTAGAGAATGGGTTATTGATAAGATGGATTCGCTAGATGTGTTTTGTATGTGCCTCCAAAGGATGAGATTCCAAAAAGAACACACCAACTGTTGAAATGAAATCTTCTTCGGATGTTGAACTACACTCCAACTAAAGATCAAACTTCAAATTTTCTCCCATCAGGCATGCTACAATCATTATCACCAAAAAACAACACCCTCTGATTTTTCATGCATGTGTGAATGAGAAACTAGTGTTTTTGGGTAACATTGGACCATCTCTCAAGTTGTGGGACTTGCTACTTGAGATGGACCTCTAGAGAAGGCTAGTTCCTCTACCTATTCCTAGCACTAAACTACTCCTAGGGAAGGAAATGAGACTATCTACTCCTAATCTATCAATTCCAAGGACCAGGAGAGAGATAGAACATGAAAATGAAGAAATCCTACACTACAAAGGTGATAGCACCAAAAAAATGGGGTGAAATATCCTGCTGAGGGAGAATATAGAAAGAGAATGAAGTTGAGAGAGGCCAAACCAATGTGACACAAACCCAGATCTTCATTTACCACCAAATCTCCATGAAACACAACATCTTGCACTTGCAAATGAGACATACATGCACAAAAAGACAACAACAAAAATAGAGAGGCAAGGAGATACAACAAAATAATGCAAGGGTTGAAAGAACACCACAAACACATATTTTATTACTCTTGGAATATGTACAATCCATTACATTGTTGAAATAGAGGCACAAATACACTTTTCAGGCCCATGAGAAGGTTTGCAACTCAATGGTGTTGAGAAACAAATTTTACAGAGTTTCCCCACATCCTAGAATATCTCCCTCTCCAAATGAGAAGAGTTTACAATATATAGAAGTGAATGAGAGAAGAGAGAAAAAGTGAAACTCATATTTCTACTCCCACCCACCAAAAACTATCATTAAATGCTCTAAAAATGGCATGGGCATCCTTACAAATAATTTCCCTCACATACTCTAGCTTCTGGAAGAAGAAATGGGCATCATACTTCATTAATTACGGTGGTTGGGCAGGCCTGAAATGTACATTTTTGTGTTAGATACATTTTTCATTTTTTGCATATCTAACCTCAATAAAATTGATAAATTCAATTCCATTACATAGAGGACATTGAGACCTTTCCAATGATATAAATTTTGCAAAAATGGAGCAACGAGTCAAAAATTATGGCCATTTTAAGTTTCACGTGAAAAAACTATCGTTTTCCTTTGTTCCACGGATTTTCCAATTTCTGCAAAGATTCCACGGATTTATTTCTCGACACCTTTTCTGTGGCATTTTCATGGACTTTTTCTACAATACCTTTTCTCGTGGCATTCTGTGGAATTAGTTACTGCTAGCAGTACCTTTTCTTGTGGCATTCCGCAAAATTTATTCTCAGAGCATCTTTTTCTCACTGCGGCATTCTATGAACTTTGTTTTATGGTGCGGTGAGGCTTTCTGGGCACTTATTTTCTACGGCATTCCATGGTTCTATGGAACCTTCTTTTGCAGCATTCCACAGACTTTGTTCTACGACACCTTTTCGGAAAACTCTAGACTTAACCATGAAGCTCTATCAACTTCCCAAGTTTAGTTTTCTCTCATCATTTTTACCAAGGGTAAAAATGGATAACAATGATGATAATAGATTCTTAGAGATTGGTCCTTTATTTTGGTCACATAGCTTTGTATTTATATGATTCCCTTGGTTGAATTTCATAATTAACAACTGGAAGGTCGACCCATAAGAAAATAAGATGCCCAAAATATAAAAGAGACCCAAAAGAAGTGAGTAAGATAGAAAAGGGTCAGGGGCACCCAGAAGGACGAGGGCACCTAGGTGCTGATGTCTAAAGTCATAAAAGATAAGTAAGTGAAATATCGATTATGTTGTAGGGTGTAAATGACCATATAGAAAATGAGAAACATAGAAAAAAGGCCAAAGGTAGTTGTCAATTACTAGTTTTCTCACTTAGGAATCATATGAATGCAAGTATGCTTTTAGGACCTATAAATGTACCCAAGTGCGTGATTTTGTGTCTAAAAATGTAATAGGATTGGACATGTTGCTAGTAAGTTTTATGGTCATGAGAGTGCTAAGTATGGTTGGAATCTCATTCCATACCCATATAGAAGCAAGAATCAAGTTGTGTGTTTCAATTGTCATAAACTTGGACACTTTGCAAAGAATTGTTATCAAAATCAACCTCCTAGGCATAACAACAAAACTCAAGTAGTTAAAGGGCAGGTTAAGAAGGTATACAAAGTGAAAATTAATCCTAAGAGTGAGTCAAAGAAATTCATGGGAGAGACCAGCTCAAGCAAGATATCAGAAGGTGGTGATCACATTGAGAAATTTGAGAGCAAGCCAAGTGTCAGTCATGAAGAACCTCCATTCATAGTTAGGAGAAAACAAGGGAATGAAGTTCATCACACTTTTCTATCAGGAATTTAATTAGGTGATGAAGACTCATGAGATGAAATTATCACATCTAGCAGGACATTCAAGAAGAATGAGAAAGTGTCAAAGGAAAAAAGAGAAAGGATAGAGTCATCATGCTCCTTTGATGACTATCTACTATTTTAGGGATCTAAAAGGCATGGTGTACCTTCTCTAAGTTTCTAGATGGCCCTCGTGCACATCAAAGACATAGTTACACTTCCAATGGAGATGATAACTTCACGTAATTAGCAAGAACATGAATCACAAGGAAAATCAAGTACAAAAAAGACAACGGTGTGTCTGACATGCTCATAGATTAAAAAGAGGGGTACATATAGGAGTGTTGTGTAACTCATGTGCATGACATGTGTACACAACCCTATGACCTATTCAACTATGACCTATTCTCACTAAGTGAGATGACTAACCAACTAGGTGGATAAGACGTCGAATGACGACAAGTCTAGTCATATACACCAACACCCCCTTCATCAAAGTTGAGGTAGAGGTCATGGAAAGTCATAACTAAAGAGAACTCTCCTAGACAACTAAGAAAGATGTGTCAATGGGGCCCAAATACTAATCCTGATAAGGTACCCATGTACAAACAACATCTTCCTGGAAAAGAAGAAGAGAAGAATGGGTCCCGAAACTAGGCCTGATGAGGTACCCATGTACAATAAGGATCTCAAGTAATGGAGGAAAAACCCTAAGGGAAAACATCCACTTACAAGAGATAAAATACTCCCTAAACAACCTAAGAAAGATGCGTCAAATGAGTCCCGAAAAACTAAAGGCCTAATAAGGTACTCATGTACAAACTACAATCTTTCTAGAAGAAGAAGAAGAGAACTAGAAAGTCCCAAAGAAGATGGGTTGTTGCAAGAAGACCTCACCCCAAGAAGAGACCACAAGTGAAGATACTTTGCCTCAGTGAAGGGTTTGGTAAAAATTCTACGCAACCATATCAGATGTCTGACAATACTGTAAATTGATGATGTCATCATGGATCAACTCCCAAATGAAATGCATATGTATCTCGATGTGCTTCATCCTCTGATGTTGAACTAGATTTCAAAAAATCAAGATGGTGCTCATGTTGTCACAGTAGATGATAGTAGGCCATCGATAGTGAATACCAAACTCTTCAAGATACCTTGTAACCAAACAACTTATGTGGCAAACATTAATTACTCCTCTGTACTCTTCCTCTATAGAAGATATCACAATTGTGTTTTATTCTTGTTAGACCAACTAACAAGACCCAACCAAGAGAAAAACTATAGCCTGAGGTAGATTTTGATGATCAAGATCACCGGCCCAATCAAATTCAGTATATCCAACTAAGTCAATATCTACTCCTCCTAGATAGTGGATTTCATCATGTATAAGTGCCACAAACATAATGAAGGATCCACTTTGTTGCTTTCCAATGCAACTCATGTGGCTCCTGCATGAATCTGGACATGATCCCAATGACATATGATAGATCCAGATGCGTGTGAGTAAGGTAAATCAAGCTCCCCACCAACTTCGATAGAGGGTACCATCAACCAAGGGAGTAGAGAAATCAGAAACCAACTTAACCCCAAAAGGAAAGGAGTAGGAGAAGGCTTACAATCGGACATATGAAACCAAGAAAAAAAATCAAGAGAATACTTAGGCTATGAAATCACAATACCCAGTCATATTATGAAATTTGAATCCCAAGAAAGTAATGAAGCAATCCTAAGTCATTCATGGAAAACTTGTTGGATAAGGAAATCTTCACATAATCAATGATAGAGGAAGAACTTCCCATGATCAACAAGTCATCAACATACAGAACAAGGATGAGTATGGAGTCATCTTGCCATAAAATGTAAACATTTGGGTCGAGTGACACCTTGAGTGAACCCTGATGTAAGTAAAAAGGAGTCCATCTTGGCATACCAAGCCCAGGGGCTTGTTTAAGACCATAGAGAGACTTCTTTAACTTACAAATGAGGGAGGGATCATGGACATAACCCGAGGTTGTTCCATGTAGATATCTTCCTCTAGGTCCCCATGAAGGAAGGCACTCTTAACATCCATTTGATGGACTTCCCATCTATTTTTCACAATGATGGCGAGGGTCATTCAAATAGAAGTCATCTTCACAACCGGAGAAAAAAAGGTTTCCATGTAATCAACCCTAACTACCTGGGAGAAACCCTTAGCTACTAGTCACACTTTAAAATTTTCAACGTCTCCATCTGCTCCATACTTTGTTGAACACCCACTTACACCAAACAATGATTTTTTTCCTTTTGGAAGAGGGGTGAGATCCCAAGTATCATTCTTCATGAGTGAGGAATACTCCTCATCCATGGAAAAATCCCACTCAGGAATACCAAAGCCTCCTAAAAATACTAAGAGGGTCAGAAGTGAGGTGAAGAAGGAGTGAGGTCCAATGAACTCGAGTGAGTCTACCTCTTGTCTCGAAGGATCTCCCATCCACTCTCCAACACTCTAAAATTTTTTTCCTAGCCCAACAAGGACCAGGAGGATCAAGCTCAGAGTCGAAAGATTCTTCACTCAAGTGAGAAGGAACAAGGTTCCACTCAACACTACCATGAGAATCGAAAGACTCCAAAGCATGAGGGTCGGGAGGTGAAGGAGGATCAAGAGGAGGAGGGCATGCTCAACAACATCATCATCAAAGAGTCGATTCAAAATCAAAAAGCATAAGAACCTCATAAGGTAGAGAAGTAGAAGTCAAAGAAGACTCATCAAATTTCACACTTCTCTCGATATAAAAGCTCATGAGTAGTAGGGTTCAACAATCGATATCCTTCACACCATCAGATACCCTACAAAAGATACAAGGTTTGGATTGTGGTTCCAAAGCCTTGTGTTTCTTCTTGGGAATCTGAGCCATAGCCTTGGATCCAAAGACTCAAAAGTGCTCAACATCAAGCTTGCATCCAAACCAGGATTCAAAGGGTGTCATCCCTCTTACTGCCTTGTGTGGAACATGATTCTAAATGTAACAAGCACAATTCACTACTTTCAGCCCAATACTACATGGAGGAAGGGACTTTGAGTGAACCATACAAGTGGCCATCTCCTTAAGCATTTAGTTCTTTCTTTCCACAACTCCATTTTGTGAAGGGTTGTAAGCAATTATACGTTGCAAAGCAATCCCTTCAAAGTACATAAATCCTCAAACCTATTGCTCACATACTCCTCCATTGTTAGTTCAAAGAACCTTGATAGATTGTTCCTCTTGTTTCTCAACAAGAGCCTTAAAGTCCTGAAAATGTTCAAAGACTTCAGACTTAAGCTTAAGAAAATATACCCAAGTATATCACGAATAGTCATCAATGAAGGTAAGTATATAAAGAGCTCTAGTAAACAAAGGAGATGGAAATGGGCCAAGATATGTCACTATGAACAAGATCCAAAAGATGAGTAGCTCTCTAGGATTTTCCTTTGTCAAAAATCTTTTTTAGGGTGCTTCCCAAGGGCACAACCCTCACAAAGACCCTTAGAAAATATGACACAAGGGTAACCCATTGACCATTTCATTTTGGCTCAATTGTTCAAGGTAATGAAAAAATTTAGATGCCCAAAATGCTCATGTCATAGCTTACTAACCTCATCTGCATGAGTGAGCAAGGTAGTGGGCATCAAATCAGAAGTAAAGTGGGAAAAGGTATACAACCATGAATGGTGATCCACCTTTCCCTCAACCACTATAGTGTCATTGTGAAGCTCACGAATAATCACCAAGTTAGGACCAAATTCCACTCACATTCCTTCACCAAGGTGAGTGATTTGGTAACGATAGGATATTAGTAGAGAGATCAGAACACTCAACACTTGGTTAAATGTTCCCCATCCATCTCTACCATCCACTACCAAAGAATCGACAATATTATTTATGTCATCACCCAACGTGATTTGGGACATGCCACAAGGTTTGATGTTGGAGAACTCAACATGCAAAGAATCCATGTGGTGTGAGGCACAAAATCTATAATCCATGTCAATGAAGGAGAAACTCGAGCTACAAGGGCCTTTCCTTTCTTCTTATCAGATTTAGACTCTCTTGCAGTGGAAGACTTAGCTTTTGGAGCATTTTGTTTGATAGACTCAGAACACCTATATGATTTTTCTCAAGTAAATGAGTAAGGTGATCAATTTTTTTCTCATACATTGATGCTCTTCATGACCAGTCTTCTTGCAATAGGAACACTTACACTTTTCTTTCTTCACTTTAGGCTCAGAAGTCAAAGCGTTCATGTTAGGTTTGGGTTTGGCTTGGTTGGTCTTGGTTTCCTTCTTAGGTTGATCCTTTTCTCTTTCTTCTTTTCAGTCTTCTTTCCCTTACCAGTACTTGCTACAAGGGCATGTGACTTGGACTTGAGAGACCCCATTTGAATGAGTTTTCTCATTCTCGAATGAGTTGGGATGAAAAACTATCAAATGAGGGCATATTCCAAGCACTTCCCAGAGTGGCTTTCATAGCGTGAAAATTTGACACAAAGACGGAGTATTCGGGACCTAACTTAGAGAGAATCAACAAGATCAACTAGGAATATTTCTTCTCCACTTTACATTCCTTTAACAATAATCTAGTGTGGACAAACTTTGAGAATAATGCCTATAGGTTTTCAAAGTCACTAGGATTTAATCCTAGTAGTTCATTTTCCAACTCATGCTCTCATGTCATCTTATTGTCCAAACATATCATCTAACATTTTCCACAGAATTGGGTGTTTTAGAATGACTCAATGTGGAAGAGCAAGTCAGAGAAACAAACATACAAAGAAGACCTAAGGCTTCATCTTACGGGTTCAACCACTTAGATTTTTCAGGCTCATTGTCAAGTTCAGTCTCAACTCCCATGGTGATGCAAAATAACCCTTTACCCCTTAGTTTCATTACCATTTTTGATCTCCATTCAAGAAGTTGAATGACATAAGAAAAGGAATTGAAAGTGCATCCATAGTGTAGAGAGAGAAATAAGGAATGCAAAAAATAAAAAGCAACACAACCACCCAAGACAATATTATAACCCCTACTTTCAACACTTTTATAGTTTAGTGTGTTGGATACAATCTAGTGTGAGTGTGCATCATGAAATAGTTGGTCACTCACCTTGTAATCAACATAATAATGCAAGAGAGGAGACCACAATCAAGTTTTGTGGAACGCAACAAATCAACACCATAAACAAGCACAACAAGCTAAAAACAAGGAAAGGGGTGAAATCAAGTCTTGTTGTGAGAAAAAACATCTCACGTCCGCAAAGAAAAACCCCTTTGCTACAAAATTGTGGAGCACTAGTCCATAGATAGTAAAAAGGGTTATTATAATGCACAAAATGGGCTCAAGACGAATCTCGGGGACCTCAGGATGTTTAAAATGCTCCCATAAGGCAAAAAAAAATAACTAGGAATGACACTTGCACACTCTTTAACAAATGATTAGAGAAAAAAAGCCAATAACGCTTAAAAATTACCCTTTTGCAACGTCCAGGTTGGCTAATTTTAGAGCTTAAAAGGACTTTAAAAAGGATAGTTAAGTTTAATAGATTATTTAATTCAACTAAGCGAAAATGAAAAAAATTTAATTTAATTTAATTAGATGTCTAATTAACAAAAATTTAAGTAATTAAAATTAAATTAATTAGCTTTTAAAAATATTAATTTAAAAGTTCATTAACCTTTAAAAAAAATTAGAATGAAAATCTAAGTATGTTTAAAATCCTACCTTTTAAAAACTACGGACTTTTATTTAAAAGGTCTTACTTTTAAAATGCACTTTTTAGGGAGAGGGGCAATAGGTGAACATGGTCCAATAGTTTGAATGACCATTGATTACACAATACCCAATAGTTTTCATAATAATATCTAGTAGTTAATTATTTTTGACATAATAATTATGTAGAGTAGCCAATCACATCATGACATGTAAGACTTCTCACCCATGTTTAAGCATTTTAAGCATTTCCCCATATTAAAGTATTGGTTTCTACCATGGTTGTAGTGTAACTCAAATTTATTATCTTAAATCAATTCAAAACAAGGCTTTCCTCCAATTTAACATTCTAATGAAAAAATATAAGCTAACACAAATTTGAACTACATATTAGTGAAAAAATCACAATCCCATGTGATAAACAATTGATTTTGTGGACCGTTTAACTTAGGGTGTACCACTACTAGCCCCTCTCCCCATATATAAAACCCCACCTAATGAAGCACCAACATAATTTAAATAAAGGCACTCACTTTTTATTAACTCCCACTCCACTTTAAAAATATGAACCCACAAATTATTGGAAATATGACCATATATAAAAGACACCCTTTTTTAAAACACCCTTTCACTTTTAAATTAACAAGCTGATTTTGATTACCCGACCACTTAGAATTAAATCCAAAGATGTTACGATGGTTTTAAAAACTTAAAAGCTTCGTGAAACACGAAAAATGAGATGAAAGGGAGGGCAAGACGTGGTGTGGCTTGAGGAGCACTTAGCGAGGAGGAAGGGATTTGAACGGGTCTCGTAGGGATCCGAGGAGGGGCCATGGGCGAGTTGAGCCCAACGGTAGGAAGATGGAGCAGTTAGGAGGAAGATCCAAATGGATTACAAAAAGCAAAAGCCCAACAAACCAAATGCAATAGTAAAAAAATGTAACTCCATGGAAAAAGAAGGGGTTTCTTCCTTGATTGTTTATAAGTTTGTTTTTGGCTAGACCCAATGCAATGCCAATACACAACCAACAAGCATGCAAAATGACACTTAACACAAATTCAAGGCAAAAATGAAATACTAAGACACAACAAAAAAAAACCCAAGTGCATAAGCACCCCAATCCGAAGCACATGACGACACATTTCGACAAACGCAATGCTCAAGGCAAAAGCTCCTCGACTCAAAGAGAAAGACAAGCTTGACCATGGAAAAAAAACAACATGCGGGTAAGGATGGAGCTCACTGAGATGGAGTAAGGAGAGGGGGGGAGGATGGGAAAAAACACAGATCCAACCAATTTTTCTTTTTTAAATTCACTTTTATTTGAAAAAAAACTGAGAAAAAACAAAATTTCCAAAAAAACATTTAACTTGCTTTTTAAAAAAACTGATTAAAAACTAGAAGATTCAATCTCTAAATTTAGTGATGCCTCCAAATTTGGTTGTAGTTAGCTAAATATGGTCTGTAAAACCCCTGAAACCTGCATATGCAACACTAAAAACCACACAAACTTCCAAAAACTAGATTATCATATATGTTAACAAGATTCCAAATAGTAATCGAAAAAAATAACTTACATGAAAAGTGATAAATCCAAAAATGAAGTAATCAACAACCAATTTCAAGAAAGTGCATGTTTACCGAACATCTGCTTTGATACCATATCAGATTGTTCCATGAGGATCAATGTTAGAACCTCATGCACATCGAAGATGGGTTGCACTTCCAATGGAGATGAGAACACTTCACGTAATTAGCAAGAGCATGAATCACAAGGAAAATCAAGTACATAAAAGATGGCATGTCTCATGCTCATAGATTAGAGAAAGAGGTACATATAGGAGTGATGTGTAACTCATGTGCATGACACATGTACACAACCCTATGACCTATTCTCACTAAGTGAGATGAATAACCAACTAGGTGGACAAGACGTCGAATGACGACAAGTCTAGTCATATACACCAACATAAACTTGTCCTAGCCCTCAAAAATAGAGGTATGAATAGAGTGGTCATTAGAAAGTGTGTTATGAACTACATCTCAATTGATGTGTGTCTTAATATGATCCCAACTATGATAAATATGTGTATTTATCAATGACAAAATATCCCTCAATAGGAAATGACTCATCAAGTGTGTCATAGTTCACAAAAGTTTGTGCAAGAAGTCTAAAATAATCATGAAGTCATCCAAAAGGTCCTGAGTTCCTTGGAGTGTGTGAAATTGCAATGTCAAGCCATCTTGAGGTACAAATGTGTGGTCAATGTCTGAAAATATTCCATGAATAAACATGAAGTCTTAGTCAAGTTTTGAGATAGACTCATCAAGCCTAGACTAAAGGTCAAACTCATAGTCTTATCATAGTCAAATTTTGTTGTTGGAAAGCACATCCAAGCCCCGTGGAAGATAAATAAAGATGTATCAATCCAGAAAAGGTTGACTACAATGTGTCATGAGGGATGATAATGAATCTAACAAGAATGTAGAATGTCAAGAGGTTTGGTTAAGTCTTGCAAAAACCATGATGAAGATGTTAAAATTGATGAAGAGTATTCATTCAAAGTAAATTTGATAAGCTAATTGTGTTAGCATAGTGTTGCATAAGTGATTGATGCAATATACTAAGATTGATGGATAAGTTATACTCAATTACACATTCTATAAAGGTCTTGTTAGAAGTATGCATTGAAAACTTGTGTCATAATCCCTACATTACAGTAAGATATTGTAAACATGCTAACTAACATTGATATCTTGATGTGAGGGTCATTTGGAAGCATATGAATAAGTTGAAGTTTTTTTATAAGGTTTGAGTGAGAAAGAAATTTGATCTAAGCTCTTGCATGGTAGAACCATGTTGTCTACAATCCGCATAGTTGCAGAAAATGAGTAAAATGCCAATTTTAGAATGGAAAAAGCCTCTCTAAATGTTTATACATGTTTGAAAAGTGCACACTGCACCCTTAGCTCAAATTTCAAGCCTTAAAGACAAGAAACACTCATTTTATAAGGTTTGTAAGCTTTATCGTGCTTGCTAAGATTGCACATATAGGGTTTAGAATAAATAAGTGTTTAGAACCTCCAAATGTGGAATCTCAGCCTAAAAACTTGAATAAAACACGGTGATAGGTTCTACTAAAATAATGTGAAATAAATTTATATTCTCCTTATATAAGAGCAAAGATATCCTTGACAATCTTGATGTACACACTGTAATAGTCCAAAGACCTAATTGAAAACCCGACTTTGTGGAATTTGATGAATTTATTCCAAAGAAACCCATAGTAAACTTTGAATATGGAAATTATAGCTAAATAGGTATCTAGAAAACTCAACCTTTAGTTTTGAAACTCAATAGATCAAAAAATATGCTTGAAAATGCATGGAAATAGGGCTAGAAGAGCTAGAAAGCTAGAAAAGTGAAAAAGAGTGTTTGAGAGAAGAAGGTTGTGAGTTAGCTCATGAAATTTACACCACACCATGTTGAAGGTAAAGGGTCCTTAAAGAATTTTACGTCATGTTTTGGGTATGCATAGAAGTCTCCAACCATGAATCAAACAAGAGCCTTAGTCTTAAGACCACAAGAATGTAAGTTTTGAGAAAATTAGGTGAAGATTGCTATTTGATTTTTTTGGAAGCAAGTTAGAGGTTGACTTAATAGTGTTTAGAGCATGTGAACATGGTACAAACATTGGGATAGGTCATTGAAGGCCAAAATCCAAAATTTAGCTTCTTTTGGGCTAAGACCAAATAAATGAAGTGAAGGATAAAGTAGGGAAAGTAGAGGAAATTGAAGTTTTCATGGATTTTGTTCATTTTAAAGGTTAAATTGACATTGCATGAAGTACATGAACAAGGTATATAGAGGGTTGAGAACCTCCAGGTGAATTTGATCATGAAGGAATATGATCTTGCACAAAGACAAAATCGAATTAGGGATCTTGAGCTTTGATAAGGTACTTAAACAGAGAAATATAGCTACAACCATGATAAAAATCCATTCACAATTGGTCAAAGTGATGTATGAGGTTGTCAATGTCCATTAGCCATAAAGATATATCTCTAATAGAATGTAGAACTAACTAGAACAAAGATTTTAGGGGTCGAACTCCAAAAGGGCACTTATAGGCCTCGAAATGCTAATCTACAAGATTGATCGATTACACAACACAAAGGGAACAACTAATAATACTCAAACATGTGGATAAGGTGTTATAAAAGGCTAAAGAGAAAAAAATATGGTTGATAATAGGAACATGGGAAAGAGGAGCAAGTGGATGACCAAGTGAGTCATTACTCCATACAAATTGTCACATCCTTTAATTTCGGTATGCATTGTCGAAAGAGTAATTCATAAATGGTGAATGATTTACAAAGGTATGGGGAATGAACCCTACTTCATAGCCGAGCTACTGCATACTACTGCATACACGTGTATCCCAAAAAGGATATACACAAGTATGCATAATTACATGCGCAATCGCACAACAACGCTTATTGCCCAATGCTTTGTAAAACACTTGGCATTTATAACTTATTCTTGTTTTAGATTTATTGTTTATACATACTTACCTGTTGAGTATGTTGATTTTGGTACATGATGTACTATTTGATAGTTATATGAGAGGTAAATATTGTTGTGCACCTTGTATGATATGATACTTACTTTGTTGAAGGTGTGATGATTTCAATAATTGGATACTTTGCTTGGTTGTTGTACCGAAATTGAAATTGATAATTTTCTATATTCTTGCTGGAAATAATGATTTCGTATCGTAAGGGATTTATGCATGGTTTCAATAACACTATTTCAGCATAGAAGCATAGTTTGAATGCTACACATTTTTAATAGGTGATTGTATACTTGCTTGATGAAACAAGCCTCGTGATTAATGTACCATAGTTAAATTTTGTGGTCTATCGTCATTGACTACTATATATTATCAAGGATTCTATCACCGTGTTGATCATAAAATTCTAGCTTGGACTTGGTAAGTATTGAAATAGTGTAGGTTGTTGCAATATTTCCTACTTGATGAATGGATCATGTTAAGTTGACATGATTATACCGGTCACTATCCGGTTATATTTTTATGACTAAGTCCTTAAAGCGAAGTAGGTAATAGTGTTGGTACGGAAAGGAAAATGATCTAAGATCGTGATCCAGGCATTAAATTGTTGGACATTTTAATGGTCTTAAAGTATATTTTTGAATGTTATTTCAAGTATAATAATAGAATATGGTTTTAGTCAAAGGTCTTTTGGCAAATTGAGAAAGGATAATTATATATGATTGATGGCTATAAAATGTATGCCATACTATGGCCTTCGACCATACTTCACATCTCATGTTAATAGTTTTGGGGATGATGGGAATATGGTTAAATCTTATGAAAATTATTAAATCATCGGTAGATGGTCGGTTAACGACCCAATGAATGCTTAATTGTTTAAAATTTGGTCATAGATTGATTAAGGATATTAACCTGCAAGTTAGCGGCTAAGGTTGTATTATGATCTTTGACTACTGAATAATGCGTTGATGGGATTAACATGCAAAGTAAAGGTTATTATTTTAAATCTAAAGACCGTCGGTTTTGGAGGGAATTAATAAGATATGTTAATACACCACCTACATAGCACAAAGCAATTGGAATGCATTTAATGCATGTACTTGGTTTTGGGAAGCTCAAAGCTTCTCCAACAAGCTATCGACCCTACATATTGCTTATTCTATTTTAATTTGTTTTTTCTCCTCTTCAAACTCTTTTCCTCTCGAGCTTCTTTCCTTTGAAATCTGTGCATGTGGTTTTTTTGGACAAGCTAATGTGGTAGTTTTGTGCATGCATTTCTATGAGTGTTTTCTTTCGAAGCAATTCAAGATAAGGTTTTATAACCAACCCCACAATATTTATCTCCATTCATTTATAATTATGGAGGGGTTTCTTTTCTATTTTGGGTGCCATAGCTTTTCTTGAGCTTTGAAGCTTCAGGAGACATTTTCAGGGATTGCGTGGCTAATCGTAAAACCGTATTTCAAGGGGGTAAGAAGAGAAAGTTACAAAAGCTTTCACTAAAGCACATGCATGAGTAGTTTCTTCTCTTCTGTTGTTACGCTTTGAACTAAATAAAATTAGTGGGCTCTCTGTTTAAGTTGAATGAGTTAGATATTAAATTTATTACATGCATGGTGACGAACTGTTTGGAGTGAATCCGGATTTTGGTGTTAAGAAAATAGAGATCTCGTTTTCTCCCCTTTGGGAGGCATCCTAGGATTAA
Organism: Taxus wallichiana var. yunnanensis; assembly: GCA_018340775.1. Taxonomy (NCBI): domain Eukaryota; kingdom Viridiplantae; phylum Streptophyta; class Pinopsida; order Cupressales; family Taxaceae; genus Taxus; species Taxus wallichiana. Next base: position 188,196,765 of record CM031236.1, read on the forward strand.
CTGTGAAATGATTTATGTATTTGGGTAATGCGTTGAGTTCATTTACGTTCTTTTTGGGTCAACCGAATGCTTGTGTATTACTGGGTTAAATTTTTAGTTTGCAAAACTTTGTCTTAGTAATATCTATTGACTTCTTTGTTAGTTTAACCTCCATGGCATATTGATTGAAACTGGTCCCAACTCTTACTCAGAAACTGGGAGGATAAGAAATTAGGGACCCAAGTGATTTGTGCTCAAAATCTCCTTTCACTGTATTGTTGGCTTTGACCTATCTCCATGGCATGTGATTAAGGTATGTACTTATGTTTTTACATAAATAGTTAGAGGATGATGATAGGTTGATAGGGGAGTCATAAGATGATGTTTCATGTGAATAATGTGATTCTATAACAAGGAGAAGTTTGGAATTTTTGTATGAAGAGGTACTTTAGGGCTCTTGGTCCTAAAGGTTGTTAGTAGTCTGTGCATGGAAGGTTCAATTTTTGTGGGTATATTCAACTGAGATAGGTCTAATGAGGATTTAAGCATAGTGTGATACTCAGAATCAGGTATGTTGACACGTGTGTGTGATATAATATACTTTTTCTCAGGGGAGCTATAATGCTTTCATGAATCCAAAAGAAATTCAAAGAGGGAGAACAAGACTGTGAGCTTTTTTATGCTTTTGGTTGATGTTTCCAACCAAGAGGTGATTCTAATATGCTGATGAAGATGAAGACTATGTGCTTGTTAGGAAATATTTATAGTGCTCACATTATTATTGTGAGATTTAGATTATAATGTATGGGTTAATTATATTTACATAATTTTAAATATAACAATGCGACATAAATGAGTTGTTATTAACAACTCATGTTATTTAGAGAGTGTATTGTTACATGAGTAACAATCACTCTTGATATGGAGTTTTGGGTGTTTTAGTTGTTGAGCCAAACTCCTAAAATATAGGAGATACTTGGCCTATTTATTTGTATGGAGACCCATTTGATTAATATGAAAAATATACGATTATTATTTTCGTGATTTACTACCGCAACTCGCCAAAATTCTACATATGGTATTAGAGCATGTTGAGGTCCTGAGTATTTGTTGAGGGCAATTATATTGGTATTTGTGGTTTCCCGAATATGAATTACATTTGAAAGTTTGGTTTATAAAAATTTACAGTCAGTTTTGGGATTTGATAAGTTCAACATTTAGTTTTATTAGTTTTGTATTCTATTGGGTATGTCTACAATCTTGGGTGTCTCATGTGGTTGAGGATCGACAAAATTATTTATTCAACAAGTTGCCACTCATTTATCTTTGACAGTCATTGGGCTTGATGCATGATTATATCCATATTCCATGTAGTCAAATCATTGATTTTTGACAAGGAGATCTTCCAACCTTCGAAAGTATATCATAGATAGTTGAATTGGTTTCTTACATTAATCGAATATTTAACAACCATCATCGGTTTAGACCTGCGGTTGTGCAAAGGACGATAGAAGAGAAGTATGAGTGATTTATAGTATCTAAAGAGGCATGGAAGGATCTTGAAATATCATGAAGATGAGTTCTCAACATTGCATTCACTCTCGGTGAAGTGAAATCACAATGGTGCGACCCATTACATGATAAATACTTGCACAATTTTTGTTGAATTCAAAAAAGAAACACTGTGATAGACTTCGTAAAAAGTGTGGACATCATTATTAATAGTTTATTTTGGCCCCATCTTCGATCGATCACCTCCAACGAGTCCCACCTCATCTCTCATATCCGCGCCACACTGCGAAAATATCATTCTTATCAACAATTGATATCTCTCCTCTTGTAGTTTATTAATGTGTGTCATGTTATAAATATTTTATTGCCTTCTCATTTTGTGTATATGGTTAGTCAAACCGTGGTGTCAAAGTCATATAGTAAAATAGTCATTATTATTTAATGTGTTGAAATTGTCATCAATTTGTCTTGGTGATTTTGTAAGATTGTCAAAGTCAGAGAAAAAAAAGTTTAGTCAATTAATATAGAACTTGTTTATAATTTAATCAAAATAATTGTGTTGTCAAAATCAAGTATCATTTTGTCAAAAGTGTTGGAGGGAAGAAAATAATAAGCTCACATGTGGAAACAAATGTGCTTTGTGTTCACTTTTGAAACAAATGTGCATGAGAAGCATGACACATGACAACGAGGACTAAGGCACATGAGGATGGAGGTCGATCAATGACCTCTCGTCACCACCAATTATGGGGCTACATAGTGGCTGTGGCAACATATTGTGGTGTGTATTTTTCTTTCTATTATGGTTTCAATGTTCCAGTTTTTGGTGTGCTTCATTTTCAGTTGTGTGTAGTGTGATTTTATTTCAAAGTATTTGTTTTGTGTTGAATAAGTGGAAAATTCACATTGAGGGGGGAACATGATCTCAATGTTCCATTTTCATTTCTACCTCTTTTTCATATTTGTATTCAGTGAACAATATTTCCTACATAATTCCTCAAGGAAAACATAGTGGATAGATGAAAGCACAAGAAAAAACAACATCATGATATTTGGGTTGTTGGTTGTCTTGTAAAACCATCCTTTGTTGTGGTTATTGGTAAGCCACTTGAAAAACCATCCTTGTTGAGGTTGTTGGTTGTCTTGAAAAACATCCTTGTTGGTTAGTGGTTGTCAATAAAATCATCCTTGAAGGTTGTTGGCTCTCCTATAAAACCATCTAGATCATGAGCACATACGGCACGACAAACCGTGGAAGTGCGATTAATTTTTCTCCCATGTTCGCACTAAGGGGGGAATGTTAGGAAATATTTATAGTGCTCACATTATTATTGTGAGAGTTAGATTATAATGTATGGGTTAATAATATTTACATAATAGTAAATATAATAATGTGATGTAAATGATTTGTTATTAACAACTCATATTATTTAGAGAGCGTATTGTTACGTGAGTAATAATCACTCTTGATATGGATTTTTGGGTGTTTTAGTTGTTGAGCCAAACTCCTAAAATATAGGAAATACTTGGCCTATTTATTTGTATGGAGAACCATTTGATTAATATGAAAATATACAATTATTATTTTCGTGATTTAATTTTGCAACTCTGTCCAAATTCTACAATGTTATAGGTATGTGCTTTGTCATTAATGTAAAAAGGGGGAGAAGTACTATGTTGTTTTCCATCAATGACAAAGGGGAGATTGTTGGCATGTGAGAGCTAGTGTTGTCATTGATGTAAAAGTACAAGTATATAATGACAAATGAGGATGATAAGGAGTGTAAGAAGAATCTTGAAGTGATGATGTTATGGGCAAACAAGAAGTGGTATAGTTGCAAGAGTGAAGATGGCGAGACTTGTTTGGTCTAAGGCCTAATCTAATCAACATGGGTGATGTCATATGGAGGTTTGAGATGCATGGAGGTTTGTGAAACATGGTAGAGGCATGGAGAGCATGTTGGGAGTGGGTTGAGACACTCATACAGGTCTCATAAGGTGATTGCAAGGTGTGAGTAGGGTTTATAGGTCTTCATCTAGACCTAGTCTAGGTGTTTGGTGGCCTAATGGAGTATGATCATCAATTGCAGAGCTATGTGGGCCCATGATGGCATGCACAAGTGAGAGACATGATGTCTCAATTTTTTAGGTCCTTTTGAAGTACTTTGAAGCAAAGGTATGGTGTTTATCTACTCACCTAGATTTAAACTAGACCTATTTCTATGACCTAGCTAGGCAAGTCATGGTGGTTAAGAAGATGCAGAGCTAAGTATGGTCATGAGGGCATTGGAGAAGTTGAGAGAGGTTATCCTAGAGTTGTGGGAAAAATTTCAGGTTGGTATGATGAATATTTTTCAAGTTATGAGTTTTTAGTCCTACTGAGCTCAAGAAGGTGAGTTTCCTAGCTCGATATGAGATGTTTTGTGTTGGTTAGCCATGTAAAGTTTGCATGGGAACCTGATCCATTCAAGGATGATTTTGGATAGAGCTAAGAAGGTTTTAGAGGTTGAATGAAGTTAAATAATGTCTTGTGCTTTATGAACAATCATTAAGAAGCCAAGGAGGTCAAAACCCTTCCTAAACCCTAGTTCATGAGCGATGAAGGAAATATTAATCATGTGAGCTCTAAATGCACTTAATAATAAAATGTGATGATTGGAGGATGTAAAGGAATTTCCCACCTTTCAGATGGTGGTGGTTTGGAGTCTTGAATGTAGGTGGATCCCATTCGGATATGCATTTCAAGAAAGTTTGTTTTTCTCTTAGGTTTTCCATTTGACCATTCTAAATTATTTTTATGAGTATGGGGATCTATTATACATGTTTGTCCAAGCCATTTGGTGGTTTGTATAGGTCCAAATGAAGAAGACTAGTTTTGGGGTCTAGAAGGAAGTTTTTTGCAAGTCATGGAGGAAGAAGGTTCTTGCGCATGTGTGGCCTAAGTTGACAAGCTTAATGAATATGTGAGTATTTTAGAAATATAATACGATGAGTTACATGATTTGGTTGAGGCATGTAGGTCAGTTTGGTTGGCAAGATTGAGGTCACAAGTTGACCTACTTGACAGGGTTTCAAGACAATATAGGTTCTTTGATGAAATTGGTCTGAAAGACCAATATCTTGAGCTTGGTTGATGATTCCTATCTATTGAGAGTGATGATGGGTTAAAATTTATCCTATTCCATGCATTTAGAGGTCTTGAAAGTGTCAAGCAAGGGTGTAAGAAGGTCCTACTTCCAAGATTGGTTTCTGGATTCAAGTAGCTTGAAGGAAAAAGTTGTTTTGATGGTTCTATAGGTTGATTCATGGGATAAGTCATGATGTATAAAGTGGTTATAAGTGTTCCTTAGATCAATGGTGGCTTCATGCCATAGTTGAGGTGCTAGAATGAAGCTTGGTCTTCATCTTTGAAGACTGGTCTTGAGGTGCCTGGATTGAGTAGGAAACAATCCTACTTGTTGGTGTTATGAGATGAATGGATGATGTAGAGGTCCTTGAGATTGTGGAATGTGGTGATAGGATGTCTTTGACATGTGTGAAGCCTTTGGAGGCATGATGAAGCTTCTTTGTGTCCTTGAAGTCCATGGAGTGCTCGATGGAGATGAAACTAGCCTTTTAGGCCTAGTTGTGCATGTTTGAGTGTCTTGGTCCTATGCCGACCTATATGGTCTTATGTTGTGAATTTATATGATGTCTTAGATGTATTTTTTTGGTATGATTGAACTTAATGGTCATGGCTGACCTAGAGGTGTTTAGGAGTTGATTCATGTATAAAAGGTCATTGTATTTGCTCATTTGAGCTAGTTGTGTGAGAGAGGAATGTGTGAGCTAGAGGGGAGTGTCAAAGAGGTATGAGGGCTTCAAGACAGAGCTGAAAGAGAGTATGAATGATTGAGAAAGATAGAAGAGCATAACAACAAGGTCAATAGACCTAATCAACCTATAAAGAAGAAAGATTGAGCGAAGTAGGAGAGAGTGTGTTTGAAGAGGGTTTTGAAGTGTGTGAGCTGAAATTGTGATCACTATCTGGTCAGGAGCAACAATACATCAGTGATCTTCTTCATTAGGTGGTTGAGTGGGTGCTTGATCATCTTGGGGGTAGTAGCCTCCTTGTATAGTGGGTGTTATACTAAATAGGGGTGGGTGCTCCTTGTGAAGTGGGTGTTTCACTAAACAAATCTTGTGTGATGTGTCATATTCATGCAAGTCTTTTGGTTTGAGTAATATAATCAAAAGTTTCAGTGGGTTTTATTCCCTTGAGGGTTTCCCACTTCACATCTTGTGTTCTTGTGTACTCTCTTGGTTTATGCTCTTATGAATGGTTGTTTCATGTTGTTAAGCTCACACTAATACATGGTTGAATGGTTAATGGATATACATAAGTTAAATATAATTGGATCAAAGTTTTGAAGGATTGATTCACCGACCTCCCCTCCCCCACCCATTCCATTATGCTTCTAACACCTGGGGCATGTCAAGTGTGATCTTCAACACCTTTCTCTCCATTCTATTTGATGGTCCCCACTTCTCTCTAATCCCGAGAGGCCTCTTGTGTGGAATAAGAACTGTCGAGCATTCAATTTCTTCACAAAGGTATTTTACATGTTGATGATTTCTTTAATCATGAAAATGAAACTCCTTGATTGACCTTCATTCTAGGATAAATTCAAAATTGCTTCTAAAGACAAAACTACTTATGACATTGTTAAGGAAAAACTAGAGACTTTGAATATTTCCAACACTATTTTTCACTCTAATCAACAATGGTGGGATGTTTGCACTAACCTAATCAAGATAAGCTATCCAAGTTTTCCCTTAAACAAGCTTCCTGTTGGATCAAGTTTAATTCTCTACCTCTTACCAAGCTCAATCAACATTGGGTACTTATGATTATGAAGATATTTGGTGCACACGCTTGTGCACTCACTGGAAACATATTGCTCAACCCAAAGTTAATTTTTTTGCTTGGTCTCTCTTGCATCAAGGTTTACCTATTAGTTTACCCATTAGACACAAATTGCAACATTGGGGTTGGATGATCCTAAGTGCTCGGTTTCATGAGACCGACTCTTTTCAACATGTTTTTATGTTTTGTTTCATCGCTCAACAATGATGGAGCTGGGTGGCATTAGTCCCAAACTTGACTTATGCTACTCTCTCTATGAATTATGTTCTTCTCAGAGATGATGTTGCTAATGCTAGTCTCAATTTGCTTTGGCATGCTCTTTGACTTCACATTCTATTTGAAATTTGGAAAGTTTGATTGAATTTTCATTTTTAGCGACAATCATTTGATGCTTCTCTTAGTCATCGGTTACAATTGGTCATCCTTGCTAATATCAAGCTGCAATTACACATCCAAGTCAAGAAAATTCATTTAGATATTGATCACTTCAAAGAAATTATGAGCTTATCATAGCTTCGTGGCTTCTTTATAGCCTCTTGTCATTTTTGTAACCTTTTGACACTCTTGTTCTTATTCTTGTTGTTCTTTATGGGTGTGAAATATGGGCCATTAGTATACCATTATCAAAATGGAAGCAAATTGAGAGAATTCAAAAGCATATGATTACCACCAAATTTAAGTTGAAAGTCTCTTGTCCCTTATGAGATTCTTTTAGCTGAAACAGGTGTAGTTCCAATTGAAGCCATTGCTATGATTCAACTTCTAAGATACCTCAACAAAATTGAACAGATGACAACAAATAGGTGGCCCAAACTTGTCTTCAAAGAGCCGCTAGGCAGGAGGAAGAGGTCATGGATGAACCAAAACATCAAGTGGATGAAGAAATGGAATATTGAATGACATACATGGCCCCAAGGCAATAAAGAAATACACACATTTGTTATTGATAAGGTCGCAAAACTTTGTGGGAAAATAGAGGCAGAAAAAAGAGATTTTATCTCGAAGAATTTAATCCCACTTGCGACCATCAACAAAAGGCATACATCAAGGCCCTCATTCCATGGAGAGCTAAGATTCTCATAGCTCAACTAAGGACCAACTCCCACCGGCTTAGAAGTGAAACAAGTAGATAAAGAAAAATGGGAATAAAGACTTTGTGTCTTTTGTTCGGATGAGGCATTGGAATTAAAAAACACTTTATTACGTAATGTAGTGCCTATAATGATATTCGCTCTAGATATACAATCAATTTCAAGACTTTGCAAGAAGTCCCGTTTGATGAGGAGCAGATAATTGGAATGAGAGACTTCATCATCAAGATTAACAAAAGAAGATCTGAATTGGTGAATTCTAAAGAAAGTGGTTTTACTGTCTCATAGGCTATTTTTAGCCTCGTGGACACTAAAAGTTTTTATTCTATTTTATTCTATTGTTTTGCTTGTTCATTTTGATTTTAATATATTTTCTTAGCCTTTAGGGGACCAATTTAACTTCCCCAAATTTGGAGAAGGTAAAGCTTAAAACTAGATATTAAATAGATTACCGAATCACCCAAGAGTCCAAGACATATCCCTTCCATAGAGGACAAAGTTTAATGGACATATCCTGCCGTTTGAGATGGCGTTGACTGCTTTAGCCATTTTATTTTGCTAAAAAAGGGAAACATTTGAAGAGTGGAGCCATGGAATTTAGCCTTTGGTATTGCATTCGCATTCTCGTTCTTGGTTTGACAATTTTTGTCAAGCTTTTCTGATTCTATAGTTACAGAGTGCATGGAGTATGATTTATTGTTAGATGTTTGGAATATTTATAAGTTGATTTCGGCTTCCTTTTGCCATATTTTTTTTCACCCAGGGAAATCAATAAAATTCTTGGTTCCTCTCATGCAGATAATGTAGTAGATGCAAGTTGAAAAAGGCTAACACTCTGAAATTGACATTGCTTTACACTTGATTCGCCATCTTCAAAAAAGGTTTGGAAATAGGCAGATGAATGTATCGATGTGGATACCTTGGAGGAGGACGAGGATGAAAGTAATGTAGAGAGATCTATTGATGTGGATTGCGAAGAGTTTTTTAATTTATTTGCACTTGATTTTTGTCTAAAAACTTAAAAGGAAGCAATGCTCTGTTAAAAAGACTTCTTTTTAAACCTGCCTCATATGTTTTTCCTATTCATACTCTGTAGATATGTAAATAATTTTCAGTTTTATATGATGTCTTTGTTCTCTCCATTTCCCCCTAAACCCTGATGAATAAAGTAAATGTGAAGGAAATGAGTGGATGTCTTTGAGAATAACAGATTTTGTTTGCATGCATTCATGGTTTCTTTCTCTTCCTTCGATTTACTCTTAATTAAAAATGTTTCCTCCCTAGTTGAAAAAAAGAAAACGGTTGCACAAACACAAGTATATGTTAAGTATGTTGAAGTTAAAAAATATAGAGATAGAAGATCACAATGCATCTCATATAATAGAAAGATAATTCATTGAGAAACAAGGCGGGTATGCAGATTGTGGTCATATAAGTAGTAAATGCTTTTAAAGACCCTTTTCTGCTCACAAATTAACTACATTTGGTTTCTTACAGGCAGCCAACATTTATTTATATATGTAAAAAGCCTCCTTGAGAATAGTCATTTGTGACAAAGGCAAGCGAAGCATGTGCATCGAGGCCCACATTTGCAGTCATTTTCTTTTGCTACAACACTCTCGTACTAAGAATGGCTACAAAACAAATTACAAATTAGAAATCTTTTCCCCAACGTCGTGGATCGAACCTCGGAGAGACGCACAAAAAAGCAATAAGTATTCATGAGAGATAAAATAGGTGACGAGACCTCATGTTGAAGCCTGTCTCGACTTGGAAGTCGTTGCGCTTCTTACTGTGCCATGGACAAAATCATTTTACTTTATAATTACTTAACGAAAATAAGACAATATTAACTAGAAATGCAAGAGCAAGAAATTGTGATTGAAGACAACATACGTGCACTGGCTTTTGTTGGCACAGTCGCAGTTTCCATAGGTGGAAGACATGTTTGCAACAATTGCAGCAAAAAGAAGAAGAATAAGCTGAATCTTGTATTCACCAAATACTTACTCAAACAAACACAAAATGCTTTGAAATGTTTCTTCTACCAAGCTTTGTATTTATAGGCAGAAGATAGTGGAGTGTGGACCATCATAAATGGTGTGGCCCTTTCTCTCCGTTGCTCAGTTGAGAATCAAATCGCACTATTAACTCATTTCATGACCATGACCATGACCATGACAGGCATGCAAATGGACATGATTTTACAGGAAAACAAAAACAAGATTAAATATTCGGGTGTTTGTTTAAATGATGTCACCAGTAATCTGCACAAGAACATATTAGACCACTTTTAAAATGATTGAAAAGGTTTGCATCCATGGTGCAGTAATCTTGGAATTGACTTTGAAGGCAGTATGTTAAAAATTACAAACCTGAAAGTTTAGCTGCCCAAAGAACGTGAGTTCATCCAAAAGCAAGGGCAGATTTTTCACAATGGTGAGAAAGGGTGTCTTCCTTCTGCTCCTCCTCTGCATCATGAAGTAGAGATAAACTTGTATCCGACACATACCCTGCCTCCTTCATCAACATAGCTATTTACCAGCATCACATACAAAGCCGCATTTTCTGGTTCAAACTTTAAAAGGCAATTGCTGCATGGCTCCCAATCTCTACACTCAATTTAGAGGATTGAATGAATGGATCTTCTCCATCCTAAGCAATTATGAAATATCAAATAATATTAAAAGTTATTATTATAATTGATGTGGAGTACTATATAATGAAAATTGAGAATATAGTAATGTATTACAATTGATAATTTATTCAATGTAAATTTATGCGTGGCCACCTATTCTATGCCATCTCTATTAAATGCAAATTTATTTGTAATTAATTTGTAATAATTGTTTCTGTCATTTCAATTTTTTTGGAAGGCGTGGGATTACAGCTGCATTAATATTGATGACACAGATTTTTATTTTTTGAATTGACATTATACTTTACTAATGGTTTTTTTCATGTGACATGTTTTGATTGGTTATAGAAAAATACCTATTTTTAACTAATTGAAAATTCAGAGAAGGTTATAAAATTGTTACAGCCAATAAGGAAAAAGGAAAAACATTTTTTAACAAATTGTTAAATAATTTATTTTCCATAAACTTTAAATAATTATTTTAAAATGCAATGTATTCAATTGTGATTGGTTAATTGAAAGTAAAAAATACAAAAGTTGAGACCTATATTTACTGCCTTCGGCAGGATAAAAAGTATTTTAGAAAACCCTTCGTTGTAATAAACTTTGATTCGCGGGAAATAACTTTCACTGGCATTTGAAATTTAAAGTTTCTTAACTATCCCGTGACCGACCGTCCAACATCTGCTGGTCGTGTCCCAAATATTTAAGGGTTAATTTTTTTAAAGAAAAATCTACACTTACACGTGAGTCATTTTCAATTCTGCCATATCTGTACCTGCTGTTTCACTAATGTCAGATTCTCTGTCTTTCCTGTCATGTCATTCTCCTTACATTCCTTCACACAGAAAACCCCTGTCCATTTCGGCATCAATTCACATCAATATTATTTAACTGATAGCTGAAAATCCCACAACATACCTACTCTATGTACCTTGCTTTTGTGCTAATTAATCATCCCGTTTGCTTCCAACTTCACTGCATTTGAAGATGGCCCCAGCTAGAATTGTGTCGATATGCTTGTTCTTCATGTGGGTATTGCTGCATTTTATTATTAGTGTAGCAGCAGCAGAAGGCTCAGGCTTGGGTATTAACTGGGCGATACAGTCATCCCACACACTCTCACCCTCCATTGTTGTGAACATGCTGCAGGCCAACAATATCAGTAAGGTGAAATTACTTGAAGCAGATCCACTGATATTAGAGGCTCTCACAGGCACCCACATAAATGTCATGGTGGGTATACCCAACCAGATGCTGAACAGCTTGAGCAAGTCCAGAGCAGCTGCAAGGACTTGGGTTCATGATAATGTCACTAGATATGCTTTCAAGGGTGGTGTTGATATCAGGTATGTATGTTATCGTTAATATAAATATATATCTTCCCCATTTCTTTTAGAAGTTTTGCTTGATATTAGAATAGCGTTTGGTGGTACTCAAGCTACAAACTTTGTAGGCGTTGCATTGTCTTCTATCATGCTCCACTGTACTTAGTACTAGTTCCCAAAAATAGTTTCCTATTTGCACTTATATTAGCAGCCAATGATACTATTTGATGAGAATGACTCAGGCAGTAACACTCTCTCTTATAAATGTCACACCCATTTCAAATTTCTCACCTTCCAAATGGCCCAATTCAGTAGAGCCTTTTCCAAATGCATCTACCATTCTACATTGCTTTTTCATTTGCATGCCTAGTTGTTGGGTTTCAAATTTCTCACCTTCCAAATGGCCCAATTCACAGGAGCCTCTTCCAACTGCATATACCCTCTACACTGAGTCTTTCATTTACATACCTAGTTCTTGGGAAATCTGCATGTGGTTTGCCTCATACAGGCGGCAGCCTACCACATCTTTGTGAATCCATACAACATACACTGCTAAAGAGTAGAGCATAACATTTTGGGCAGCTGTCTTCTGTCCCCTGCATTTTTGGGAGGTATACACAACCGTCTGGGATACAAACTGAGGGCCAGTCCTCAGCACCATATCTTTGTGATTCGATACAACGTATACTGCTAAAGAGTGTAGCATAACATTTTCGGCAGCTGTCTTCTGTCCTATGCATTTTTTTGGGAGGTACTCACAACCATTTGGGATACAAACTGGGGCCAGTCCTTAGACGCACTACTGCACATGTTACCCAAAGGGAAATGAACTCGTAATGCCTGCCTCACATATTTCCTCATTTGCCTTTGCACCACAACCCCTGGGTTACTACACTTAGGTTTTATCCTATCATATAACCATAAGTCCGGTAAAATCTTACAGATTTTCTGTATTTTTTTGTATTATCAATTCCATGGTATAAAACTTTGTATTTTCATTGGTAAAATATTAAAATGCCTCTGGTTGGTTATGGTCATTTCTCCCACGCGGGTTGCTGCTAACAATGAAGAAGAAGACCCCTGGGCTCTGGTTGGAAAATGCTGGATTCTGGCAAAAACTTTCTGGTCCTGGTTGGCCAGATGATCACGACCCTCCCTTCCTGCCCGCTTTTTGTTAAAATTATCTTGTATCATGTTTCTTTTGCTATAATATAAGATCTTTTTCATCAAAAAAAAAAAATTAAAATGCAGGATCTAAAAAATTTATGTTATTTATTATTATTTTATACCATAAATGTTTAAATTATGAACACCTCCAAGATTTTATAGTCAGCAGCTAAAAGGATTTTCATTTTTAGTATTGTTTATAAGGTTTTCAGCAGTCCCTAGAAGATTAGTAAGACCATTTTTTTTTTTTTCCGTATTTAACGTATTATTTTGATCGGCTGTCTTTTTTTCATATTTAAAGACCGTCACTTAATGCTCTCTGTACGAAAGTTGCTACCTTGCATATAACTACTATTTCTGAGGAAGTGGCCGTTAGCCTCATTTACTTCTTAACAGTTTGGAAGCTGTAGTGAGATTAGTACATTGGTCTCTGATATGCCTGTAGTATTTTGGTTGTTCTCATTATGAGTTCTACTCTGACCAAGGTTTGTACTTGTCATTTGGGCTGGATGCAGTCATGTTGAATAATTTGTTAGTTGTAGTGCTCTGTAGGGCTGTATCATGTACTGTTGCAGAAATCAGGATGTTTCAGAGAAGTCAAGTGGGTAAACTAAATGCTACATGCTAGCAGTAGTGCTTTGTATAAGTCAACTATAAATGTCAGAACATATGAATCTATTTCCAGGGCTGGCTGAGTTAAATTTAATGTGAGAACTATCTGGAAGAAAATTTTCAGCTCTTGGTCTGCTTTTGAAGTAATGTTGAACAGATCATTTTAATGATATTGTTGACACATTGCAATGCATTATGATACTGCTTGGATTAATCATATTAGATGCTTTTGCCAAAATTGTGTGCATTTCCAGATTCAGTTATGCTTGATCAAATGCTAGTTAAAGCAATATTTTCTTACAGAGTGACCGCGGCCATTAGTGTTATGGCCCAAGGTGTTGCCTACATTGTAATATCATTTAATAATAGGTATGAATCACCTCAAGGTATTGGGATAATCCTCAATCAATGTGTGTTTATATGATGTCAGCAAGTGAGACAACAGGCAGATTTAGGGGTTATTAAACAATATAAGAGGTGTTTATGCTATACCCTTGAAACTTAGAATCAATTCTGAAATTGTTTTGATTTCAGTCAATAGAGAATAACTAAATGTTAAATGAAAATCTGTGCAATATTTTTACTCGAAACCTTGGAACTAGTTGTAGATGGATTTCCTTTTGCAGTTTTTCCCAGCATTATTATCATTGACAAGAAATGGAGCTGTTTCTGATACAGGTATGTTGCTGTGGGAAACGAACCTTTTCTTGCAAGTTACAAAGGACAGTTTCAGGCATTTTTGCTCCCTGCTGTGCTCAACATACAACAGGCGTTGGAAAAAGCAAATCTTGCAAGTAAAGTAAAAGTTGTGGTTCCCTGCAATGCTGATGCCTACCAGTCTAAGTTGCCGTCAAAAGGAAGCTTCAGGCCTGATCTGAACAAAACCATTCATCAGCTTGTCACATTTCTTAGTGGGAATGAGTCTCCCTTTGTTGTCAATATTTATCCCTTCTTAGAAGTACATCAGGGTAAAAATTCTTCTATACATAATCCTTTTTTTTGAGAACAGTACTCATCCGTTGATTGACGGGCAGAGGGTATATTACAATGAATTTGAAAGAAGCCTTGATACACTTGAGACAGCCCTGCAACAAATTGGCTTTGACCAAATGCCATTCATCATTGGAGGCATTGGATGGCCAACAGAAGGAGCAGCAAATGCAACTATTAGTAATGCAAAAGATTCAACAGAGGGATGATAAACCATATCAAAGGCAACAAGGGCACCCCACTTAGACCAGAGAACCCCCAATAGAAACCTATCTTTATAGTCTACTAGATGAGGACCAAAAGAGCATTCTAGCTGGAAACTATGAAAGGCACTGGGGCATATTTACATTTGATGGTCAGGTCAAATATGAGGTCGACTTAGGACAAGGATCAAGGGATCTGGAAGGTGCAAAAATGTTCAATATTTATCTTCAAGGTGGTGTGTTGCAGATGATAACCATGACCTTATCAATGTTTCCAGCCATGTTCGACTGGCTTGCTCAACTGCAGATTGCACGGCCCTTTTTCTGGAGGTTCTTGCAACAAAATTGGAGCACCTGTCAATATCTCATATGCTTTTAACAGCTATTATCAACTGCACAATCAATTGGGTGATACCTGTAATTTTGATGGGCTTGGAATGATCACAACTGTAGATCCGTCAATTGGAGATTGCCGGTTTTTGGTTGCCATTAGTGATTCGTCTGTTTTTACTCTATACAGCAGGATAAGGCTTTTGATGGTCCAATGCATAGCTCTGCTATGTACACTGAATTTCTGGGCACCATGTTTTAAAATACTGTACATTACCAGCATTCATCGTTTTGGGTTTATTTACAGGTGGGTCTCATATCTAATCCTATTTATTCACTGGAAAAGAGGCAAGAATTTGGATGTTGGAACTTCAGCAGTTATTTTGCTAACAACTACCTGAAGTAGCCCGATCTAGACTGGAGCATGGAGCTGTTTGCTGGTATGTTGCAGGTTGCATGAAATCCAGTAAAGTTCGTCTTTATGTGCATGACCTGTATGTAGTTTGCACTAGGATTTTTTTCCATGCACTTCAAGGTTTTTTATAAAGTAAACTTCCTGTTTATAAGTTTAATCTCCTGTAAATAAGCTCGGATAATGCTTAATTTTCCTTAAAAAACATAGTGGGATGGGTAGTGATGCTTTCAAATCGAGGACCTGTTTTTGTAGTAATCTGACTGTGGATCCATAGATTGAGAATGCGGTGTAACTTATCAGAATGCTAAGAGTAAAAGGCAAGTTATCTTTAACTAACTGCATTTTATTGTTCTATCACCAATTTACCAAAGGCATTTTGTTTACAACTGAGTAAAGCGAATTTGTTACCAATTGAATGCAAAATTTGTTTAACTCTTTCGATGGTGTCATTTGAGTTATATTGATATGATTTCTTTTAGTTGTATTCTTTGGATCACGAGGCCAGCTTACAAACGTGTTTACAATTATGATACATTTTTTCAATCTCCACTCAAGGATTGCTTTCAGTCATTAACTTGTAATAGAACTGAATACATGAATTCAAATTGAATGCCATCTCTTCATAGAGGGGGAAAGAAAGATACAACCAAGATTCAAACTAACAGAAATATAGTCATTAAGCAAGCAAAAATGCTATATATGTGATATGACTAAAATGAAGTTTGTGTGCCTCTATATATATGGGCACACATAGAAACATCAGTCTTACATGGATGTCAAGGCCTGATTACCATGAGTGCAGATCTGATTTACCAAGAGTTTGGTTAAAGGTTCTAAGCCTAAGGAGGTAAAAATTTGAATAATATATAAGGTAAAGTGTAAAATTCCCTTGTTCCCACGAGAGGGTCTCATTTGCCTATAAGGCCTGCTGACTAGGCTGTGACCTAAAAGATTATCTTTTACCTATATATATACACATATAGATTGACCTATATATATATACACATATAGATTGACCTATATATATGATCAACTATAATATGCATTTGTTTTGTAAAAAACATCATTCATACTCCATTGCACATAGTCAGTGATTTGATCAACATACAAATAACGGAACACCTGTGATAAGGTTTATGGACTGCTAGATGGTGCTACTTATTTACAGGGAATCAGCTTGGAAAAATAAACCTTACAAGCAACTATTTTTGTCATATTCATTCTTTTGCTGCCACTGTCAACCTTTTCTAAACTTCTGGATCTTCTTTATGGATTCTCAGAGGAAGGACTAGCATTTTGTAGTCCCACTTGTTTACAATCTAGACAGTACATATGATAACATTGGCATCGTGAGGGATAGAGAGAGGGAAGATAAATCTCCCTTTGCTTGTTAATAGTCATGGCAAACAAATCTTCAACGAGTTTAAACATGATTATATTATCCCTAAGGTAGAAATTATAAAATGTACTATTAGTATTGGATAGACCCTGCTTTATTTAATGGTTTGGTTGTGGATGGTTTGGACAATACTCAATTTTTAAAGGAGGCACAAACCTGGATCGAGCTGTCCAGCCATCTTGTTTACCATGATAGATCTTTTGGCTAAATTCTACCAGAACATACTATGTCAACAACCTTTCTATCAGCCATAGTGGGATGGATTTCATGGTGCCTATCCATGGAAGTGATGCACCTCTTAAGTGATTTTGTTGGATATGATGTCTATCCATGTGTGGCACACCTCTTTTAGGGGTGTATTGTTGTCACCTAGAAGTTCCACTATGATAGAGAATGGTGTGTGTACTCTCTCTTTTGTTGACAAAATTGGAACATCTCAAGGTTGTGGGTAACCTATGTCTGAGGTGAACTTCTAGAGAGGGCTAGTTCTCTTGTGAATCACCTAAAAACGAAATCTTTGACAAAGAAAAGGAAAAAAATGTGGACAATGTGGAAATAGGGGTGATACACCAAAAATTTAATACTACATGTAACTCTCACATAGAATTAAAGATCCACACCTACACAACTCTAAACTATTTTGCATAATAAATTCAAGGATTTTAGGAAAATGACAATAGTAGAGAATGAATTTCACTCTAAAGCAAACACAATACCGTATAACAAATACAATGAACAATTTGAAAACATCAACATGAGAGGGCAAAAATGAAAATTTTTAATTCGGAGGTGCAAGTACAAGGCTTAAAATGTTAGAGCAAATCAATCCAAGTGTTTTTCAATTTTACAACAAAACCAGCTCATATAGACTGCTCCAAAAAGAATACACTCGCCCCATTCTAAAAATAGATTGTTGTATGCAATAAATAGACTGTTTTAATTTATTTATTTTCCTCTACCCTTTGACGCCAACCTTGTGAACAAACTGATGCATGCTTTTGTTTATTTTATTTATCCTCATCCAACCTTGGTGCATGGGATAGCAATTGATTTCTATTTATAAAAAAATTTTTTTTTTTGTCTTGGTGCCAACTTCTAACAAAGATTCTATTTTTATAGTTAATTAATCTCTTGCAATCTTTGGCACCAACTTCTAATAACAATTTTTTTTTTAGTTAATTAATCTTTTTGTAATCCTTGATGCCAAAGATAGAACATCGATCTTTTATTTATAAAAATTCAATTCTATTCTTGGTTGGCGCATGAGACGACAACTGTTTTTATTTATTTATATTATTTCTATTTTTATCCTATTTCATTCAAAACTTCAGTCAATCGCAATTTGACTCATGCAAGGTCTTCTATTTTTATCTATTTAATTCCATCTTTATCCTTTTGCCTGAAATAGGAATTAATAGATTATTTTCCACCCTTATCTCTCCATGGCGCCAAAGATAGAACTGCAGCTCTATATTAATTAATTTATTCCATGCAACTTCATGCACTTTATCTCTATGTGGCGCCAACATTAGAATCGAAGCTCCTTTATTTATTTTATTCCATATGCACCTCCATGCAAAGCCTTCCTTTAGTGCAAACTTCTTTGGCTTAAAATATGGTAACATTTTGATGACAACACTGGATTGTTTGCTTGCTAAACAAGGAGATCAATGGTCTTTTGCATCCATTGGGATATGAAGTCCCATACCTCTGTCAATAATTGCTTCACACAAGTTTGTAAAATTTGTATCATCTGAATAATACAATTGAAATACCCTCCAACAAAAGGAAAAGATGTGCATGCAAGCACTTATTGAGAAGACAACTAACTATGAAAATTGGAAAAACAATGTGCATGAAAACATTTATTATACTAGAAACGACCCTAACCTTAGGGATAATTTTAGTGGCAAATATTCGTAATATGGCGAATATTTCATTTTTGAAAAATTTGAAAAGATGAATTTTTTGGCGCGGGTTAATGACTTGTTCGCCTAAAAATTACAATTTAATTTTTTTAGGGTTGGCTTTGCCTACCCTTGAAACCATCATGTATATAATCCTAGAATTATTTGCTAGGTAAAACACTACTATCTCACTCATACCACCAGGGGGCATATGTATTATCAAGTACAATAAACGCGCGACAGAGGTCGGAGGTTGCAGAGACATGACAGAGAGTTTGTTGAAGTGCGATAGGGAGAGTTTGTTATGAGTGTGGAGGAAGTAGACGCGACGAGAGTTTGTGTTGTCAGCGCAACACGAAGATTTTGTTGTTGGCTGCGAGAGGGTGGAGGTTGCAGATTTGTTGTCACGTGATAAAGATTTGTTGTCTCGCGACAACAAACCTCCTATCGTGTGTCAACAAGGTTGTTGATGCGCGACAACAAACTTGCTGTCACGTGACAATAACCTTGTTGATGCGCGACAACAAATCTCTCCGTCACGCATCTGCAGCCTTTTGTCACACCACTTGAAAATCAAACAAAATTTTGCATACAACCCCCAAAAAATTCACCTTTCCGCAAAACCGGTTTCGGGCATATTTGTCGTGTATTTTCCAACCTCCGATTTCCAAGAGGTCTCATAAAATGAACCTTGCCTAGCCTACTCTTAATCTAAACAAAGAGAAATGAAAGCTAAACAAAAGCACATATTGGTTGGGAGAATTAACTTCATTTTTTTAGAAAGTGTGGCCATGAGATCAATTTTGCAACTAAATCACATGGTATAAGTGCATACATGGTTTATAGGTCATTGATTTGTTCAAAATATCGCCGAGAAGAATAAACACCTCTTGTAGGATCCATACTTTGTCTTTGTAGATGTTGGGGTTGATATTTGATAATTTGAAGCTCTTTTGTATGCTTTGAATCAAGCACAATTGATAACAACTCCTTTTGTGACTCTAAGATGACTAAAACCTAATTGGACATGGTATTCTCATAGATGATAAATTGATTTTTCTGATCTGCCCTCTTTTTGTGTGTGCAACTTCATCATTTTGAGTACTTGAAGCATTTTCCCGATCATATTGAATGCTTGTATATTGATATTAAACATTTTCTACTTCTTTTTGTAAACAACCTCTTTCTCAAGCTTAAAAGAAGGTTTAATAACAAGAGAATCTTTATTGAGGAAGATAGATGATGGGTTTGGAATACTTACAATTTCAATTGGCTCTTCCTCATCATTAGAATCTTCTAAGTCTGGAGATAAAACCTCATCCTCTTTATTGTTCATGTTTGAGGAAAACTCCTTTTGAATTTGAATTTCTTTGTTGATTTCCTCCTCTGTATGATTGTTTGCAAGCTGATCTGAAGTGTGTTTTAATTTTTTTCCTCATTCTTATCATTTAGCAAATATTATGATAGTTTAAAACCATCCTCCTCCTTATCATGATGCAACTCTAACGATCTATTTCCTCGTCTAAAGATAAACTTGTTGATCCTTTACAATCTTCTACAAAGCAATGAGGATCATTACGTCCAACCAAAACATGTTGCTCACCTGATAATCCTTCATCTTTACTTTGAAATTGATCTTCATCTAGCTCTGATTTGTGTTCTTTAGTTGTGGACAACTCTTCTTGCATGGTTAGCACATTCTCATCTTCTATATCAGAATCATACCAATCAACAACTTTTATTGAATTATTTCCTTCACTAGAAGATGATATAGGCTCAAGATTGTTGATCTGATCCTTAGAAACATTCATATGCTCCTTCAAAACATTATCTTTACTTTGTATCTCAAGAGATTTGAAAAAACTTTGTATAACCTTTACTTCACCGGTCATATTCCTCCTACTTTTGCTTTGTAACTTCCACCACTTTCTTATACTTCTTTATTGTAGGCTTAACTAACCATGTAATTTGTTTGTCCTCAAATTGTAAGCTCCATTTTGTTAGATTTTGTCTCGAGAAATTTTTCACTTGGCTATTTAATTGGTTGCTCTTCTAAATTGATTTGCTGATTAGTTTCATTCCAGGAATGGATTTGGGAATATGAGGGGAAGGTGGGTTGGGTAATAATAGATTTTGCAATGGTTGAGATGATTGAAGAGGTGTAAGATCTTATGGAAGAGAAGGAATGGAAGGATAGACTTTAAGAAAGCTAGGAATTTGGGACTTGGGCTCCGGTTGAAGTGGTTGGAAAGTAAAAGTAAGAGGGTTGCATGATTATAGTGAAGAATTACCCCATTGATAGGGTTTCTCAATGTTAGATTGGCGAGCTTCCATTTCTTCATACCACTTTAATATTTGTGGTAACAATTCGGACACAAAGTCTAACTTCTCTTGAGGGCTATACTAGTTTGGCATAGGACCGACCCATGGGTAAGGTACCATGTGTTATCACCAAATCACTGCACCCTATGAATGACCAAGTTATGAGTAGGGAATTCGGTGTGATTGGGTAACATGAGATCACCTCTCAAGGCATGTGGGACTTGGGCTCGAGGTGAACCTTCTGAGAGAATGCCGACTTCCTCTTCTTAAACTAAGCACTACATTACTTTTAATGCAATAGAAGCAACTACCTAGACCTAAACTAACATTTCATGGGGTTAGGGAGAGAGATTTGCAAGAAATAAAACCTATACTAGAAGTGGTGATGCACCAAGAAAGGGTTTTGCTAGAAAAAATTCGGCTTGCCAATGAAGATAGATGATCATGAGGAGGATGAAGATACATCACATACTCAATTTACATACAATACTTCATTCCTTAATAAGCACAATGACCTCCAAAACTTGTAAAAGAAACACTAGTTGCACAGTTCACCTGCAAACATGAGAGAGGCAAATAGAAGTAGCAAAATGATGTAAGGACATAATTGATCACAAAACATAATTTCCATTACTTCAAGCACTTGCACAATGCATCATTACAACAGGGAGAGGCATAAGTTATGCCATTATAATTTTGAGAAGAAAGGCTTGAAAGCCTGCAAATTCACAACAACTCAACTTGTGAAGAGAGGGGAAGCTTGGAAAATGTCTAACTTCTTTTTGGAATAAGCACCCCTTTACAATTTATAGCACTTCCGAGTTGTTGAGAGAAAGAAGGAAGAATCCCTAAAACTAGGCAAGTTTGTAGCAGAATAGGTCAACCATGCTTGCTTCATTAATTACAACTCCACCTTTCAAGGCACTATCCATGGAATGAGGAAAACCTGCAATTTTGGAATGTAAAACTTCCAAAATCCATCTTATGATAATTCCATTGTGTAGCTCTTGTTCTTCCGATTCCAACGACTATAATTTTGTGAAAATCGGATAATCGGGAGGAAATTATGGTTCCCTAACAAAAGTTACTTCTTGGGTATCCGGGACACTGTGCTCCATCAAATCTCATAAATTCACAAATTTGAATCTCAAAATAATACTTTTTAATTAAAATATTATTTATTTAAAATAATATTTTAATAAGTTTACCGGGATCCAACTTTGCCTGTGGTGGGGCCCTGTAGGTCTAAATTTTGCATGTGAGAAGGGTTTAGATGCTGAGTTTGGCAACCAACTCACCGAATGACCTCACATTGACTTTTGCAGGTGAGTCCTTATTTAGGTGAATGCTTTGTTATTTTTGCCAAGTTTTGGGTGAGTTCCACGTTTTGCTTTGAAATGGTATCGAGTACCTCGTGTCGGACTTTGGCAATTTCCTCGACTTAATGCTTTGGGATCACCATGTGTTGTATTGAACGACTAATGACTTTCCACTTCCAAGTCGGGTTGAAATCCACATTGGTCTTTGCATTGTTTTAACTACCCCTAATTTCACCCCTCCAAACTTGGAAAGGGACTCGATGTTTAACCCACATAATGTGCCGTTGACCGAGTAACGTGGTGTCCCAATTTAGAACCTCGCATTGACCTCCTACACTTCGGAACTCAGAGTCCGAAGTGCTTCCAACACGCTAAGCTCCATTTCAACTCAACATCTCCGATACGCAAAAAGTCGAAGCCACGAACTCCAAATTTCGAGTTCGGATTCGAACTCTCCCTCGATTTTCACCAATTCGTTCAAGGAGTCTCTGAACTGATATCCTCCGAAAATCCGAATTCGGGCTATTCCCAAAATCCAAATGCCATCCCTCATTGACTCAAGTCCCTCGCAGCTGAGCGACTCGGCCGACTTATGAACATCTCAACCACACGTTGGGCTCTAGCCATTCCGCTTAATTATCTTTTAAGCTCGACCAATCTTCAAAAATCCTCGTTTTAGCTTATTTCCTCGGGCTCGTCTCGAGTGATTTCTTCGCAGAGCATATATGCATTAAGTTGGCAATCTATTCCCATGGCGTATTTCACATTCAATGCTTCGAGGCCTCTCGCAACGAAAAACGTTCGCTATATTTCGAGCTCTTCATCTTTTAACCCGAGTTTATATTCCACCCTAGTCACATATGCCTATCCACATGTTTACCTCATTCTTTTAATTTAGATGCTACCATTCATCAATCTCCCTTCGAACATAGCTCGACCTTATCTACTAGTCATACATGTCGAGCCTACATCTTATACCCGAGCAAAGTTGAGTCTTGGCACACCCGCACGATTGAGCTCAATGACTCAATCTTCTTTGAGTAACTCACTACAATTTAGATGGTTCGACTCGGCTTGCTTGTGTCAAACGACCTTCAATCCAAGTCTCAAGGTCTACCAATCATTCCTACATGCCACTCTATCTAATCATTTCTTCCCGGTGCATCTTCCCGGGTTCTATGAGTGTAACCCGACCCTTGATCATATCGCTTCAAAACCAAAACAATGTCATTGCCTACTTACGATCTTAACCCGTCTCGCCGGTTGGACGAGCCATGTGAGTCTACCGTATGCCTCCCGAGCTCTATACAATGAACTCCTTCAATCCTTAACCCGACCGACTTCGTTTCAATATTTGATAGAGCTATGAGCTTATACTTGAGTTCCTATCCTCCACCGTGACGTCGGCTTGAACCCATTTGTAACTCGAGCCACATAAATAATGACTGACTCGCTCCTTTCGCAACTCCTCACGAATTTCTCCTCCCACAAATGTTTACCAAGCCCACATAAATAATGACACTCGTTGTCCAATTTTGCTTGAGCTTCGAGCTATTTATTTGTTCCCGAGTCAATCTCTAGAGATCAAATTAGAAAACTGATGAGCTTTCTTTTACTCGAGTCCATCATCCACCTTTTGAGCGAGTCGCCTTGTTGAGCCATCACTCTTTGTCCTACGATCTCCGAGTGTGTTTCCTCCTTGCAATCCTTGGCTCAGGTTCATCATAGCCATGATATCATCCCAATACAATGAACCCTACAAAGCCACGATGCTACGAGCTCCCATGAGCTCTAGTGAATTAATCGGTACCTTGACCATAACTCAATTGACCAAGTTCTTTGTCGAGTTTCATTATGAGCTATTCAAACCGGCACACCAACATTCCTACCAGCTCACCGAGCTACTCGGCGAGCTATATATATTTTTAGCTCAGTGGTATATTGGCCCTTTAACCTAACTTCTCCCGATCTTGACCTCATCAAAATTTTCTATGGAAACCAGGGGAATAATGGAACACAATAGGGCCCTCGTTGTCCAATTTTGCCTCAAGGGGCAAAATTGGATAACACCCTGAATCCAAGCTTGTCTGACTTGATGGCACTTGTTGCCCTCATTTTTACTTCCATGTTTTGCACATGCATTTGAAAATCATCATTAGGCATAAAATTGTTTTCATAATTTGCATATTCATGCTCTCCATAAAACACCATGATTAATGGGATAACCATATGGATTAGTAAGGTTTGAATCATGGGCATATTCATTATGATAGGGCTTATAATATTGATGTAGAGGAGGATTTTGGAAAAAAAGGAGGTGGAGGGGAATAATAATGCTCTTGGGACTAGGAATTCCAAGAAGGAATTGAAGTCATGATTGCACAACCTTATAAAGAGATGGAAAGATGGAAGAAATGGTCTACTACTTGAAAAAATGGGTTTTATAGACCAACAGAGTTGCAAATGTTGAATATTTGTGTTTGAAACATTGATAGTTGTCAAAAATAAAATCAACTTCTTTAACAAACTTTGATGTCCCACCAGATGCATGGTAGAAACTGTTGTCACCCAAAAGTTGCAACTATATAGAGAATGGTGTGTGTACTCTCTCTCTTATGTTGATAAATTTAGAACACCTCAAGGTTGTGGGTAACCTATGTCTGAGGAGAACCTCCAGAGAGGGCTAGTTCCCTTGTGAATCACCTAAAAACGAAAAACTTTGACAAGGTAAAGGGAAAAGGAATGCGGAAAATGGGAAATAGGGGTGATGCACCAATAGTTTGATACATGCATGTAACTTTGCACACAAAGAATTAAAGATCCACACACTTGCATAACTCTAAACTATTTTGCATAGTAAATTCAAGGATTTTAGGAAAAGGACAGTGGTAGAGGGAATGAATTCCACACTAAAGCAAACACAATACCCTATAGCAAATACAATGAACAATCTGAAAACAACATGAGAGGGCAAAAATGAAACTTTTTTATTCAGAGGTGCAAGTACAAGGCTAAAAATGCCAAAGCAAATCGACCAAGTGTCTCTCAATTTTACAACAAAAACTAACCCATATAGACTTGCTCCAAAAAGAATACTCGCCCATTCCATAAATAGACTATCGCATGCAATAAATAAACTATTTTAATCTATTTTATTTTCCTCTACCCTTTAAGCGCCAACCTTAGGAACAAACTGCTTCATGCTTTTATTTATTTTATTTATCCTCATCTAACCTTGGCGCATGTGACAACAATTGACATCCATTTATAAAAATTCCTTCTATTTCTGCTCCCTTGCGCCAACTTCTAACAATAGTTCTATTTTTAGTTAATTACTCCCTTGTAATCATTGGCGCGCTAAAGATGGAACAATAGTCTTGTATTTATAAAAATTCAATTCTATTCTTAGCTGGTGTATGAGACAACAACTACTTTTATTTATTTATTTTATTTCTATTTTTATCCTCTTTCAGTCAAAGACTTAAGTCAACCACAGTTTGACTCATGCAAGGTCTTCTATTTTTATCTTTTTAATTCCATCTTTATCCTTTTGCCCGAAATAAGAACTAATAGATTATTTTCCACCTTTATCCCTCCATGACGCCAAAGATAGGACTACAACTCTCTATTAATTAATTTGTTCTATGCACCTTATCTCTATGTGGCGCCAACATTAGAACTGAAGTTCCTTTATTTAATTTCATGTGCACTGCACTTCCATGCAAATGGATGAGTTCTTTCTTTGACACAAACTTCTTGGCTTAAAATATGGTAACATGTACTTGGAGCCATTTTGGGCACTTATATTTAAAGTAAAAAGTTATAGCAATTTTAGTGTAAACTTTTAATTAGCTTTGTAACTTGAGGCAAAGTATCTCTCTTTTAAAGTATTTTTTTGGCTTTGGCTTTAGCTTGCTTTCCAAGCAAGGTTAATTATAGGAGGTGCTTTGGTTATGAAAGTGCATGCTTTCATTGTGAGAGGTAATGATCAAAGAGTGAATAGTTGGAAGTTAGAGCTAGTTTTGAAGGTTGGATATTGCATTTGCTAGTTGGTTCCAAGTTAATACATTAAGTGGAGTTTTGCTCGGTTTTTACTCATCAAAAGAGTTTTCCCATGCCACATATTGTGTCAATATTATTTACATATTCTAGTGTATTTTATATTTACTTGTTTTTGTTTCTCTAGTTTAGTTTATTACATGCATAATTTACCAAAATCCCAACATATGATATAGAGCCAATATTGCAAACTTGGTGGAGGTTTTGTTTTTCTTTGCTTTAAACAGTTTTGAGTTGCAAATTTGGTTTTAATAGAATCTCTAATATGATAGTTAGTAGCACAAGAATTGAGATTACCAAGGTTCTTTGGAAAAATTGAGTTGTGGAAACTCAAGAAGAAAGACCTTTTTGATAGAGAGGGATCAGTGGATTGTTGTGACATGATAGGCACTGCAAAGTTTGACATAGGATGAGTGGGACAAGATTGATAGGAAGGCTAATAACATTATCATGGTATGCGTTTTTGACTCTGTGTTATTAAATGTTTTCAATGAGAAATGGAGTTGTGGGATAATCTAGAAAACAATATTAGAGAAAATATTTGAAGAACAACCTTTTTCTAAGGAAGAAGCTATATTCTTTCTGAATGAATGATGGCAACTTTGTTGTCGACACCTAAATAATTTTAATTTTTTATAAGTCGGTTAGTGTCCACAGATGTCAAGATGGATGATGATATTCTTTGTTAGACTCTTGGGAAAATTTGGTGACGACTATTACTATTACCGTACAACGAACAAACTAACTAAAAATTGAGGATATAGTTGTAATTTTATTTTCTGGAGAGAGAGAGAGAGAGAGAGAGAGAGAGAGAGAGAGAGAGAGAGAGAGAGAGAGAGAGAGAGAGAGAGAGAGAGAGAGAGAGAGAGAGAGAGAGAGAGAGAGAGAGAGAGAGAGAGAGAGAGAGAGAGAGAGAGAGAGAGAGAGAGAGAGAGAGAGAGAGAGAGAGAGAGAGAGAGAGAGAGAGAGAGAGAGAGAGAGAGAGAGAGAGAGAGAGAGAGAGAGAGAGAGAGAGAGAGAGAGAGAGAGAGAGAGAGAGAGAGAGAGAGAGAGAGAGAGAGAGAGAGAGAGAGAGAGAGAGAGAGAGAGAGAGAGAGAGAGAGAGAGAGAGAGAGAGAGAGAGAGAGAGAGAGAGAGAGAGAGAGAGAGAGAGAGAGAGAGAAGTGGGACAAGATTGATAGGAAGGCTAGAGAGAGAGAGAGAGAGAGAGAGAGAGAGAGAGAGAGAGAGAGAGAGAGAGAGAGAGAGAGAGAGAGAGAGAGAGAGAGAGAGAGAGAGAGAGAGAGAGAGAGAGAGAGAGAGAGAGAGAGAGAGAGAGAGAGAGAGAGAGAGAGAGAGAGAGAGAGAGAGAGAGAGAGAGAGAGAGAGAGAGAGAGAGAGAGAGAGAGAGAGAGAGAGAGAGAGAGAGAGAGAGAGAGAGAGAGAGAGAGAGAGAGAGAGAGAGAGAGAGAGAGAGAGAGAGAGAGAGAGAGAGATTTTCATGTGTTAGCTTCCTCCTTTTAAGTTTTAGATGAATTTGAGGTATATATAGGACACAATGGCCAACGAGCGATCAGTGTCGACCATGAGAAAATATAACACCGACATAATCACCCACGGGTGATTGTGTCGGCCAAGGATGCAAAAATGAAGTGAAGTGTCATGAAAAGTAAAAGAAATGTGTCGTGGGTCATGAAAGATGATTGACAAGGTGAAAAATGATGAAATGCAAACAAGAAGTCATGAATATGATATGCATGAGACCTAGGAGGACAAGGATACCTAGATGCAAGGAGAACTAAGGCAAAGCAAAAATATCAAAAATCTCTATGTGTACCATCTCTAGCCCATAATGGTTAGGTGAATAACCATTCCCCAATCCCATCAGACCCCTTAAGGCACCCGCTCAGAAATATATGCATCAATGACCCTTATTTGCACAAAATAAATTGTTAGTAAAATGTATGAAAGATGAAAGATGAAAAATTAGCGTATACATATGCCCCAACCATTGATCAACGCATGTCACCATAACGAAACATGGGGCGGTCAATGAAAAAGATAGTTATAACACCGCTACATGAAAGTAGGTACTGAAAGAAGTGCTGAAATGACTAGATAAAATGAAATATACCACCAATGTGTACTTAATAGTGTCACTCATCCTGCCATGTGCAGGTGCAATCCATGCTGCAAGAACCTTGGAGAAGAAAAAATGAAAGGAAACACTAGAGGATCATCAATAAAATAATACATAAATCACCTAGCTAGGGGCCCATGGGATGTATGTCGTGATATCATGATGTTGAGATGGTATGGTGTCATAGAGGTCGAGTGTCAAAAATAGGCCAAAATCGAAGATAGGTATATATATGATGATTGTTTATAGTATTTGTATATTTTGGATGATCATTTTCTTGCTTTCCGCATGTATGTATGTGATAATACCATGGTACTTAGGAACAATGATATTGAGATAGATAGGAAAACCCGACACAAAGGGATAGATAAGATATCCCAACTCACACAATGTGAAAAAGCCAAGAGGTAGATCAAGGCCAAGACATCCAACGGTAGGATGTCAAGGCGTGAATGGTGAGGAGTCCAAGTGAGTGAATAACCAAAGCACAAATGAGATTAGATATTAGAGGTAGTGTGATAAACCCAAGGGGATCGAGAGTCCAAGGGAAAGATATTTTTCTATAAAACCTAAGTGGGGGCCGAGAGCCCAAGAAATGCAAGGATCGGGCCAAAGATAAATAAGATGCGATTAAGGTACTTGTATATAACTAGCCATGAGGGGCAAGTCACAATGTATCGATGATGACATCGTCAACCCGATCTAGAATGTAGCTTCGGGCATGAGTCACGAGGTCCCCAATACCATGCTATGTAATAACTACTTGTCGATGTACTTCCGACCGCATGGTGAACAAGGTATCATCAATCCGGTCCTCTGACAGAGCGAGAATGTCGTGATAAATATCTTTGAGAGTGAGGCAAGGATCATGATGAGGTGGAGGCCCATATGTAGGTTGTGGTCTAGGTGGTCGAGGGAAGGTGGGTGGTTCCGAGAGGAATCGACTCACGCTTCCAATTGCGTGAAAGGGGTTTCAAGGATTGGATGATTACTACGCAAAACTTGACAATTGGCATTGGTATGTGCACAATACCCGTGATGAGAACATAAGAAAGGAGATGAAGCAGAAGGTTGTGTAGCCTTCTTGGTTTGGTACGTTTGAACTCGACTTAAAACTTCTTTATGTGGTGTCTATATGCTCTAAAATTAGAAACATCATGCCTCGAGCCTCATGCCATATGCAATATGGCTTGACCGTAGAAGACTAAGGAGCCATAATGGCAAGAGGTAAGGGACAAGTCTTGTAGATCGCAGAGGGCTAGTAAGGGTATTTGATAAGTGTACCGATGTAATGGGTGAGGATGGTGCCGATGGACCAATGTGTTGCCCAGCTTATTGAGGCACACATAAATAGGATCGTCACCAATGAGATCATCAACTTTGGAGTCAAACTCGATGACCCATTCTTTTGTTAAGGAGAATGGGTCAACTAGACGTATGGTAGTTGTGGATCACAACCAAGTGGAGCATTCTCATACTTAGGCACTAATGGGGAAGAATCGTCGATTGTGTTTGGAGGTTCCTCTTATACTAGGATAACATTCACGTCATGAGTAAGTTCGGCATTTAAGGGGTTTTTGGTTACATAAGACTTCCCGGTCACAAATCAGGCATAAATGGCCAGATGGGGTCATCTAGAGTGTAACCATCATTGTAATTTGACATGGAAGCATCCACCACACAAGAGTCGACTATGGTTTTGAGTTGTACCATATGCTCTCGTGGGGTTGTGGGGTTTGTGAGATAACTATCGTAACTCAAGGATCCTTCTTGTGAGGTCACAAAGAAGGAGGCAACTAAGATATGATGAGATCGGGAAGATCGATATGATTTCTAAGATTTCATCGATTCATCATATGATTCTAAGAGATTGGGGCGTGCGCCCGACTAACTCTGTGATGTTTGACATTGTCACGAAGAGTATCTATAGGGTAATTGAATCGCTGATATTTCCGAAAGGGATTGGTTATAATTCCTCAAGTGTGGGGAGCTTATATGTCCCCTTTTTCTGAAGTGTATCGTAGTTCCAAGGGTTAGTGTCTCCTTGAATCTTATAAATATCTCCCTGGTGAGCGAACTTCACATGTTGACATGTAAAAGAAGCAATGAAGGGCATATGATGAGTCCAAGGCCACCCTATGAGAATGTTATAAGATAGGGGAAAATTAAATATCACAACTTTACTCAAACAATCCTAGGGGGAATGGTGATGGGTAACCAAATACACCCCATCAGAGGCATCTTTCGGGGTAATATCCTTGATAAGTAGTTCGCGTGGATTTTAGGTTGTCAATAGAGTAACCAAGAGTCTTGATGAAATATAAGGAGGCTACACACGCCTTATCCCTCATCAATGAGAGCACATTTAATCGTAGTGTGACCATTTGAATTGAGATGAAGAGTGACATATCGTCCGCATGAAGAAAGAGATCATCCAGAATCATGGAAGTTATGGAGAAGAGAATGCAATAATGAGTATCTATGAATAGGTTAGTAAAAAGGAGAGTTCCTCACACTTTGGTGACAGATACTTCTTCCGAGCCATGCAATGTTGGAATCTACCCTAAAGAGGGAGGGAAAGGGATATTCATGTAAAACAACATAGTCATGAGACACTCACGATGGTGAGGTGATGTGTGCATGAGTTCCAAGAAGGGAATTATAACAGGAATTTGGGAAAGTTCTTCAGAGGATCCCACTCATCATGACTAGGATCAAAAAAGAGGACGAGAGTCCTCGGAAACAGAGCCAAAAGGAGTAGGGATAGTTAAAAAGAATTTTCAGAAACTGATTTTTGTTCAATTCCTATGCCATCGACCTACAAATTTGGTTTACACATGGGCCGATGGTGTTTGTAGACAAGGGACTCTCACTCCTCTCACACATCCCTCTCTCACTCTCACTCTCATTTCTCTCTCGCTCTCTCTCACTCACTCTTTTCTCTCTCTCTCTCTCTCTCTCGCTCTCTCTTCTCTCTTTCTCTCACAATATTTGGATATCCCTCTCTCTCTTGCCCTCCCTTTCTCTTTCTCTCACATTCTCTGGATCTCCCTATCCCCCTCTCTCCCCCACTTGATATATATATATATATATCGCAATGATGTTGACATTATGTGATTATTGAGAATACATGAAGTGGATGACACTATTTTGACATTATATGATTATAATTGATGGCATTGAATGATTATAATAGTGGATAAATTGTATGTTAGTTGTATATATTTTAATACCCATGTTAAAAACATAAAAAAATTAAACTAGTAATACATGTTAGCATAACATACATATGGAATCATATTAATCCACTTAGATACATATAAAGAGTGCTTCATCCACTATACAAGTTTGAAAGCAAATATTTTTGTCTCGTACATTATATTGATTTTTGAAATCCATGATGACATACAAAATTTGAACAAATTGAATGTCTAAACAAATCCATATAGGCATAGGATGATATACGTTAGAAAAATACAAATCTATGCTACATGCCATGAAGGCATACAAAAAATATGTATACATCAAAACTATGGGGTATCATCGAATAATATGTTTCTATTTGTTGATGAGTAAATAGGGAGGATGCCTGATAATATTATTGATTGTAAAATATATATTATAGAGAGTTATAACTCGCAATCTATATATGCATTGAACATCTCAATATAAATAAACAGATGGTTACAACCACCTGAAAAAAAATGCATACGAGAATAATAAAATGACAAATATTGTTCTAAAATTATATAAAAATGTAATAACCACTATTTACCCAACTAACCAACTATCTACCATAATAATAATGAATTACCTACGGTAAAACAATAAAACTAATTTACAATGGAAAATTAACCTACTACTATAAGTTTTACCTAACACCCCCACTTAATTTTGCATTGCCTCAAGAGAAGAGGAGAGGAACTCTATAAACATCTCAAATTTGTCACATGCAAGTGACTTTGTGAAGATATCCGCTCGTTGTTCAAATGTTCGAAAACTTGAAGCAAAATGTTGTGTTTCAAAACATGCTCACAAATGAAATGAACATGTACCTCAATGTGCTTCATTCTCTTGTGAAACATTAGATTGCAAACAAGTTTGAGAACACCTTCATTGTAAACATACAAGGTGGTGAATTTATCATGTGATACTCCAAGTCCCTCAAATATGCAACATGGCCATATCGCTTCGTCGACAACTCCACATGCAACATGATATTTGGCTTCTATGTAAGATCGAGAAACAAAGTATTGTTTCTTGTTTCCCCATGATATTGACAAGATCCCAAAATAATTCAACTCCAAAAGTGTATTTCCTATCCTCAATTTTACTTGCATGATTTGAATATGAATATCCAAACAAGAAGAACTGATAATTCTTCTTGTACTCTAGACTAAAATCCATAATGCCCTTGAGATATCTCTAGATTTACCTTGTTGCTTTCCAATGACAAAATTTGGGTTCTTGAATAAACCGTGAAAGATAGATAACTACAAAGCTATTATATGGTCTTGTATATGTTAGGTAAATAAGACTCCCAATTAATTGTCGATAGAGAGTTGCATTTACTAGTGGAGATGGATCTATACGAGAAAATCAAGTCTTGTCCCCATAGGTTTAGTAATCAGTGTGTACTCCATCATCCTAAATTCCTCAAGTGGTGTCTTGGTATATTTTAGTTGAGAAATAAAGGTATTATTATCCTTCTACCATAATTCCATTCCAAGAAAGTAGTGCATGAGCCCGAGATCTGTCATGTTGAATGATCGATTAAGATATTTCTTCATTGCATCAATCATCTTCACTGTACTACTAGTGATGAGTAGATTATCGACATATATAACAATTATGTCAATCTCTCCTCCTTGTTTATTGAAGTAGAGATTGGGATCATATGGATTCCTCTCGAATCCATGTTGAATGATATGCTCATCAATTTTGATGTACCAAGCCCAAGAGTCCTGTTTAAGGCCATACAAATATTTGATGAATCTACATACATTTGTTTCTGATTCAGTGCGGAAAACCCTCTAGTTGAGTCATGTATACTTCTTCATGTAGATATCCATTCAAAAAGGAACTTTTCACGTCCATCTAGTGGAATTTCCATCTAAACTATGTAGCTAGAGTAAAGATCATCCTGATTGTCTTGATCTTAGTTGTGAGAGAAAATGTCTTCTCATAGTCAATGCTTTCATTCTGCATGCATACCCCTTCACTAAAAGTATCACTTTGTACTTTTCAATAGTCCCATCTACTTTGTAATTAGTTTTTAATATCCATCTACAACCAATGGGATCTTTCCCTAGTGGAAGATCGATAAGCTACTAGATGTTATTTTTTATCATTGGTGATATTAAACATCCATGGTATCTTTACAAGATTTTGATTGTAGGGCTTCTTGGATAGTAGAGGGCTCAATAATTCAAAACTCTACTCATCAAGGAAAAATTTATCTCTTCATGAGATTTACTATGAGTCCATGGTCTAGTGGTGGATGTGTTAAGAGGAGCATCCAACTTCACATATTGAATCATATTTGTATACCACTTGGGTATACATTATGATGTTCTCATGGATGACGACCCTGTCAAATCTTCGCCATCATCCCAATAATCACTATCACCATCAGTGGGAACATATTATTCTATTTTCACAACGGGGGTGATTTTTACATCAAGTGAGTTTGTGGAAGGAACCTCAACTTTTTTCTTCTCAAATAACTCAACATATCTACTAGCGTAGAATCTCCTGGTCTTTGGATCCATCAATCTGCACCCAAGAGCTTCTTCATTGTAACCAATGAAGATGTATTTATCTAATTTCATATCCAATTTCTTTCTCTTCTCCTTAGGGATGTGCATGATAGCTTTGCACATGAATACTATGAGGTGTGCAATGGATGGTTTCCGATCTGACCATGCTTCATATGGAGTTACCTGTCAAGAGAAAATGTCGGCACTCTATTTAATAGATACAATGTCATCTTCTCTACTTTGGCCTAGGATTTCTTCAACAATATTGAATCATCATTTATAAAATGCACCATGCTTCATATGGAGTTACTCTGTCAAGAGCAATTATTGATACTCTACTAAAAAAATACATTGTAGTCTTTGTTGCTTTGGCCCAAAATGTTTCACCAATCATGAATCATCATTCATAAAATGCACCATCTCCATGATAGTATGTTTCCTTCTCTCACCAACACCATTTTATTGTGGTGTGTGCAGAGGAGGCATCTGTCGAAAAATCTCGTGATCTTCTAGAAAGGCTTTGAACTTGTTATTGGTGAATTTCCTCCCCTCAATCTGAGTGGAGAGATTTGATTCTATGACCAGCTCATTCTCAATGGTCACTTTGAACTTATTGAAAGATTTAATTTTAGTACAAAGACAATATATCCACATTTTCTCTAATAATCATTAACACAAAACATAAAATAGTGATATCGAGAATGACTAGGTTGCGTCAAACTACAAAGATCGGTGTGCACCAAATCAAGCTTACTTGGAGCTTGATAAGTACTATTCTAAAATAAGCTCTATGTTGTTTTCTGCTAGATAATTAGGACACTTGTCCATATCCTTCTTGAGAGATGGAAAACCTTTCACCATGTTGTATCGACAAAGTGTGTCAAGATATCCAAAATTGATGTGACCAAGTCTTCGATGCCACAATTGTGTAGAAGAAGTATCTTTAGCCACAAGTGCCTAATCATATTTGTGGAAAAAATCAAGCTAGAACATCCATCCCACATTTGAAGCTCTTATAACAATTTTTGAGCTTATGGATTTATCTCGAATCAAACATACTTTTTATCGGAATGACA
Organism: Taxus wallichiana var. yunnanensis; assembly: GCA_018340775.1. Taxonomy (NCBI): domain Eukaryota; kingdom Viridiplantae; phylum Streptophyta; class Pinopsida; order Cupressales; family Taxaceae; genus Taxus; species Taxus wallichiana. The sequence continues at coordinate 188,231,896 of CM031236.1, forward strand.
ATCAAAATCAATCTTCACATTACGATTTAGAAGTTTTGATCGAATGATAAACCGGGGACATATGATAACCTATAATTTTGTGAACCAAGAGGTAAATAAATGTTTCCAATACCTTGAACTATGTAGGAAGAGTCTTCTCCCAATGAAACGTGTTTTTGCGGGGTGTGTCTCACATTGTGGAGAACCAGGTCTCTGTGTCCAATCATGTGTCGAGTGGTACTTGAATCAACATACTAGATTATACTAGATGACATGGTTACTTCAACTGGAGCGGGGAAGTGTACAAGAAGTCCTCATCATCCAAGTGATCTTCTTGCTCAACAACATTGCCTTGCTGATGGGGTTTCTTCTTCCAATTTACTTTCTTTTGTCATTTCTTGTAGTTTGATTGTCCCCTGTTGTGATAGATGATTGTTAGGTCTAGAATTTCTCGATGAACCTTTCTTGTACATTTAGTACCATAAATTTTCTAAATCATGCCTCTATTGCAGATAAAACACTTTTTCTTTTGCTTATCCCATTCCTAATGTTGTTTTTGTGACTTACTGGAAGATTTGTTCTTCCCTTTATGATGAGAAGAAAGTACCTGATCTTCTTCTTCATCCTGATTGTGCATAGATTCCTCATGTTGTAACAAGTTCACTAAAGCATCTCAAAACTATTGGTTTGATATGATAAGTTGATTGTCATCACAAAAAATCTATAGGAGGGAGGAAGAGACCGCAAAAAAATATGCACAATATTAGTATATGATATCTCCTCTAACATGGCTATAATGAAAGTCCTCAATCTTGCAACTCTACACAAGAAAGCTTTAAATTTCTCATTTGACTTGAATTTCAGTGTATGCAACCGAATCTACAAATTCAGGATTATGCTATTTTTCTTGGCCCCATACACTTTGCACAATTTGTCTCATGCTTCTTTAGCCATTATGGCATCTCAAATGTGTGGTTGCACGTTATTAGACACTACAAACAAGATTATCAATTTGGACTTTTGATTGGCCCTATCAAATTGTCTTTGTTGTGCTACATCATCTAAGTAACCTTGTTACGAAACCATACTTCTTTAAACTCGAGTTGAGTTCAAATTTTGGTCTTCCATGTGGCATAGTTTTCACCACAAAGCAACACAAGTTAGGAAAATGTTTTTGGAAGCACTTACAACCATAGTGGGTTGTTAGAATTTTCCTGACTAGAGGGCTCATCAACACAATACAATTCAAAAGAATATACTGATAATTTGATTACAACCGTTTTTGCAAGAAAAATGGAATGACATGCAATTTTTTTTGTTTTTCGGGGCCATATGGCCTCTCGAAGCTCAAAATGGATATAAAAGTTAAAGTCTTGCAAAAATCTGAAAAAGGCCCTTTCGGGAACCCCCTTTACAAAAGTGGCCTAAAATCAAATTTTAGGGTCCACGGGAGAAATTTTTTGCTACAAAATAGTGTTTTTGTTAAACTTGGTTGGGAGTTTAGTTGTCACTAGGGATTTAGAGATCTCTACCACTAGATTTGATAGTGTCTGAGATAAAAAAATTTAACAAACTTAAAAACTTACCCACTCTATGGTGAGCTATCATGATAGCTTGGTGAGTTTCTGAGTAACTTGTTAGGGTTATCCATTGTCTTGAGTGCATTTACAATTATTTTATTTTGTTTGTTACACCTTTTGTTTTATGTGTTTTGCTTATTGATGCCATTATATGACTCGTTGTGGAGCTTGGCTCTAATGGAGAATCAATAAGGTGGGCTCAAAGATGTGGGGTTTGAACTTGGCATGTCATTTAGACAGGGTTCGATTTTTGACCATGGATTTGGCCATTTGAAGTGCCCAAATTGCTTGGGGTGACCACTACAATGACACAACTCGGTGATAAAGGGCTGAGGAATCAACTTGACATTGGAACAATGTGGCTCGATTGTTGTGAGATGAAATTAGATCAGTAGGAGTTGAGGAGAGGGCTCATCTCTTTCTTTGTGAAAGCGATAGTTGGGCGGGGTGGTTGGAGATCCGGATCATCTAGAGCTTGATCTCGGTTCGGCCAAATTGGGACCTCCCATTTCATGGTTGATGGTGTATGGGAGTAACTCGTTGGAGGTATACATTCAGCTAAGTGGATAGCCCTTACCTCACCTTGTAATAATGTGACTCAAAAACTTGCCCTTATTACATGCCTAACTCGGTTTTAAAGCCACCTCGCCAGGGAAGAACCAAAGTTCCGCATAGAGCCAACTCGTTAGGGAGCTCTCCTAGCTCAATTAGGATTGATTTTTCTCAGATCACTTCTACAAAGAAGATTTTTACACAATCCTCCCTTCTAGAAAACTAAAAACAGGCTTGTGAGTCCTGTGTTCATGTATAAATTAGTTAAGCTATGAAAATGAAGCTAAAACATATAACCTCAAAGCATTAATCAAATCTACACTAAACCATCATGATAAGAGATAACAAGAGAAATTCTATCATTACATGAACTTAGATTAACTCTAATCTAAAATGCATATGCTACTCTCTACTCTTTAGATCACTAATTAAACATTGAACCTAAGAAGATCAACTTAGCAATCAAAGGGGTGATTAGTTGTTTACTTCAAAAAGGTGAATGAATCTCACTAAAATGGCTACAAGGCCAAGTTTATCTCTTTCATTACTAACCTATGAAGAAATGGAGGATTATGAAGCTCTTTCAATGGAGGAAGGTAAGCTTTAGATCAAATGTCTAATTAGCTTAAAGCTAATACAAATGAGATCCTAGCTTTCTTAGGCTTTTTAGATATAAAGTTGTGTAAAGTTGTAAGTCTTGAATGGGAAGGCCTAGCCTTGTATTTATAGTTTTCTCTTTGGAAGAATTTGAACTTTGGGTGCATGTGGGACTAAAGGTAAGCTAAAAGCACTTTATGATTAGGAGTGGTAAACATGCTTTGGACTAGTTAAGCTAGGTTTAGGCTAGTTAAACTTGATTATCAAGTGATTAGAGACTCATTGAGAGTTGAGGGGAGTCTGATTAACTAGATGTGATTGATAGATAGCCTAGTAAGGTAGTAGAAGTGGCTTAGAATGAGATAAAAGATAAATTTAGCTAATAAGAGACCATATTAACCATTAGTCAATTATAAGAGGAATATGACCAAGAATGTGTCGTAAATGGGCATTCAAGAATGGAGTGAAGAGTATATAATTCAACAAGTATCGTCAATCGACCAAATCAAAAGAGATGCTAGGCGTGAGAAAACTTTAGGTGTCTACATTTTCTCCTCTTTGGGGTGGTGTAAGTACGTCCCTTCAAAGAAAGTAGACAAGTGCAAACAACTACAAATTTTTAAGAGGTGGGAGAAAAATTAATAGAATGAAGGATGCCCCCTCGAGTGTCGATGGGGTGATGAAAGAGGTCGATCGACAATCGAAAAAATATGAAGGAAATAGATAGAAGATGAAGGGAAGAAAGGGAATATAGAAGAAAATGAGGATGAGGAAGGGGAATGAGCTAACATCCATCCAATGCCTTGTAAACAACTTATTTTTCATCATATTGCTAATGATCTTCATCATCGGTCCTTATTAAAAAGAATGAACAAAAGTGTAGTATGACATGAAAAGCCATATACGAACAAATGTCCATTGCTAAAAACACCAACTCCATACAACATACAAAAATGCAATGCAATACGAGAAATTAAAAGATTCCTAACTCCATGCAACATACATAATGTAATGCAATATGAGAAAGTAAACAAGCTAACCTAACAAAGAAACATAATGTAATTTTTTTGTTATCAAGCTTTAGTTCCGACCTGTGTGAATTAACGACAAGGGTTGTGATGGTGCCTCAAGCAAGGATACATGCAATGGGACAAATGGAGGACACTTGCGTCCAACGAAAAAAAATAATCGCACACTACGACATAGTACCAAGAAACTCGTTGTGCCCCAAAGTATAGACATAGTAAGAAAACCAACTTTGTTAATGGAGATAGATCCAAATGATTTTAAGTCATGCATATATGAACATGCGAAACCAAAGAGCAACGTTTATAGGATGATTTTCGATGTTTTTGAAACATATTTGAATATTTTGATTTTTCTAACATATTTGAATGTTTTTGTGATTTTGAAAGTTTTTTTTTGAAGCTATGTACAAGAAGATGAGGAAACATGGATGCCATTAGTGATAAATGGGATGTACAAGGGTAGAATGCCACGTGCATGCAAGAAAGTGAAGATGCGAAAGTTTCGAGCGTTAGGTGGGAGTATTCAAAGGAAAACTCTGCACATGCCAGAAGGGGGATCAAGGCCAATATGGATAGGTTCAACATGATGATGAACTTAAAACCAATGACGTGCTTTAGGAAGGAGCAAGGATGCCCCCAGCGTAAGCTAGCCAAGAAACACATGATAGAAAGGAAGTAGAAGATTGTTTTATTGAAACAAGGGACAAAGGCCCTCAAACACGATAAAAAGATATCCTATACACATGGATGTTCTGAATGAAGTAGAAGACAATGAATGTTACGAAAGGATATGGACAATGAAGCTAGAGGATTTAATGATGAAAAGGTAATTAGCCAAAGGCACAAATCATGAGACAAGATATGGACTAAAGCAAGAGTCGAACAATGTCTAAAGCAAGACACTTGGTAACATACTAATCTGTTTTCTCATAGAGATCCATTGTGTGCACGTGGAAATTAATTACCTCTTGGAGGAAGACTTGATAGACAACAAGTGAAGACACCCTAGCCAATGTGTAGGAATGATTTATGTTGAAAGGTGATTTGTGAATAAAGGGTGGAAGGAGAGCCATACATTACTCATTGCCACCACACATCCATAGCCTCGACGGCGAGATGCATTTGATTCTAATCGCAACATTGCTCTCTACTGTCACCAAGCATCCATAGCTTGATAGAGATATTTGAAATACCCCAAGAGAGAGTTATATATCAATTTTCTTTTGCTTTTATCTTTGTGCTTTTTGATTTGATTGATTCTTTTGCTTTCTGAAATGTATTTCAAATCTCTTGATTTGACAAGGGTTAAGAACCACTAATGGCTTGATGGTAGGAGGCGAAGTGCTTGTGATGATGACATTGTCTAGTGTCAACAAATTAATCTAAAAAGTTTTGTGCAACAAGTTTATTAGATGTTGATTGTGATAGGATCTCTAAGAGGTCAGTCGTTCTTTAATTTACCAAGGTGATGAAAGACCAAGGTCAAACATATACCATAGAGATAAATGTCACAAAATGCGTGCGAATGAGCTAACCAAAATATCATCGAAGGGATGAAAATGGTGGATGAATTGCAGATGAATGGAATGAAAGGGAAGAAAGAACATCCATGTGTATGTAATACCTAATTGCATTGTTTGATCTTTGTACCGTTGATATTTTTTTTTTTTGTTTTGTAATGTTTTTCAATTTTTTTGCATTTTGTCTTTTATTTTATTTTTAGATTTTTGATGGTTTTAGGAGGTTGGGACCAACAATGTCACTCTACATGATAAGATCCAACAATGATGTTCGTGATTTCCTTGATAAGGAAAACTAGGTGTTTTTTAATCAAGAGTCATATTATCCTTGATCTCGATGATCATTGTGAGCTCGTACTCAAAAAATGATTGCGATTTATCTTGAAACATGGATTTTGTATGTGGGAGCTTGAGTTCCCTATCCAGAGGTTTATGCACTCTACGCCATACTTGATGGTTGCATTGGTGTGTGTTCTTGAATCACATTTGATTTAAAACTTTGAGATTGTTCGAGTTGTTGGGAGCTTTGGAGCTCTTTGGAGTTTTGATCTTAGCTTGATAATGAACTTGTTTGGGTTTCTTATAAGCGACTATGTGACCTGTCTGATCCCAAGAAGTGGGAGAAGAAAGTGGACGTTTATGATTGATGATAGGAATGGTAGAGATGGTGGTGGGCTTGCCCCATTATTGATAGAAGAATGATATGATGATTGAAGAGGATACGGTCCAAGAATTGAAGAGGATGGGCTACTAGGAGGTGAGCCACAGATAGAAGATGGAAGGCTACTAGGATGTGGCCCCAAGATGGAAGAACAAGGGCTACCTGGAGGTGAACCAAAAATAGAAGATAAAGGGGGCTACAAGGGCGTGGCCCAAGTATAGAAGATGAAGGACTACCCAAAGGTGTCCTATAAATAGAAGAGGATGAAGAGCTACTAGGACGTGGCCCAAGAATAGAAGATAAAGGACTACTTGGAGGTGTCCCATTGATAGAAGAAGATGAAGGGGATCTAGCGGACATGGCCCAAGAATAAAAGATAAAGGACTACCTAGAGGTGTCCCATCGATAGAAGAAGATGAAGGGTTACTAGGATGTGGCCCAAGAATAGAAGATAAAGGACTACTTGGAGGTGTCCCATTAATATAAGAAGATGATCTTAGGGCGTGACCCAGAATAAAAGATAATTAATGACTACTTGGAGGGTGTCCCATCGATATGAAGAAGAACATAGGAAGGGTTGACTGGATCAGGACATGACCCAGAACAAAAGATATAAGGACTACTTGGAGGTGTCCCATCGATAGAAGAAGATGAAGGGATGCTAGGACTTGGCCCTACAGAATAAAAATAAAGAATACTAGGTGTCCCATCGATAAAATAAGATGAAGCTTAGGATGATGGCGTGAATAAAGGACTAAAATAAAGGTGTCCCATCGATAGAAGAAGATAAATGGCTATTAGGACGTGGCCCAAGAATAAAAGATAAAGGACTATGTAGAGTAGAAGATAGATAGAAGATGAGATGAAGGGATATTAGGACGTGTCCCAAAATAGAAGATAAAGGACTACCATGGAGGTGTCCCATCGATAGAAGAAGATGAAGGTGAGCTCTTAGGGCGTGGCCCAAAATAAAATATAAAGGACTACTCCTAGGGGTGTCCCATCGATAGAAGAAGATGAAGGGCTATTAAGCGGTGACCCAAGGTGAGATTATGATTGAGGAATCTTGATGTGTAAAGAATGATTGGGCAATGAGAAGATGGGCCAAGGTTCTATGTGAGATCTAGTTATTTCATCACATAAGGAAGAATGTGGAGATGAAATACCAAGAGGAGGATCAATTCTATTAATTTAATCACATAATGGTTTTATGCTAGAGACTCATTAGCTCATTAAGAAATGAGGAATGTGAAGATGGAAGAATAAGAGGTGGATCAAGTTGCATGATTTGAGGCTCTTCCTCTGTTGCTTGATAAAAGAATCAACCTCTTCCCCACAATACATGAATGCATCGAGGTCTAAAGAGAATCCTTGCTCATAATTTTCTAGAGGAGTATCTTCGTGTGCCCCTATAAATGTCTTGATTGCTCCTTCATTCTAAAATAAATCAATCGATATGGGTTGTTGATCAACCTCATGGGTTTGATTGGAAGAAATAGATCCAACAGATGTAGAATATTTAGAATATGTTTGATGATGGGAAGACTTTACCTTATGTGTCCATAAAGGAATTTGATAGTGCGTCAAAAAGATATCTTAGCCCATCGTTTCTTGTGAATTGTTTGACATGGACGCAAACATTGATCTTTAGAAGATCGATAAGGATATGGTAAGACATGGTTGAAAGGGCTCAAGGGACAAAGAGGGATTGGATTCTGATTGATAGAGGAAGATGACTCAAGAGACAAAGTAGACATGGAGCTAGATGTCTCGTGAGTAGAAGAAGATGAAATGGACTTACCTATACGATGATATAGTGTCGGTAAACTAGTAGGATTGAGTCTAAAGTCTGCAGATTGCGATGTAGGAGTCAACTTGGAAGATTGTCTAGAAGAACTTTGAGTCACATGAATCTTTAAAGGAGGAAGAATTCGTTGAGGTGACTGATGAAAGAGGTCCTGTGAAGAAAGGGAGGACCGTGACTTAGGAGTCGTATTAGATGATTCATTGGAAGAATTAGGAGTTACACATGAATCTTCAAAGGAGGAAGACGCCATTGAGGTGACTGATAAATGAGGTCCTACGAAGGAAGGGAGGACCGCGACTTAGGAGTCGATTTAGAGGAATCTGAATAGTAGTTTGGATCAGACTCATTGGAATATGGAGAGGAATCAAAAGAATAATTTGGATCATAATTAAAGAAGAGTGGGGGAACTCGAATAATAATAATTTGGATCAAAAGCATCCAAACCATACCATCGAATATGAGATGAAGGTAGGGAACAGGGTACCCAAACGGTGTGTTAGCGAGGGCCAAATGAGGTTTAGTTGTGAATGGGCCTCTTTTGAGGTGAATGCCTAAACTTAGATTACCTATTGTTGTAAGTATGGGGAACCATGTGATAATCAGTCATGATTGACGTCATTTAAGTACAAATGCCTAGACCTAGATAGTGTGATCAAACTCCTTCAAGTGAAGAAGGTTTCATGTTGATTTGGGCAGAAATAGGACAATCAACTAGACATTTCGTAAGTAGGGAATGTTTGTGTGATTTTCCAAAGGGAACCTAAGGAAAATATACATCGTGATAACACAATCTCAACGATCCAATCAAGGTTTTGACAACAAGTTGTGAGTGAAAATGATCCAAGGATATAAAAGGATTTTTCCTAGACAAACGAAGCCAATCCACAAAGAAATACTCCTATAAAAATACGTGTCTCAATGACAGTTTTACGAAAATATGATCAACACAATGTCAATACTTAAGTCAAGTCCCGAGATGAACAAGGCGTAAGAATTAACAAAAGGTCAACATGATCCCCAATCAAAGAATACTAAGGCAAGATTAGATCCAAGTAAGACCCAAAACCTTAAAGAAAAATGTAGGTTACCCATGTGATCACATAACCATACTACGAGGGTACGTTACCCAAGCTCCACGAGGAAACGAGGTATTAGCACAAAAGAAATATCGATATAATGGATAACAAAGTAATCAACACCTTTTCAAGATATAGGTAAAGTTTGAACACCCAACTATCAAAATTATTCTAAGGACTTGCTAATGGTGGGCAACGTAACATTACAATATGGATACTTAGGTCATGTTTGCAAGAAACAATGACGTAAGTATCGAAATTGTGTCGTGACGATGCAAAACAACACAACAATTCTAAGGATAATCAAAGATGACACAATCCTAACTATGATGATGATCTTGAAATCAAGATCAAGTGGCTATCAAGATGTAAAAATGTACCCACACACTTTAAACGTTTAACAACTCACCAAAAACATGGATGAGTGTAAACGGATATAAAAGTGGTGAGAAAAATATATTGACAACACTCAAAAACATGCCTTCCTTGTCCCAAATTCCAACAAGAATGCAAAGGAGTAGACCAAGTGGTGGTGAAATAAGCTAGTATAACTTCGACAGAGTTTTGCCTTGCCTTAGGGCAAGTGAAGAACTAAGAAAAAGTGATACGTTGTGAGCTTCGTGATGAATATCACTAGACCCCAACTTTGATGGACTCTCCCCTTGTTCGTCTAACAAGGTTTTGACTCCGAAGAAGTTAGTGTTTCATGATGGCTCTTGACTCGATGATTTGGACTAGCATAAGTTGGCCTCTTGAAGAAATGGCTCCCTAGGTAGTTTTCTCAACTAGGTACCACAAACACCCTCTATGCGAGCTCGATTTACCAAGAAAGTCGCAATGACTAATCTTGGAGTATCTCAGCTTTACTTTACCCCCTTCAAATACAATGAGAAATGAATGTGTTCACACATCTTTCACTGGGTCATGCATAGAGTTTGGTGCTAACTCTCAAAGATAATACTAGTCAAGTGGGTAAAGTGAGGCATTTCCCATTTTGTTCATGAGGTTACTCAGTGGTGGACTAATTTAGGGTTGTTAGAACCACCCCCATTGTTGTAGCTTAAGGTGTTATGCCAAAGGGGTTACATTCTAGTTAAGCGGATAGGGACGTACCCTTTTCCAAACCTGCATATACAATGTGTTGAATGTGGTGTGTTTTTTATATCTTTTTAGACTTAGTGTGGTTTTCATCGCACACCATTTGGAAACCTACATCAAACACGTTAGTATTGTTTCGATCCCAATTCTTTTGCAAGTGGATTTTGGTCCTACACACAATAACTAGTAATTTTCTGATTTGTCAAAACATCATATAAATGAGATGACACATTGTTTTTGATTTCCAAGATTGTTCTAAGATGCAAGGGAAAGAGCATATGCAACATGGAACCTCACTAAACTTATAAAATGGAAAATACTTAATCATATTGCATGTAATAAAGTTCCTTTTATCCAACTTTGAAGTTCTTTCTGTTTAGAAACTTAATTGAAGTGTTTGTAAGCATAAAAAGTAAAACAAATGTAAACACCTTAGATTCAAGTTTAGTATAAAGTAAATAATCAACAAGAACTTGAAAACAAATTTTAAAAACTTGCAAGAATGTCAAAAAATCCTAGAACATCAAATCATGCAAATTGCAAAAAAATTAAAATTATGAAAGAGAATGCTTACATGTTATTTTTGGCGTATGTGCGCGTATTTAGGTATGTACGTGCCTCTTTTAATGTGTACATGAGTCTATTGAAATTATAGATGGTATTTATGCTGCGTGATCTTTTTAAGCTTTTAATGCGTGCGTGCCACATAATATGTGTACGCATCCTAGGTAAAATGGAAAAATTACATAGAGGGTGGGTTTATGGTTGCATCTATTATGATTCTTACATGAGCCTTTTGATGTATGTGTGCGACTTTTGGTATGTGCGTGACTCTAGTTCAATCAAAACATGACTTGCATGTATGTGCCATTGTTGGGTGTACGCGGGCCTTCCAACAAGTACGCACCCTTTTCAACGCATGTGCATGCGCGCCTAAAAAACAAAAAAATGGAAACAAAAAAACTAAAAATTCAAACAGGTCCTAAATTAGTCCTTTAACTTTTTTCTAACACAAACCCAGTAAATACCTATGCTAAAGGGAGATTTTCCACACATAATTTACCAAATGCATGGATAAAACTAGTTTTCCCTCAAAAAGCATAAAAATGGTTAGAAAAAGCATGCAAATGACAAAAATTTAAACAACCTCTAATGGACTATGGGGTTAGTCCCACTAGGTGTACCATATGTATTAGTGAAAAACTTGGGAAACTATCTAACTTAGACTAACACCTAGTAGTCTAAAAGCTTGAACCAAATCCCTCAATAACCATCATGATAAGAGATAAACAAATTAACTTCAATGCATGCATTATGAAAGAAACAAGCAACATGCTAAGTTTATCTACTCTTTAGAAATCTTAATGAAAGTGAACCTAGTTGGATTCTAAGAAATCAAATTGTTTGTTGTTTGCTCCCAAAAATAGTGAAGAGATCTCTCCTAGTTGGCTACAAGGCCAAGCTTGGATCTTCCCTTACTAACTAGATTTGGAGTGGATGGATGCAAGATGGAGGAGCTCTTATCAATGGAGTATGGCCAAGATCCAAATGTTCAATAGCTTAAAGCTAACACAAATGAGGTCTAATGCCTTTCCAAGGTGCTTGAGAGATTTTGTTATATAAGCAAGGTGTAAAACTGAAAGGGAGGCATAAGCCTTGTATTTATAGTTTTCTCTTTGGATGAATTAGTGAAAAAAACATGCAAATGAAAAATTTAAAAAACCTCTAATGGACTATGGGGTTAGTTCCACTAGGTGTACCATATGTATTAATGAAAACTTGGGAAACTATCTAACTTAGACTAACACCTAGTAGTCTAAAAGTTTGAACCAAATGCATGGATACAATTAGTTTTCCCTCAAAAAAGCATAAAAATGGTTAGAAAAAGCATGCAAATGATGAAATTTAAACAAAATCTAATGGACTATGGGGTTAGTCCCACCGGCATGCCATATGTATTAGTGAAAAACTTGGGAAACTATCTAACTTAGTGAAAAAAATCATTCTATTAATTTTTCTCCCACCTCTTAAAAAATTGTAGTTGTTTGCGCTTGTCTACTTTTTTTGAAGTGGCGTAGCTTATGCCACCCCAAAGAGGGGAAAATGTAGACACCTAAAGTCTGCTCATGCCTAGTGTCTCTTTTGATTCAGTCGATTGATGACACTTCGTCAATTAGCTACTCTTCACATCATTCTCGATGCCCATATACGACACCTTCTTGGTTCGTATTCATTTCTTATAACTTGACTAAGCAAGATAATACGAGTCTCTTAATAGCTAAATTTCTCTCCTATCTCCTTAAAGCCACTTCTGACACTACCTTCCTGAGCTATCTATCAATCACATCTAGTTAATCAAACGCCCCTCAACTCTTAATGAGTCTCTAATCACTTGCTAATAAATTTTAACTAGCCTAAACCTAGCTTAACTAGTCAAAGCATGTTTACCACTCCTAATCATAAAGTGCTTTTGGGTTACCTTTAGTCCTACATAAGCATCAAAAAGTTCAAATTCTTCCAAAAATATCTAGAAAACTATAAATACAAGGCTAGGACTTCCCATTAAAGACTTACAACTTTACACAAATTTATATCTAAAAATCCTAAGTAAGCTAGGATCTCATTTGTAATTTGAACTTTACAAATGAGATCCTAGCTTACTTACTTAGTTTTTAGATATAAATTTGTGTAAAAGTTGTAAGTCTTGGAATGGGAAGTCTTGAATGGGAAGGCCTGAGGTTTGTATTTATAAATTTCTCAAAGTCTTGAAAGGGAAGGCCTAATTTGAACTTCTTAAGAATTTGCATGGCTAACTAAAGGTAACCAAAAATCACTTTATGATTAGGAGTGGTAAACATGATTTGACTAGTTAAGTTAAGTTTAGGCTAGTTAAACTTAATTAGCAAGTTATTAGAGACTCATTGTTAGTCGAGGGAGTCCGATTAACTAGATGTGATTAATAGATAGGCTAAGAATGTAGTAAAAGTGGCTTATAAGGAGATAGAGAGAAATTAATTTAATAAGAGACTATATTAACTTGATTAGTTGGTTATAAGAGGAATACGACCAAGAAGGTGTCGTAAATGGGCATCCGAGAATGGAGCGAAAGAGTAGCTAATTGATGAAGTGTCGTCAATCGACCGAATCGAAGAGACGCTACATGCGTGAGTAGACTTTAGGTGTCTACAGGGCTCACCGAGACTAAAAATGGTAAAAAAACCACTTATTGGGGAAAAACTAGTATAGTTTTTTGATTTTTCCAAATTATAGAAATCTTCATGGTGTAGGAGGCATGACATGGGTGACTCCTTGCCTAGTGTAAATTTTTTGTTTTGTAAAACTTATCGAAATGTACATTTAGAGTATGGGGATGCGGGGATGGGGTTGGGAAGATACAAGAGGCTACATAGGCTCTCTAAATGAGTAGTTCCTTTTTCAAGACTTCTTAACCTCTCTTGTTATCTCTCCAACACTATCTACTTGATTGTATAGGATTTTAAACTGCTCCGATACCAAATGTTGATGAGAAAATAGGGGGATGCTTGACAATATTATTGATTGTAAAAATAGATATTACAAAGAATGATATCTGAAATTTACATATGCATTGAACACTTGAATACAGACAAACGATGGCTACAACCACCTAAAACAAAATGCATATGAGAATAATAAAATGAAAAGCATTGCTATAAAACTATATAAAAATGTAATAACCACTATTTACCCAACTAACCATCTACCACAATAACTTATTCTACCACAATAATAATGAACTACCTATGGTAAACAATAATACTAAGTTATAATGTAAAATTAACCTACCACTATAGGTTTTACCTAGCACTTTTGGCCCACAGAAGATGAACCAATCTCATAAATGGGATACCCCTTATGTCGATTAGACCTCTTACACCCAAGGATAATTGTAGTTCCACTTATTAATACAAATAAACAACATACACATTAGTATACAACTAATGAGATATAAAATGACATTACTTATAAATAAATACTTACGGTAATCTCATAATTGCTTTGAATTATCCTTTTCCTCGCAGGATCAACCTTGGGGAAACAATCTCGATAGAAGAGGTGCACGAACTAGAGTTGTCACTTCATCTTGTGAAAACATATAATGAAGAAAATTAGAATACGTATGAATGACATTTATTTATATTAAATGATGTTATTTAACACAAGTAATTCATTGTGAAAATTATGAAACTAGCTCATACCTATGTAAGAGGCACAACAAACCATGTAATAGCTCCTATATCTAATGATCGTCAAAATTTGGCAAGAGACTCTAATGACATCATCAATTGGAAACAAGAAGAAGGATACACATATACAAATTACATGACATTATTTACATACATAAAATATAGTTCATTCTCTTCATAAATGATGATTAAAAATACTAAAACTCACATTAGTAAATTTACCAACATGCGCACTCATACTTGACATCCCCATGCATGTCAAAGGTCCATAAGATGTCTATTCAACATCAAATTGTCATTTTAAGATAACATATCTATATGGAAAATAAATTAACACATAAAATATTTACTAATTTATTATAAATTTATACCTAAGGGGTTGTCATGCCCGCTAACAAATGTGAGGAAGTGGAATGTGATAATTTGAAATGGATGTGTGGTTTGACCCTGAAAGTCTATAAAAACACACGACTTCGTTAATTTTCATGAAAATGAATTACTATAAATAATTATAAAATTTAATACGAAAATATGTACAAAATTGCATTTAAATTCATGTAAAATTACCTACTAGTCAATACCAAAGGTCGAATCCAATAGATCATTTGTGATGATGATAGTGTCCAACACATAATCACAACATGTCTCCTCCAATCGAACGCCATGCTTAGCCTTTGAAACAACCTAACTAGGTCTATGGATCATCTTGACTAGGTTCTGGAATATCCTAAGTAAGTTATGGAGAAACCTCACTAGACTCCCACAAGCATGAAAAATTATGTTATATGATGTCTAATTCCTCGAAGGACTAGCCTCATCATCCTGGGAGAGATGGGTGTCATGCCAAAACAATGAATGTGTCAATGAAATAATAAACTTGAGTGTATCAACCTTCATGGTCTCCTTCACGTATCAATGTAATGAAACATGATAAAAAGATGGGTGAGAAAGAGGTCTAAGTGGTCGATTCTCAAACATTGTTCCCTTAATATATCCTATGTATACCTTTGCCTCTTCTTGAAGTCTCAAATATTAAAATAGTTTGATATTTTGTTGAGGATGAACTTACAATAGATTTTCATAAGGAAATAATGTGGTAACTCAAAATTTTTGCAAGGTAGTTGGTCAAAAACCATCCACCATCTATCCCAAAAATTATTTTTGATCCCCTCATGGTTACAATAATGGATTGGGAATATTTTGTAGCTCAATAATAAGGGTGCATTAGTTTTGGGTTAGTGAACAAAGCACACAAATTGTCTTTGGTGATTTTTTTCCTTCACCACATCATAAGAAAATTTGTCTACATAAAAATTGTGACAATTGGTTTTGTAACCCTCTCATATTCTTATTTGACCCACCACATTATTAATATTATATATTAATGAATCTAATGATGATGTAATATTTTGGAAATGGGACTCGTGTCGTTAGGGTTTCTTAAGGTATCTATTAAACATTGAATTTAATTTTTTTTCTATTATGAATCTCCCCTAAAATGTTTTCTTGGGTATTAGGAGGATGTCTAGGAATTGAAGGAGGTGTTTCAACTATGTTTTGTTCTCCCTGGTCTATGGGTGAAGGAGGGTTTTCAGGTGAAGAGATTGGATCCATTGAAAATAAAAATAATAACAAATCAAGAACAATGCATGAAAAAAGCTTTTTAATGACAAAAATTATCATAATTTGAATTAAAAATCACCTTTTGGACTCTCTGCTATGTTTGATTCAATATGTAGACAAGATTTTTCCTCGAGAAACCCGCTTGCATTTTTTACACAAAAGCATTTTTTTGGGTAAGAAAAGTGAAAAATGACCTCTCATCCATTGTTGGAAGCACAATGGATTGAGAGGGGGTGAATTGGTCCTCACAAAAATATATCATATTTCAAATTACTTATTCAAAACACAAATCCACTTTAACCATCCATTAATGTGTGTACACTATCAAATACCATACATGCAATGAATCATAAACAAGAGAATCAACACAAGACATAATATATAAGTGGAAAAACCTCAAGGGAAAGAAAACCCACTAAAAAAAATATTTATATTGATATGTTTCAAATTTAGTGAGGAACTAACCCCACAAGGAACACCAACCCCTAGTTTAGTAGAGCTACAACCCTACAAGGAGCACCAACCACTAGTTTTGTGAAGCACCAAATCCACAAGGAGGATACAACCCCCCAAGATGATCAAGCACCCACTCAACCACATTATTGATTAAGAATTTTGATATATGTTTTTTTCACAATTGATTCAAAATAAAAAATTCAGCTCACACTCCTTCAAGCCCTAGGTCTTCAAACTTGCATACTTCTTCACTTTCTTCACTCTTCAAAGCATCAAACCCTTACACACAAAATTAATATCATTCTTCAACCTATCACACACTTCATCAAATCTCAAATCATGCTCACACATATGTAAATCATGTTAGGAAATAAAGGATAAAGTATGTGGGAGATAATCCCACACACAATCGCAATAGTAAAAACTAATATGTAGAACAATATCACAAATTTGAAATAAAAGTGTAGAAAACAAAATAACACAACACAAAGATAATATTTAATGGTTTAACCAATTTGGGCTATGTCCACCAAGACTCACTTTCTCAAATTTTATTACAGGCTACCTCTTTCTCTCAATACAATTCCCAGATATGTTTGGAGCTATGCTCAACAAACTTTCTAAATTCACACTTGAACTCACACACCTATGCAATGTTACAACTACCCTATCATATGCACAAAAAACATCAATAGGTAACTACTTACAATTTTACAATACCGTGTGTACCAAAACAATGGGCCAAAACCACCCCATAAACCTATGGGTCAAATACCATCCATATGAGAAGATCATGTTTCCTAATATTTTGGGCACATTTTAGCTTACGTCTTCAACACTTCCACACATGAAAACAAGCTCCACAACATAACAATCTCCCACTTGGATATTAGTTTTCCTTTGACCAAGCTTCTCAACCCTTCAATGTCATCTGTGAAGACCAACCAAAGCTGAACATAACTTCAGTTTCTCCCTTGTGACCACCTTGGTCATCATGTCTGCAGGATTATGACTAGTATGAATCTTCTCCAACTTCAACTTCTCTTCCTCCAAATATTTCTAATGAAATGGTATCTTAACTATATATGATTCTTTCTTGAGTGGAAAACATAGTTCTTAGCTAGGTGTATAACACTCTGACTATCACTATGCAACTTCCCTTCCTCCTACTTATGCCCTAACTACTCAAACAATTTCAGTAACCAAATCATCTCTTTTCTTGTATTTGTGGCAAAGAACATACTCAACCTTCGTGGTTGATAAAGCCACAATATTTTGTAGTCGTAAAATCCAGCTCACTACTATCCCACCTATAGTGTAAATATAACCCGTCATGCCTCCTTATGCTGTCTACATCTCCAACCATGTCCGAATCTACATAACCATGCAAAGTGGTGTTCAATCCACTATAACACAATATTGTCCCCATAGTCCCTCTTAAGTACATAATGATCAAATTTACTACCTACCAGGTGATATTTACCTAGATCACTCATAAATCTACTCACTCTGCTCCCACTACATGGAAAATATTAGGCCTAGTGCACACCATGGAATACATCAAACTTCTAACCAACCACCGATGAGTAAGGTACTTTGGACATGGGTTTCTCTCATGTTGTCTTGGGACATAACTCCTTTGATAATTTGAAATTTGTTGCCAAAGGAGTCACAACCGGTTTACCATCCTGCATATTAAACCTCTTCAAGACCTTATTAATGTAATATTCTCGAGATAAATTCATCTTTTATTCCTTCCTCTCCCAGATATCCTCATACCAAGGATTTATTTGGATACCCCCAAATCCTTCATAAAAAAGGAGTCACTTAACTGCTTCTTGAGTAATTTTTTCTCTTGCATGTTTTTACCTACAACCAACATGTCATCCACATATAAGCACATGATAATATAACTACCATTCTGAAATTTCTTCATGTACATGCAATGGTCATAATGACATCTAATATAACCTTGCTCCATCGTGAAGCTCTCAAATTTCTTGTACCATTGACGTGGAGCTTGTTTCAAGCCATCAAGATCTTTGTTAGTTTGCACACCATCTCCTCTTTACCTTTGACCTCATAACCTTGCATATATAGATCCTCCTCCAAATCACCATGGAGAAATGCAATCTTTACATCTAGCTTCTCTAAGTGCAAGTCTTCTGCTACCACTATTCCAAGAACAGTTCTAATAGAAGTCATTTTTACTACAGAGAAAAAATTATCTTCAAAATATATACCTTTTTATGTGTAAACCCCTTGACCACCAATCGGACCTTGTATTTTCTTTCCTCCTTCCTCTTTAACTTTATACACCCATTTGTTCTACAATGCTCTTTTTCCTTCGGTAGCTTCACCAAATCCCAAGTCCGGTTCTCCATGAGACTAATGCTCTCATTCATGACTTTCTCCCACTTCTTCCTCGAATCTACCTATATTGCTTCATCAAAGCTCTCTAAATATCTATTTTCGCTGAATAATAAATAATCAAGTGAAGGAGAAAAATGTTCAGGTTCTCTTTTACCCTAGACCTCCTCAATATAGGAGTTTGGGGTTCTGTTGAGTAGGTTCTTGAACTATTCATGTGTCAATTTCCCATCCGAAGATCCTCTACCACCGCATATTATTTCTTGGATTCTTTCATGTTTTCCCGCAATTGTTGTTTATACATAACTTTCTCATTAAAGACCACATCCCTAGATTAAATGATTTTATTGTTCTTAATATTCCAAAATTTATATCCAAAGTCATCACCACCATAACCAATGAAAGTGCATTTATACGATTTAGCCTCTAACTTAGTCCTATCATCCTTGTCAATATGGAGAAATACCTCACATCCAAAAATTCTAAGAAATGAATAATCAACCTTCTTACCAAACCAAACCTCCTCAGGTATGCCTCCATCTAAGGAACTTGAAGGGTACTCTTGTTTATCAAGTACACAATTATGCTCACTTCTTCTCCCCAAAAATAAAGAGGAAGTCCCACATGTATCTCATGCTCATAGATCGTTCCATTATTTTCATGTTCATCCTTTCTAACACCTCATTTTACTCATGGAGTTCTTGGAACCATCTTTTTCTTGTGGATTCCATTCTTAGAACAATAATAATCAAACTCATTACTTTGTAATACTCCCTCCATTATTTTACTTGAGAAATTTTACCTTAAGACATGTTTCATTCTCTACTAATATTTTCCATTTAAAAAAAGTTTCAAATACATCAGATTTATTTCTAATACAATATACCCAAACTTTACTTGTTGCATCATCAATAAAAGTGACATAATAATTTGAACCCCTAAGAGATGATACCTAAGTTGGCCCCCACACATAAGAATGTACCAACTCTAACTTAATCTCTTTCTTCGTAGGTCCAACCTTGAGAAACTTTACTCACTTCTATTTCCCATATACATAGTTCTCATAGAAATCCAAACATGTTTCTGTAAATCTGGGAAATTTTTTTCTTTATGATCTACATGCCCTTATGGCTCATATGACCGAGCCTATAGTGCCACAATGTTGTATATGCGTATGAATCCACAAGATTATAATAATTAGTACTACCAATGGTTAAATATAAGTTTCTAACCTTCTTACCTCTTGTCCACCACAAGTGCATCCTTGGTATGCTTTAAGAGTCATTGTAAATATCACAGTACAACCTTCATTTCCCAACTACCCCACCGATACCAAGTTTCATCTTAATGTAGGAACATGTTTGACATCCTTCAATAGCCATGTATTCCCATTCTACATCTTAACCTAAACAAAACCTTTTCCAAATATGCTGCAAGGCTCATCATCACTAAGATAAACATGCCCAAAATCCCTTAAACATAATCAACAAAATAATGCCTATATGGAGTAGCATGGAAAGAATCCCTCGAATCTAAAACCCAAGATTCAACAATATTATCCAAAGAGAGAATCAAAACATCTTGGCAGACATTACCTGTTACTACATTCACCTCCTTATTTTCTTCATGTTGTTTCTTCTTGTCCCAAAAATCCCAACAATCCTTCTTTGCATGCCCAAGATTTCCACAAAGTGGCAACATACCATCTTGTTTTTGGAGTTTGACCTTCCCTAATTTTTCAATTTTCCACGGCTTCCTTTATTCTTCTATGTCTCCTTTAGTTTCCACTTTGTTAAAATTCTTTGAAGGAGAATATTCCCTAGAGCTTTTCTTTACATTTCCTTGCTTAGAATCACCCTTCTACAATATCCTCAAACTTCAACTTTGAGTTAGCTGAACTGAGTTGCTTATCGCCATTACTAGGCTATTCCAACTCTTAGGTAAGGAGCACAAAATTAATAAAGCCCTAACTTATTCATCAAAATATATTGTAACTGAAGCTAGCATATTCACAACCATATTAAATTCATTCAAATGTTCCACTACTAAACCATTCTCATACATCTTCATATTAAAAATTTTTTTTAAAAATATATTGTTAGAGGAGAGGGTTTTACATATAAATTCCCTAATGCATCCATAAGTTCTTTTGTAGTATTTTCCTTTGAAACATTAAATAATACCAAAGATACAAGACATAGCCGGATTGTCCTAAGTGCCTTCCTATCCAACAAATCCCAATCCACATCCATCATGCTCGAGGGTTTGTTCCCTTTTTTAGACAATGAAATATAAAGATCCTTATGATAAAGGTAATCTTCTATATGCATCTTCCAAAGACTAAAATTCCCCATTGAATTTATCAACCTTTGATCTTCCATCATCTGCCATAGCTCTCCCACTCAAGATAAAACTTTCCCTTACGATTCAACACTTCAACAAACCAAACCAGGCTCGATACCAATTGTTAAGAAAATAAGTGATAAAATATGTAGAACAATTCCACACAAAAATTGTAATAAGTAGAAACTAATATTTAATGTGGTTCACCCAATTTGGTCTACTTCCACCAAGAATCACTTGCTCATATTTTATTACCAGCCACCTCTTTCTCTCAATACAATACATAGATTTGTTTGGATCTATGCTCAATAAACTCTCTTAAATTCACACTTGAATTCACACACCTTTGTAATGTTACATCTACCCTACCATATGCCCAAAATCACATCAATAGGAAACTACTTAAGTAGTTTTACAATACCGCAGGTACCAAAACCATGGGAAAAAACCACCCCATAAACCTATGGGTCAAAATACCTCCCATATGAGAAGAGAACATTTTCTGAGATATTGGGCACATTTTTTTAGGCTAATTTTTTTCACACTCATTTTTCCAAACCCTAGAGAGAAAACTTTGGAAAGTGCAAATTAATTTTAGTGTAAAGTCTTCAACACTTCCACACATGAAAAAATGCTCCATAACATAATAAATATCACATGTAGTTCACACTTTTCACTCACACAACTAGCTCACAAAAGCACCCAAAACTATGCTTTTTATAAGCTCTCATTCATTAAAATTAAAAAGAGGTCGGTTTCCATCCTTTATCTCTACTATTAAAACTTAAAAAATACCATAAAATTTATCACAATAGTCACAAGTGACCCAAGTAGGTCATCCTAGCCAAAACCATTCATCCATGCACCAAAAATCCTCAAAATCCCATCATTGGAATGAGAAAAATCCTTTAACACCAAAAATATTTTTATTCAAGCTATAAAAATCACCACACATGATTAATATGAAATTTAAACATCATACATGGTTATAATTTACATGAACCAATCAAATTATTTTGTTTAATGGGCTTAGTGGCTCATTGCCTTCACAAAACATTTGTTTCCAACACCTGTCTTCACTTTTTGGGCCTCAAGATCACATAGGGACACCTTAACTATGAAATGTGACCATTAAATGGAAATACTAGAACCTTTATAAAAATTATAAGTAAGTTAGAGCTCATGAAACAATCACATGTTCAAACCACATCAACTTTTGCCTTCACCAAAACAAGCTGCCCAAAAAGTAGTTTTACAAATGTAACTAGTTAACACCCTTCCTGACACATTAAAGACCTAAAAATGGATTCAATGGATTCTAAATTCATCCTTATTCACTTTAAAATTGGTAGAAAGCATAAAAAATACATTTCATGAACTAACAAACTCAATCTTTTAGTAAAAATAGTTATATTATGAGAAGCAAAAACATTCTTGCTCACAAAATTACTTGAAACTGTTATTCATATTTCACCCCGGGAAAAGTATTGGATCAGCCACGACCCCATAGAGAAAGAACCAGAGAAAACATGTTTTAATCTTGCAACATGGTCAGAAAGGACTCAACAATGGAGTGGCGGGGCTTGCAAAAGACTAAACGACCCTATGCAAGAAGAAAGAGAAAAAAACGGCTTGTCAAGTGAATCCGTGCCTTAAATTCATCAAAAAAAGTTATAGTGGGCTCGAAATGAAGTAGCAGTCGAGAGAGAAGAAGGAGATAGTGTCATCAAAGAATCCAAGAGCAGAAAGAAAAGAAACGGTGAAGATTTGAAGTCTTCGGCTCAAAACAGTTTGAATGAGTCTAAAAATTGACTAAGTATGGAGGAGACAAAGGACAGTTGCCAAGTGTCAAAATGTGGTGCACTCTAAAGGTTAAATCCCAAAAGGGAGACTCGAAACAAGTGTCGGGTCCCCATGTGCCCTAGGCCTGAAACAAATGTTTCCAAGTGTCAACTCGACACTCTTAAGATAAATCTTTATCGGGCTTTCCAAAGTGGACCCTCCACGCATCCAATTTCAAAAGGGAAATCAGGTCGGGTTGAATAGTCAATGCATGATGGCAAATCGATGGAGAGTGCCAAGTGTCCAAAAAGGTTAAGGCTAGTTCAAGAGCAAGATCAAAGGAGTTTCCAAGTGTCGACCGACACTCCCTGCGTGTCCCCGGGGTTTTAAGAAATATGACCCCACCGAGCAAAGGACTTAGCCAAAAACATAGAAATTGAGTAGGCCATAAAAGAAGCCAAGCCACATGTCAACACCACATGCCATTCCAAGAGAAAAATGTAGAGGCCACCCTCGGACATGTGCTAGCCCTCCACATGTCCAATTTAAAAAGGGGACCCATTTTCAAACTATTTTCCCACCTTTTTTGTATGGACCCGATACAAATTTCAAAGGGGCATATCTTTCAACTCAGGCTCAAAATATTGCAAATCTGACACCATTGGAAAGATCTCGGCCTTATCTACATATGAGATCTGAAACTTTAAGTTTGGGGAGGTTAGGTGGGAGAAAAATGGAGAAAATTCTTCCAGGCCATTAACGTAAAATTTGATCTCTTCAACTACCAGATCTGATTCGATTTGATCCACTGGAGAACCAAAAGTGACATATTGTGGGATTTACAGAAGGCATTGATATTCAGTGGTTGAGATTTCAATATGGGATTCAATGCGTATCTCAGGGTGGTTGGAGTAGGATTCAAATTCTTCCCTCTTCTCTCTCCCATTCTTCCTATATATTGTAATAGAGGGGCACATTCAAATGGTTGTTCATTTTTCCTCTCTGCCTCCCCCTCTTTTTCTTCCTTAGGGTCAAAATGGAGTTCGAACCTCCTCCCCTACTCTGTAAATGGTGTTTTTCCTCTTGCTCATGAATGATGTTCTGTGCAAACTTTTGAAGCAATAAAAAAATGTGTTTTGTGATGCATTTGTCCATCCTTTGCTCTTTTTGGTTGTTTCTTCTTGCCTCTCTTCATTGCAGGGTATCTGTGCATGTTTTGATGTTTGTTTATAGATCTGGGAGTTGTGTTTGTTGGGTTTGAAACATTTTCTATGTGAATCTGATCTTTGGCTTGTGATGCAGTTGTTCATCCTCTCCATTGCTCACCTCCCTTCATTTCATGGCAGTTTGGTTAGATGATCAACACTTCCTTTTCTGGTGTATCACCACTTAGTGTAGGCTCTTTCACCCTCTCTCTCTCTCTCGTCCCTTGGAATGGTTAGATTAGGATTAGTTAGATTCTTCCTGCACTAGAGTAGCTTGTGGTAGGTAGATTAGGAAGCAGGAACCAACCTTCTCTGGAGAGTTTTTCATTTACAAAGTCCCACACTTTGGGGAAAACTCAATGTTATGTGAATCACACCAAATGAATCTTGCCTTAGAAAAATAGATTTGATGACTCATTTGGGGGTGCTGTGATTTTGCACTAATAGTTTTGGCACGCTCGGTGGGACACTTGAGGTTAGATCTCCCATCTTTCCAAGGTGTCTCATTACAACAACAAATCATAAGCCACCATGCAACCACACTAATAGTTTTGGCATGGTGGGATAGGTCTGAAGCACCTTACCACTTCATCTTAGCAGGTTGATGTGTTCTTGTTAAGGGTCAGCCTTTTGAGGCACATGCAAGCACATCTGGTGACTCCATCTAGTCAATAACCCCATTTCTAAAGTTGCAGACCTTTTCCCATCCATTTCCACCCATCTTCATTCACTTTTCTTTCCATATCTCCCATTTTCTTCCATTTCATGAAGTTGTGCAATCATGACTTCATTCCCTTCATGGAATTCACACCTACAACAGTGCAATCCACCTCCAATGCATTTTCCAACTCCTCCAAATCAACATTATAATAAGATCCAAACCATTATGCTTACCCATATGAGCAGGGTCAAAGTTTAGTTTGGCCATGGAGCTTATCATGAGCAAGGGTATGCATACAATGACAATAATCAAATGGAGGATGTTGTTTTTTTGGAGAAGATTCAAAGAATGGAGGCTAGCATGGTGCAATCCAGGGGCGTAGCACAAATGAAGGCATTTAAGATTGGTTGTAGGGCACCTTGTCCATGGGAAGGCCCTTTTCCAAGACATTACAACCCTCAAGAGAAGCTTGACTTCATGGTTGAAGTGCTACCTCAGCTTACATAATGGATTGAGGACATTGAAGCTTATGAGAAAAGTGTGAGACAACCTTGTCAATGGGTAAGTCAATCACCAGCTCCATGTTTTCATTTTCTCTTCTCAATCTTTATCATTTCAGCAGAGGCAAGAGTCAAGCCCCTCACTTGCTCTGCCCCAAGTGTTGATTTCATTTCTCCATCTCCTAGTCTTCCACCCCATTTCAATTCTTCTCCCCTTTTCTCTCCCAAGTAGTCATCCCTCTCAAAAAAACAAGAAGTTCCACTTCCCTCCCCACCACAAACAATTGCAAAAACTGATTGAACCCCAACCTGTCACTCCTCTTGCTTTCCCAAGTCCATGTTGGGAAGAAACCCAAGAAACCAGTCAAGGAGAACAACAAGAGAGGAGCCCAACAGAGAAGAAATGACAGACAATCTGAAGAGTTGGGCTACCAAATTTGGGTTTACAAAGATCCCCTTGATGGTCAAGCCAATAGAGGAGGTCAAAGTTGAAGAACCAGTGGTGGCTGAGGCTGAGTTTGTAGCAGAGAGGAGGACCATATACAGTTTTAGAGGCTCCAAGTGTGGAGCAGGCTAGAGAAGAACCTTCAGTTCTTCCTTTCACTTCATCCCCTTCAAGCTCTGATGTTGAAGAAGAGTTTGATCTTTCAAACTTCATGTTTGAGGATGAAGGGAACCATGGTGAGTCAATTGTAGAACAGGAGGACACCATGAAGGAGGTAGAGTACACATGTAATAGACAACAAGGAGGTAGACTATCTGTCTGACTTGGAGGATTGTTTTGATGGAGAAGAGCCTGAAGAGATAACACCATTTTTTCCTCCATCAACCACCTTCCAAGCATATGAGCCTATTTCCATGAAGGAGGACATTCAAGAACAACAACCTGCACTCCACTACACCTCTCTAGAAACCAGGATTGGAAGGTATGAGTCCTCCATGTTCTCCACAAGAAAAAGAAGAGGAACAACCAGCTCCAAGTCCAGTTAAAAAGGAGCATATGGAGGTGACCAAGATAGATTCAGAGGCACTGAATCATGAGCTGGTTTACAAAGAAAATGCAGACCCCTCTCTCATTCAACCTCTCCAAAAATATGACTTTTTGGAGGAGCCTGAACTCACTAGCTTCATATTTGAAGATGAGGCTTCATATGGTGAAAATAATGAAGATTTTAAGATCACCATGCAAAAGGGAGAGACTTTGCTACAACAGGATAGTAAAGAGTTTGATATCCTATCAGACTCAAAAGAATGTCTTCAACCACAAGAACCTACTGCCATGGAAGAGAACGTGAAAGCACAACCTATAGTTTGCAACATGCCTCTTGAACCCAAGTTGGAAGATTTTGATCTTCCAAAAGTCACACCTGCTACAATGGAAGAGAAAAGGAAGGTAGAGAGGATGTCATCATCTCTCTCACCCCATCCATCCAAGAAGGTCCACAAGAAGACTCCATTTTTGGAGTTGAATTTCAGAGAAATGGGCACATCCAAAGGATCAGACCATGCCCAATCAGGTACTTGGCTTCATTGGAGCCAAGGGAGAAACCAAAACTAGTCATGCCTACTTTAGGGCATGAGGATGAGCATCAAAGTACCAAGGGTCACCATCAATACCTCTAAGAGTCCAATGCAAATCAGCTTGAAGAGGTATTTTCCATTAATGTTGATACCTTGATGATTTGGGTGGAGGACCGACTTATTGTCAATTTTTCACTCATACAGGAAGCTATATTTAGTGTCAAATCATTTGCATGGCTGCCCTTTTGAGAAAGGGAAGCTACTTCTCCCTACCTATAGCAGGATTTGTTTAGCATTCTTTCTCTCTAGTTAGTTTAGGAGTAGGAGTAGATTTTCTTTCAAGAGAAGAAGTGCTTATGCACACTCTGCATGTCTCATTTGAGGCATGTATGATTTGGTCTTTGTACATAAGTTTTGTATTGCTCCAAGGTGCATAAGGCCTAGGCTCTTTAGTATTCATGGCAAGAAGACTCATAGTTGTCTGTAATAGTTGCTAGTTCCAAAAGAAACAAATGTAGAGCAACTTAAAGCCATTTTGAAATAGTCCATTTCAGGGACAAATGAAAGCCCCAGGTCAAAACAATTTTCTACTCTCAAAATCCTTATTTCAAGATTTCTTATGAAAATTGAGAGTGCAGACAACATGAGGCAGAGTCAGGGTCAGACAAAACATAGAAAAGGCATGCAGTCAGGCTCGCAGTGGCTCAGGATCAGATCTTCAAAGTTCAGATCAGTTTCATGTTTATCAGGTAGACTCCATGCCCAATGGATGCTTCTAGGCCACTGGTCTCTTCATCTATAGGCAGATGTCCCCATGAGTCACCAAATTGTTATCCATATTTCACCCCGGAAAGTATTGGATCAGCCACGACCCACAGAGAAAGAACCAGAGAAAACATGTTTTAATCTTGCAAACAAGTCACAAAAGGACTCAACAATGGAGTGGCGGGGCTCTGCAAAAGACTAAATGACCCTATGCAAGAAGAAAGAGAAGAAACGGCTCTATCGAAGAAATCC
This sequence comes from Taxus wallichiana var. yunnanensis, assembly GCA_018340775.1. Taxonomy (NCBI): domain Eukaryota; kingdom Viridiplantae; phylum Streptophyta; class Pinopsida; order Cupressales; family Taxaceae; genus Taxus; species Taxus wallichiana. The sequence continues at coordinate 188,259,498 of CM031236.1, forward strand.
ATGCCTTAAATTCATCAAACAGATTACAGGCGGGCTCAAAAATGAAGTAACAGAGTCGAAGAAGGAGATAGTGTCAATGAAAGCCAGCAAGAAAGAAAAGAAAAACGAAAGATTCAAAGTCTTCGGCTCAAAACAGTTCGAAAATGAGTCCAAAAAATCGACTAAGTATGGAGGAGACATCGAGAGAGCCAAGTGTCAAAGTAGCGCACATTCTCCAAAGTTAAATCCAAAAGGGAGGATCAAACAAGTGCTAGGTCCCCACACAGTCCCAAGGCCCCAAAGAAGGGGAGTCAAAGGGCTTCCTCAAAAAAGGCTAAGTATAAAAGTGGTCACAACCACGTGACACTTCAAAGGAAAAAAGTGGAGACTCAAACAAGCCAAAACTGAGCCAAGGTCAAAAAAATGAGGGGGCCATTGAAAATCCAAAATGGAGGCTTCCAAGTGTGAACTCGCGAGCCCTTCAAAGGAAAATCTTGAAAAGGGGAGCGAGCTAGCCTCCACGCGTCAGTCCAGTCTCAAAAAGTCAATTGTGATTGGTCAAATGATGGCCAGCAGAGAGTGCCAAGTGTCTAAATAGCTAGTTCAAGAGAAAATTAAAAGAGGTTTCCAAGCAAGCGAGGAGCCTCCACGTGTCCCCGGTCAAGAAATATGACCCCACAGCAAAGGACTTAGCCAAAAACATAGAAATTGAGTAGGTGACGAAGGAAGCCACATGTCAACCCCACCACTCCAAAAGCAAAATGCAGAGGCCACCCTGGACATGCGCCAACCCTCCACATGTCCAACTTAAAAAGGGGACCCATTTTCAAACTGTTTTCCCACCTTTTTGTACGGACCCGATACAAATTTCAAAGGGGCATATCTTTCACTCGGGGCTCAAAATATTACAAATCTGACACCATTGGAAAGATCTCGGCCTCGTCTACACCATGGAGATCTAAAACTTTAAGTTTGGGGAGGTTAGGTGGGAGAAAATGGAGAAAAGTCTTCTAGGCCATTAACAGAATCTGATCTCTTCAACTACCGGATCCGATTCATTTGATCCACCTGAGAACCGTAAGACATATTGTGGGTGGATTTATAGAAGGCATTGATATTCAGTGGTTGAGCTTTCAATATGAGATTCAATGCATATCTCAAGGTGGTTGGAGCAGGATTCAAATTTTTCCTCTTCTCTCTCCCATTCTTCCTATATATTGTAATAGAGGGGCACATTCAAAGGTTGTTCATTTTTCTCTCTCTCTCCTCCCCTCTTTTTTCTTCCTCAGGGTCAAAATGGAGTTCAAACCTCCTCCCCTACTCTATAAATGGTGTTTTTCCTCTTGCTCATGAATGATGTTCTGTGCAAAATTTCTGAAGCAATAAAAACATGTTTTGTGATGCATTTGTCCATCCTTTGCTCTTTTTGGTTGTTTCTTCTTGCCTCTCTTCATTGCAGGGTACCTGTGCATGTTTTGATGTTCATTTACAGATCTAGGAGCTGTGTTTGTTGGGTTTGAAACTTTTTTCTGTGTGAATCTGATCCTTGGCATGTGATGCAGTTTGTTCATCCTCTCCATTGCTCACCTCCCTTCGTTTCATGGCAGTTTGGTTAGATGATCAACACTTCCTTTTCTGGTGTATCACCGCTTAGTGTAGGCTCTTTCACCCTCTCTCTCTCTCTCTCCTCCCCTTGGAATGGTTAGATTAGGATTAGTTAGATTCTTCCTGCACTGGAGTAGCTTGTGGCAGGTAGATTAGGAAGCAGAACCAACCTTCTCTGGAGAGTTTTCCATTTCACAAGTCCCACACTTTGGGGAAAACTCAATGTTATGTGAATCACACCAAATGACTTGTGATTTTGAATTAATAGAAACCTCATCAAATAAAATCATCATGACACGAAAATCATACCATCGGAAATATATTTGAATTACATCTCCTTCCAAATCCAAGTGGAAGGCATTCACCCAAGTTGATCTCTACACACTACCTGAAAATGCCCCAAAACTGCCCTTTGACCACTCAACATAAATGAAGCATAATTGACAATTTAAATACATCACCATGACCTAAAACCATCATTGAAATCAATAAAACTCACATATATCACATAATGGTCATTTAGTTTGCAAATCCTTTGGAAAAACTTTTCTAAAACTGAACTTCTTCATAAATATGACTATTTGAGTGGAGCCCACTCATCACCAAAACCTCTCTATAACTTTATGGAAACCTATAGGAGTCTTCTACATCATAAAATAATCATCCATAAACTATCAATAAAAAAATGACCACTTAAGAAGCAAATATCTCAAACTTCTTTCAAGCTAGGGTTTCAAACACATAAAGAGTTGTTTACCTTCTTAACATTCGTTCATAAAACATGAAGATGAATTGACCTCATTATTTTTTGAAATATTATAGAATAAATTTATAATCATCCTTTAAATCCACAAGGTCCCATGAAAATCAAACAATTCAGGGTGAGCATCAGAAGGTGCAATTCAAGCTGAAATGCCCTTCTTCTTGACCCTGTTTCACCAAAACTAATATAACTTACAAAATATTATTCCATTGAATCCAATTTTTTTTTACACTTCAAAGATACCCCTATGAATCATATCAATCATTGGAATATCTCAAATATTTCTCCATATTTCTAGTCCATCTCATTTTATAGCTATCCCTTAGGGTTTTACACTGGAAAGGATAGGATCAACTGAAATAACCTCATAAATCATCATATAAACTATCCAAAAGGTATTAACATAATTGGTACATCATGAATCAACTACCTACATGCATCCATGAGATCATATATCTCCACAACTCAATCTCATTCATTCTAATAACCATACCTGGTCTAAATGAGCACACTTGAAACATGGTCACCAACCTATATTTGTACCCCATGAGGCTCATGTGAGTTCCCATGAAATCCCAAAACATTATATCCATCATTCCATCATTATGTTAAATCATGTCAAGAATCTCATACCACCATGTATTTTAACATAGGCTAGCTAGGTCACTTGAATAGGCTTGTAAGAACAAACAATCCTCATTGAAACACCTGATATCATCATGAACACATTTGAATCATCATTTCATCATCATCCTCAACAAGCCTTGACCCTACTCCATCATCTAATTTTGTCATTAATGGGGTTTTGCATCAATGACAACACATATACAATAACATGCCAATAATCTCCCCCTTTGTCATTGATGGAAAACCACCTAAACTTCTCCCCTTTTTACATTAATGACAAAGGAATACTTGTTACTTCATGCAATTCACCTTCCTCATCTTCATAGAGTCATGATTTGGTTAGAAACATCAATCAAAAGTATCATTTTAGCTCACAAAATTGAAATCTCTCTCAAAACTGAATTTTAGCCACTTTCAAGCATAAAACACCATGCTCCCCATGGGAATAACATATATACCTCTTAATCATACAAAAAAATGAAGAAAATATTATCATACCTATGATTTTGGCTAGAACACCATCATCCATCTTCTAAATATTCAAAACTTGTCATTTTATACCCAAACTCTATTTTTACCTCCATGAGACCACTATAAGTAGTTGTATAACTGATGGAAACATCTCATGAACATGCCAACAATTGTTAATTTAAGACAAAAATACCATGCTTACCTTTACTCTTGAGTTTATTCAACTTGTCAAGGCACTAATTTGTCTTGAATTACCATCTTTTGTTCTTCTTACCTCTTTAGGAATGAGATCCAAGAAGTAACCATTCAATAACTTTGGAACCAACTTTGACAAGCTCTAGAACACCAAACATCCTATGGATCTACTTTCCATCACTCCCCTTGAGCTAATACCATCATACTATACTAGTAAGTACCAAATTCAAGCTTCTTACCTTGCTTACTTGGCTTGGAGATGGGTTAAACACTTCAACACTCTCCTAAACCTCTTTCTCAATCCTTGTCTTCTTTGGATGAAATAATGCATTCATGAACCATAACTTGCTTTTTCTTGGAGAAGACACTAAAAAACATACCTTAAATTCCTTTAAAACATCTATAACATCTCCTAGAATAAAAAACACATGCTCCCCTGTCAAATATGGATCATGCATACTGTATGCACCTAGAGCCACTTCTTTTAACACCATTTAAACAAGGACTTCTACAAAATACCAACTTACCTCCATGTCTAGCTTCAAATTTGTCAAGAAACATACCTTTCTAGCACATGAAATCATTTAGAGAACCTTTTAGGAGTGGAAACATATACTCCCCCTATCATGAAGACTTTTTCCACACAGAGCAACATTTATAAGTACTGTAGCATCATATTAGACTGAATGTGAGCTGTGAGCCATCTTTTAACACAAACAAGTTTGATTTACCAATTCATTAGCTTCTTCACTATCTTATTACCTTTCTCAACCTTAAGAAGAAATAAAAACATTGTATCCCCTTCAAAATCACTTCCATCATACCTAATCAAACACCTACATGCCCGTAGGATGTGCTTTTGAGCTAAAATGATCATTTCTAGTTATATAACACATCTGTAAGACACTCATTTTCTTCTTTGGAGATGAAATTCACTCTCTGGACCCTATAGACTAGTTTGAGAGCATTCAACACACTATGGATGGACTTAACAAGCACCGCATACCTCAAGAGATATCATACTCTTCCTCTTGCTCATACACTATAATCAGTAGTAAGACATTTTGTCTCAAAACACAAATAAGAGCATCAAATAGGCTTAACCATTCCTTAGACCACCCTCCTTTGCCCTTTTTCAATACCTTTACTATCTTCACACATGTATATAAAACTTCTTGAAGCTATGAAACATAAAAATTGTAGTATACCTTTCCCCATACTATAGATGTACAACATTGACCTCCGATTCATGTTACTTAGTCATAAAAAATTGTAGTATACCTTTCCCCATCCTATAGATGTACAACATGTGACTTTCATGTTACTTAGTCACAATATAACCCATCTAGCCATACAAAATATTCTTTTGAGATGAAATGTGCTACCATGATCACTTAGATGACCCTTGAGGGATTCATAACAGATCTTTAGATATTTTGGATAACCATTTCTTACTCCAGTAGAAGCTTGACACCAAGCCCTAAACACACTGTACATATATACTCACAGATTCCAAGCAAGTTAGATCCCAACACCTTATCATTCTTGAGCACAAATTATTTACATAACTCCTACACCCATATACATTTCCACATAGGCATACCCATGATCTTAGGTACTTATACCTAGCAAAAATGATGCAAAATTATCCATCATACCTATAACATTCATTTCTTCAACTCACAAATCATGATGAACTTCATAAAATTTTCACCAAGGTTACTACTTTATATGAAATGGATCAAATGGAACAGTCATAAGTCAATCAGAGCACCATCTTAAAGTAAATTTTACTCATGTACAACCATTATGACGACTGAGAGAACATAAAGAGTCACCTACAAGGATGTATTAGTACATACATGCTTAAGAAGCTCCAAAAGTGTATAAAGGAAAACCATCACACATTTTAACCTTATATCATCAACTTACACTCATTCATAGTTTACACACACTTTTTCATGCCTTACAATCACTGAGAATCATTGTAAGCTCATTATAACAACTTTTCATCATCAATTTACACTCATATTGGCTACTATCCCTCAGAATAATGATAATCACACCTAGTTTCCAAAGTATTTACTTTCACAAGACCATCTTACCTAATTTGTACACCCATTTGGCCATATGATCACCTCCAAAATACTTGAATCTATCTCTTGAAGATACATTACCCAGTTTACAACCCCTTCTTTTCCAACTAGGTCACTGTGCACCCATACTGAAAAATTTGATAATTGTCAAAGATTACAAGAAACTTGAACAATGCCAAGGTTTAAAACCACTTAAATCTCAAAGTACTCCTTGTTTAGATGATTTGTACAATTTTTTATTTTTGAATCCACCATTTTCTCCTTCAAGTTCATCATTTCTTCCATATCGCTTAATGTACACTATTGGAACCCAAATAGGATAGAAAGCTTAAAAGAGGCACTATTTTGACCGCAAAACCCAAACTTGATCACCAACACCGAACTAACATCACCTAAACCCCCCGAGCATTTCTTGACATGATTAAGAAGCAAGAACACCATGTGCATACCTGGATCCTCCTTAATTTGTACTTGAACCTTAAACAATACTAGCACAGACCTCATAGATATTATGATCTGATCAAGTCATCATTTGATGACTCTTACCATCTTTAAGCCATATTCACAAAGCAATAGAACACTTAACATCATGAAGAGCACATCACAGAGAAAAATACCTAGACCATTTGATTTTAGCACACCCTAGTCAACAATGACACACCAATGAATGACCATGGGACTTCAAGAGACTAATCATACTAAGACTTACCTTTTTATACCTCTAAATAACATCATACATCATATACCTTTAAACATACTTTATTTAAGCACTTGGATGTTATGAAAATATCTTGACACTTCATTTATGACAAAGAACCAACTTCTTGAAACACCACAGACCATGAATAGTTGACAACTGTACTAATCACCAACTTAGACCAAAAGAAGACCTTATGAATTATTTTCATGACACAACAAACCCTTTATGAGACATAACTGTTAGTGAAAAATCACAACACCCCCAAATGAGTCAGCGATCTAATTTTCTAAGGAAGATTCATTTGGTGTGATTCACATAACATGGGACCATCTCTCAAGCTATGGGACTTGTAAAACTTGAGATGGACCTCCAGAGAAAGCCGGTTCTTACTTCCTAATCTACCTGCCATAAGCTACTCCAGTGCAAGAAGAACCTATTCTCTCCTAATATAACCATTCCAAGGAACCATAGAGAAAGAAGGGTGAAAGAAAAGCCTACACTAAGCGGTGATACACCAGAAAAGGAAGTGGATGATCACAGACCCAACTACCTAAAACGAAGAGAGGTGAGTAGAGGAGAGGGTGGACAAAATGCACCACAGACTAGAGATAGATTTCACACAGAACACCACTTCAAAACCCATTAAACACAACTCCTATGACCTACAATAGACATCAAAAGTATGCACAATATACCCTACGACAATGAGAGGTAAGGAGAGACAACAAAATAAGCCAAGGATGGACAGATGCATCACAAAACATATTTTATTGCTCCAAAATGTTACACAGTGCACCATCAGTGGGAAAGAGGAAAGAAAACACCATTACAAAGCCATGAGAGGAGGCTTAGACTCCACATTCAACCCTAAGGAAGAAAGGGAGAGGGGGTAGAAAAGAAACAACGACCAACACTTTGAATGTTCCCTCTATTACAATATATAGGAAGAATGGGAGAGAGAAGAGGGAAGAATTCGAATCCTACTCTAACCACCCTGAGATATGCATTGAATCCCATTTTGAAAGCTCAACCACTAAATATCAATGCCTTCTATAAATCCACCCACAATATGTCACTTCTAGTTCTCTGACGGATCAAATCGAATAAGATCTGGTAGTTGAAAGGATCGATTCTTGTGTTAATGGCTTGAAAATTTTTCCCGCTTTTCACCTACTAGATCCTTCCTAAAATGATATTTTATATTCTTAAGGCATAGAGGGTTTCGAGACATTTCTAAAGTCTTCTTCTCCCACCCAAATCTAATTCTCCAAAAAAGATATGGCCATTTGAATATTAGGTTACAGGCACAATATTTAAAGAGATTGCCTCTTTAGGGTCCATGTGGCGGCCTCGCGCACGTTGGAGATTTGGCCCTACCCTCCGCTTATTGAAATAGTGTCGAATGACATGTGGCAGCCTCCATGAGCACTTCAATTTCCTTATGTTTTTTTCCCAAGTCCTTTTCTCGGTGGGTCATATATCCGACTTGGGACACGCGGTGGCTTTGACAATTTCTTGAAACCCCCTTTCAATATTTCTCTTAAACTAGCGCCATTTAGACACTTGGCACTCTCCGTCAACCTACCATCATGCATTGCTATTTAACTTGACTTTGTCCCTTTTAAGGCTGGATGCGTGGAGGCTCCGCGCTTGCTTAAAAGCTCGATCAAGATTTTCCTTTGAAGGAGTGTTTGGTTGACACTTGGAAGCCTCCACAGACTCTTGGACTTTTCAATGGCCCGTCTTATCTTTTCAAACCCTAGGCTATGTGGTGAGTGCACTTGTTTAATTATATGATTTGGGATTTATCCTTAGAGATGCACCGCTTGACATGTGGTAGTCTCCACTAGCACTTCTATACTTAGTGTTTTTTAAGGCCTGCCCTGTCCACCTTTTGACCTCTATTGACCACTTGCTACTGCGTGGAGGGCTCATGCGCAGTTTGAGTCTCTACCGTAGGCTCCCATTTTGGAATTGCGCTAAGCCGACACTTGGCCCCTTCCGCCAAGTTAGAGACTTTTCAACGACTGTGTAACTTTTGGGGCTTTGGATGCATGGAATCTTGGCGCTCATTTGAGCTTCCCCTTTTGGATTCAACTTTGGAGAAGTGCCGTGCTAACACGTGGCTCTCTCTTATCTCCTCCATACTTAGTCAATTTTTGGACTCATTCTGAACTATTTTGATCTTGAAGACTTCGACCTTCTCTGTTTCTTCTCTTTCTTGCTCCTGGCTTCTCTCGTGACGTTAATCCTCCTTCTCTAACCTCGCTATTTTATTTCCAATCCATCCCATAACCTATTAAATATATTTAAGACATGGATTTTCTCGATAGAGCTGTTTCTTCTCTTTCTTCTTGCATAGGGTCGTTTAGTCTTTCACAGGCCCCGCCACTCCATTATTGAGTCCTTTACGACCTGTTTGCAAGATTTAAACGTGTTTTCTCTGGTTCTTTCTCTGCGGGGTCGTGGCTGATCCAATACTTCACTCATGGGTGAAATATGGATATAAATAACAACATTACCCTTACACCTACTAAGTCATCTCATATATAAAACTTCACCATGACAATGCAAACTCAAACCTCAAGAACTTAGATATACACATCCAAAGAACCAAAGACATAGATTTTGAAATTTACCATATGAACAACCATATTGACCCATAAGAACATGCATAATGACTTTAAAAGACATACCTTGACTTCATAAAGGAGAAACACATAGAAAAAGACAACTCCCCCTCACTCCAATGCTTCATATGGACTAATATACCTCTAAGAAGCATAATAGAGGCATATGAATACCATGAAGACCTAAAAGAAGGTCTTAAAGAGGTCCCAAGCCCTCTTAGAAACCTGGAGAACTCCTTCTCTCTTCCAATATGAATTCTAAATTAATCCTTTCCTTCATCATTACCAGATCTTGATGAGACACCTCGATCTCTCCTAGGCTCCCAATTCCATCCTTGATTGTTATTATGCATTATTGACCTCTAAAATCTCCTCTCATACACTCTAGGACCTTGAGCCATCCGATTTTTCTTGAGAAGCCATGGTAGTAGTCCCTTCCCACATAACCAACCTCATTACAACTGTAACACACCATGTATTCTTCCTCTTGAAACCATCAACATGATTAGATAAATAAATCAAGAAAAAATGAGCATCATGACCTCGTTGCACTTATAAAACACCACACTCTTACCATATTCACTTCTATTGTCTCTCCATGGATGATTATCTCTATAAGAACTTCTACAATCTCTTGCCTTATGACCAAATGCATTACAATTATAACAATATCCATTGAAATTTATTTCATACCTTGAGGCATTAGGTTTCCTAATAGGCTTGGTATTCTCATTGTCCTTGATATTGGTCACTTTCTTTCCTTCCTGGGTGCTTGGTTCACCTACTTATTTGCTTGAAATTAGGTCCACTTGCTTGACTTATTTTTCTTTGAATTCAGATTTGAAGCCTAAACCAATCCTATTACTTGCAAATTTTTGATTGCTTAGGAGATCACCAAGATCCTTGGAACTTCCTTCAAATTTTTGATATGACATTACCTTACTTACTACATCTGATAGCTCCTTAAGAATGATAAATTCTTCTTCTTTATATTGTAGGCTAAGAGTCATAGTGCTCACTTACATCTCTAGTTTTATTACAATTTCACCATGCTTTTCAGTAATACCCCAATGCTTCCCTTCAAGTTCCTGAATCCTTGCTTCATATTCCTTGACTTGAGATTTCAATTTTTCATTATCACTTTCAACATGCTTCAATTTTGATTAAACACAAACCAATTCAGTCATGATATCATATTCTTCTCCTTCAAAACCTTGGCAAGAATTTGTTAAGAGATCACCCAACATAGAAGAAAACTATGTGTGTATCTCATAGCTTCTTTTTCATGAATAAGACATCATCACCTACATATTTGTGATTAGATTCAAACTCAGAATCATATCCATTATCTTCACTACTTATATAAGAAGAAACTACTTCTTCTTTGGTATAAAAATTCTTCTTACCCTTCTTATAATCAAACTTCTTGAATCCTTTCTTATCTTTACTAAACTTATGATTTTTCATCCCATGATCACTTTCATGATCATAATTCTCTTTCTTATCATGTCTATGAGGACACTTAGCAGAAAAATGACCTACTTTACCACAAGTAAATAATTTGAAAGAAATTTTACCCTCAGTACTTACCAGCCAACCTCCTAACAATCATGGTAAATAGTTCTTCATCACCTAGCTCATGAGCATCATCATCAACTTTGGTCTTCTTATCCTTTTCCATCTTCTCAACTTTGAAAGATATCTCTTTCTTGGCTGGTTTGGAGTCAAACACCCTCATCTCATAAGTAGTTAAGGTACCATGTAATTCATCCATCTTCAAAGTAGTCAAATCCTTTGCCTCTTCAATAACATATACTTTAGAATCAAACTTAGGAGTTAATGACCTCAAATTTTTTTGAACAACTAATTCTTCTTTCACATCTTCTCCTAACCCTTTCATGCTATTGATAATCATGTCAAATCTAAGAAGATATGCAATAATGGAATCATTATCATTCATCGTAAGACTCTCAAACTGATTTCTAAAAGTTTGAAGCTTAACAATTTTTACCTTTGACTCTCATTCATATAGCACTTGAATTTTTTCCCATGCTTCTTTTTCTGACATACAATGCATCACTTTTCCCATCTCAGATAATTCAAGACCACATATGATAGGATTAAAGGCATTTGAATTTTCCTCATAATATTTCTTATTTTCAGTAGTAGTAGGTGGAGTAGAAGGAGCAATATATCCATTCTCCACAACTCTCCAAACATAAAACCCTAGATCCATGATATGAGTCTTCATCCTTAGACTCCAAAAACATAGATTTGT
>CM031236.1:188270941-188375599 GCA_018340775.1 Taxus wallichiana var. yunnanensis
ATTTATGCATTGTGAAATCTGGACCATTCCTTATTAGGTCATAGATCTAACGGGTGGTTTTCTATGTTTCCCCGAAATGATAAAAACCCTAATATCTTTAAAGGGTCATTATGTATGAGGCTCATTGTATTAGTGGATGCATTGTGAGAGAGAGTTTTAGCTGGACTGAATAAAAGGATTGGTTGTTTCTAGTGGATGTAGCCCATTTTGGGTGAACCACGTTAAATTTGTGTCTCTTTTTATTGCATTTTTTCTATTTTACGTTTTCCGCATTTATTCATTGCATGCTTGTTTATCTATACAAATTGGTATAATCCTAACAACTGGTATCAGAGCACATTTGAGATTTATTTGTTGTAGTATACTCACAGAGGGATTTCTGTTTGAGTGGGAGAAGCAATAATGGCAGAGGAGAATAAGTTTAGAGTTGAGAAGTTTGACGGCCAAATTACTAGCTATGGAAAATGCAGGTGGAAGATTACCTGTATCAAAAGGATCTATACCTACCATTGGGAGGTGAAGAAGTGAAACCCCCATTCATGTCTGATGAGGAGTGGAAGGTTCTGGACATAGGAAGGCTCTCGGTGTGATTTGATTGAGTCTTGGCATCATCCATAGCTTCAAATATCTCACAGGTGAAGAGTACGGTAGAGTTGATGAAAACCCTAGCTAATTTATATGAAACACCTAGTGCATCCAATAAAGTTTATTTGATGAAAAGATTGTTTAATCTACAAATGCAAGAAGGTGGATCTGTATCTAACCATCTTAATGATTTCCACACTATTGTAAATCAGTTAGATTCAATTAATATCCCATTTGATGAGGAGGTTAGAGCATTATTATTCCTATGTTCTTTGCCAGAAAAGTTGGGACAACTTAGTAATGGCAGTTAGTAATACATCATCTACTTCTCTTAAATTTGAAGATGTAGTAAGTGTCATTTTAAATGAGGAAATGCATAGGAAAAGTACAGGGGAAAATTCTTCTTAGAAATGCGTTGAATATGGAGAGTAGAGGGAGGAGCAAGGAGAAATCAAAGAGTAAGGCTCGTGGGAGATCTAAATCGAATATGGGCAGATCCAAATCTAGGAGTAGAGGCATTACTTGTTGGAACTGTGGAAAGAGAGGACATGCTAAAAAGGATTGTTGGTTCAAAGGAAACAAAGAAAACCAGCTTGAAGGTATTAAAGAGGAAAATCTGATAGGTAATATTGTTTAGGATGCTCTTATACTTTCTCTTGATACTAGAGTAGAATCTTGGGTAATAGATTCAGTGCCTCTTTCCATACAAACCCTGATAAGGGCTATTTTAAAGAGTATGTCTAGGAAATTTTGGACAGTTTATTTGGGTGATGATGAGCCATGCAACATTGTCGGGAAGGGCAATGTACACCTGAAATTACAGAATGGAACTACATGGATATTGAGAGACGTGAGGCATGTACCTAGTCTCAGGAGAAATCTCATCTCTGTAGGATAGTTGGGTGGTGAAGGTTGCACAGTCACATTCACTTCAGATGCTTGGAAGGTTTCCAAGGGTGCCTAGTAGTGGCACGGGGTAAGAAAGTAGGCACTCTTTATTTGTCTACTTGTATATCTAATTCTTCTACCATATTGTCTACTTCAGATGAGGATGCCAACATGTGGCACAATAGATTGGGACATATGAGTGAGAAGGGCATGAAAATTCTACAAGAAAAAGGTAAGCTTTCAAGTTTGAAGCAATTGGACTTAGAGTTTTGTGAGCATTGCATTTTTGGGAAACAGAAAAGAGTTAGATTTCTCAAGGCAGGGAATACCAAGAAAGAGCAAAAGTTGGAGCTAGTTCATACATAGATGTGTGGGGGCCGGCCATGTTGCATCTCATGGTGGTTCTCTATACTATGTCACATTCATAGATGATGCCACAAGGAAGGTATGGGTATATTGCATTAAGCGTAAGTCTGATGTCTTTGATACATTTAAGAAATGGAAAGCACTTGTTGAGAATGAATGTGGTTTTAAATTGAAATGTTTGAGATCTGATAATGGCGGTGAGTATTGCAGTAAGAAATTTGATGATTATTGTTCCTTGAATGGGATTCGTAGAGAGAAAATAGTTCCCAGGACTCCACAACAAAATGGTGTTAGTGAGAGGATGAATAGAACAATAATGGAGCATGCACGGTCAATGAGATTGCATGCGGGGCTGCCTCTTCAGTTTTGGGCAGAGGCCATAGATATTGTTGTGTACTTAATCAACCATGGGCCTTCGAGTGCATTAGATGGAGGAATTCCCAAAGAATCCTGGACCGGAAAGAGGTAGACCTTTCATTTTTAAGAGTATTTGGTTCAGAGGCATTTGTGCATGTTAATAAAGAAAACAAGAAGAAATTGGATTCAAAATCCAAACATTGTACATTCATAGGCTATGGCTCCAATGGTGATTATGGATTTTGGTTTTGGGATCTAGATGAATCTAAGATAATTAGGAGTCGTGATGTTGTTTGGCGTGAAAATAGAATGTACAGGGATCAGGTACAGGATGAAAAAAATCCCAAGGAAGAATTGGTTGAGGATATAGCTCCTAAAAATGAACTCTCGGGTGGAAAATATCCACCTACAGGTACCGAGGTTGATAGTTTTGTAGGCCGAGCATGACAACCAGTGTCGGCATCGACACCTCTGTCAGAAATTCAAGAAAATGAGCAACAAAAAATAATGATCCCGTGACACCCCCATCTTTGGTAAGAAGGTCACAACGTATTAGTAGACCTCCAGAAATATTTTCCCCTACTTTGTATTATTTGTTACTAACAGATAGTGGTGAGCCAGAGAGCTTTGATGAGGCAATGCAGGTGGAGTCCACTAAGGAGTGGGAGCATGGCATGAATGAGGAGATGGACTCCCTGGAGAAGAACCAAACATGGGATTTAGTCAAATTGTCCATGGCTGGGAAGAGAGTACTACAAAACAAATGGGTCTACCATGTGAAAGAAGAAGAAGGTGGATGGAAAAGGTACAAAGCAAGGCTTGTAGTGAAGGGGTATGAACAAAAGAAAGGTATCGATTTTGATGAAATTTTCTCCCCTGTTGTAAAGATGTCTTCCATTCATATTGTATTAAGTTTAGTTGTTGTTGAAGATTTACACTTAGAGCAACTTGATGTCAAGATGACATTTCTCCATGGTGACTTGGAGGAGGAGATTTATATGCAGCAACCACTTGGATATGAGGTGAAGGGTAAGGAGAAATTGGTTTGCAGGTTGAAGAAGAGCCTATACGGGCTCAAGCAAGCTCCCCAGAAAATGGTATCTAAAGTTTGATAGTTTTATGCATGAGCATGGTTTTACTAGATGTCAATCAGATCATTGTGTATACTTTAAATGGTTGGATAGTGGGAGCTACATTATTCTTCTATTATATGTAGATGATATGCTTGTAGCAGGGTCTAATATGCAGGAAATTGCAAAGCTTAAGGAAAAGCTTGCACAAACATTTGCAATGAAGGATTTGGGTGCAACAAAGAAAATCCTTGGTATGCAAATCAAGAGGGACAAAAAAATAAGAAATTGGTGTTGTCTCAGGAGGACTATGTAGAAAAGGTGTTAGAAAGGTTTCAGATGCAGAATGTGAAACCAGTTAGTACACCATTGGTTGGGCATTTTAGATTAAGTAAAGAGAAATGCCCAACAACACAAGAGGAAAAAGATTATATGGCACGGGTTCCTTATTCTTCAGCAGTTGGGAGCCTTATGTATGCCATGGTTTGTACCAGCCATACATTTCCCAAGCAGTGGGAGTTGTTAGCAGGTATATGGAAAATCCGGGTAAAGCACACTGGAAGGCAGTCCAGTGGATTCTCAGGTACTTGAGAGGGACCACTAGTAGGCACTTGTGCTTTGGAGGGTCAGATTATACTTTACAGGATTTGTGGATTCAGATATGGCAGGAGATGTGGATAGCAGGAGGAGCACTACTGATACGTGTTTACAGTTGGTGGTGCGGCAGTGAGTTGGATCTCAAAGTTGCAGAAGGTAGTTGCCCTATCTACTACAGAGGCATAAATATGTTGCAGCGACTGAGGCAAGTAAGGAAATGTTATGGATGAGCAGGTTCATGGAGGAGTTGGGTAAGGAGCAAGGGGATTGTAAGTTACATAGTGATAGTCAAAGTGTAATTCACCTGGAAAAGAACTCAGCCTTCCATTCAAGAACAAAACACATTCAACTAAGATATCACTTCATACGACAAGTGTTGGAGGATGGGCAGCTTGAGTTAGTGAAGATTCATACAGATGATAATCCTGCTGATATGTTTACTAAGCCAATGAAAAAGGAGAAGTTGGATTTGCATTCAACTTTTGGGTCTTCAAGATTGATCTTGAAGTGGAAGAAACAAGCCAAGAAGAAAAGTCAGCAGGAGAGTTGTAGTGGTGGAGTTACAATCAATCGTCTCAAGTGGGAGATTGTTGGTTGTGGAGCTTGATAGTGATGGGGGTTGCAAGGGGGCTTCGCCCCTTGGGGTCTCCGGGGGCCATGGCCCCCTGGTGGGGGGTTTGGGGCGCCCCCAAAGCCACATTTATATGTATTTATGCATTGTGAAATCTGGACCATTCCTTATTAGGTCACAAATCTAACAGGTGGTTTTCTATGTTTCCCCAAAATGATAAAAAACCTAATATCTTTAAAGGGTCATTATGTATGAGGCTCATTGTATTAGTGGATGCACTGTGAGAGAGAGTTTTTTGACTGAATAAAAGGATTGGTTGTTTCTGGTGGATGTAGCCCATTTTTGGGTGAACCACGTTAAATATGTCTCTTTTTTATTGCATTTATTTCCATATCCAATCATCATAAAGTAATCAACATCTCTCAAAATTCTCCAGACACTAAGACTTTCATAAAAAATTTACTCCTTAGGGCTTTACAGGTCCGTAGAAATTAGGTTAATTGAAAGAACACAATAACTCATCATGAAATCACTCAAAATGATCCAAAATACCTTTTACACCATCATAAACCTTAATACACATCACAAATGAGCTTATATAGCTCCAAAACTTATCCTCATACCTCTAACATCCATGTTTGCCTCCCAAATGAGCACCTAAACATAGTCACCAACCTAAGTTTGCATCTGATAACTAATGTGTGTGCCCAAGCACTATAAAAACATGCTCTATATTATGCCAAAAACACTTCTCAAGTATCCAAGAATCTCATACCACCATGCAACATTACCTAGGCATTGAATGGGCTTGCAAGAGCAAAGTAATCCTCACTGAATCTCCTTGTATCATCATGAACACATCTGAACCATCATGTCAACATCATCCAAAGCATCATCTTGACCCTACTCCATCATCCACTTTTTCATTAATGTGGTTTTACATCAATGACAACACCTATAGGACCATATGCCAAAATGATCGAACCCCTTTTTCATTATGGAAAATGTACTCTTGTGGTTCTCCCTCCCCTTTTGGCCTTTATTAATGATACTTTTACATACTTGTGATTTCTCATGTCATTTTCTCCTTAGCTTCATAACATCACCTCTTTTGTTAACATCAACCAAATAGTCTCAAAAAGCTCAAAACCTTTAAAAATCACTAAAACATTTAGCATTCTTTCAAGCCTTAGAAAACCACCATAAATCCTCGGGATAAGTATCTACAAATCTCAAATTATAAATAAAGCATGAAAATCCATACCTTTTTGAGAAAACCTAGAATATCCAAACATTTAAACCTTTAGGCATCCTCAAAAGTTAGTTATTTTCTAGAAACTAACCCTATTTTAAAAGCTAGAAATCCAAAAATAAGTAAACATCTAAAAAGGATATCTATGGTGTAAAAATTTGAAAACTATACCACAAAACATCATAATTGAGTGCTTTCAAGAACTAGTCATGACATATGTAGAAATATCAAAACAAGAGTCCATCTTATTACATCAAGTCAAAATATGGTTTTCATAATGGGTCAAACTTGGTCAATCCCTACATATGGGTTCATTGACAAAAGTAAAAATGGGTAGACCCCCTAGAGTAAAATCATTTGTTTTTAGATCCTCCGTCCTCTTCGACACACGAAAATGTAGTGGGCCTTATTCATGGTCAGTCCTGATCTTTCAACACCTTTTTGGAGTAAGGTCAAAAAATACTACGCCTTTACAATCATTATGTCATTACACGATTGCATATAAGAATGCAATGATTTATATATGTCTCTAAAAATCATCCTCATACCTTAAATTCCTTATATAGTGTCTAAGGGTTGAAATTAAACATAGTCTAACCGAGCTCTTTTACCTACTCGGCTCTGGCAATATCTATCATGCTAGCATGCTTCTCAACTCCCACCAGAAACTACAGATACCTTGCCCACGCTCATACCATCTAGCTAGGCATTATATATTTGGTAGGCATCAAGAGGACTCCTTGATTTCTGTTCAAACGAGTAAGAAAACCGCTTGAATCATATATCCTATAATCAATCACATACAACTCATGCATATCATATCATCCATGGCCTAGTCCATGTAAACCTACATGATATCCAATTTTTTCAACCCAATTTCATGGTTCATCAAAAGCAACAACTTATCATATGCCACAACGGGCAATCTCAACTTTTTCATTGATGGAAAACTACATACTCCCCTTTTACATTAATGATAAGAGGATATAACAACTGTACCCATCAAAATATTTATTTTTCAACTTCATAGGTATTATGCTTTAGTTAGAAAAATCAACTAAAGATATCAATCAATATGTGAAACCTTAAATTTTCACTCAAATCTTGTTTTTGCATTCTTTGGAGCATCGCCCCATATATGGAAAACAAAGCCATATAAACATTAATAAATCAGTAAGAAACATTATCATACCTTTCTTTGGAACTAAGATTAGACCATTTTCCACCTTCTAGACATACCGAGTTCTCGTAATATTTTCTCCTTAACCACAATTTTAAAGGATGTTCATGAATGGGGGATAGAGACCATTTTTAAACCATCAAAATTATGCAATGCAACAATCCATACATGATAGGTGTAAAGCCAAATTTTTTTCAATTTTAGACGGAGAGATTGGTAGGTTTTTTGACCATGTTGCATTTCTAGATGAGGTCTAATTTCAACAAACTCATTTTCTCTCCAACCTCTTTGAGAGCCTAAGAGCTCTAAAATAGCTCTTTAGTGTTTTAGGACCAAAGGTTATGCTCTCTCAAGCTTCTAAGCTCTCAACACAAATCATAATTAGCATCAATATTCTCAAGAAGGTGACTATATCAGAAGAAAATCTCAAAAATAAACAATTACCTTGGAATTACATAGGCTATTAAACACCTTAAACACTTTTTACCATGTCTTCTCCATATTCTCAATGCTTAAAAATCATATTTAACTTTTCGCATCATACATTCAAGAATAAAAAATAGATAATTCACTAAATGCATTGACAATTTTCCAAATAATACCTGAACATAAGTTAATAATCCATAATCACACATCGGATAAATATACAAATCACTATTTCAATTTTTGTGGTTTAACACATCCTTCAAGGTGCACTATGAAGCACCCTACTTGATCAATGTTGCAGAGGCTGAAAACATCAAATTGATTTTTTGACCCATACAAACTTGGATTTAATAAATGTAATTACTTTCACCTTTAAGCTCATGATTTGAAAATAACATTTTGAGATCATACACTTGACAATGTTAAATCATAAGCATACTCAAGAAATCAACCTTCAAACATTGGTCACATATCAATTGTTTCAATCATATCCTTAATTTTCAATCAATTTATGAATCAACCAATGAAGGACTCACATTATACAAAGACAAACTTATTGAATTCTACACTTATTAAATACCTTGCAAACCTTAAATGATCTGCAGCAATTTGAAGACACTATGTTTTACCATAAGAAATCAATACTTTGGCATTTAAAGCATCTTCTAAGCCTTAAAGTCCTATAGGTGAATAATGCAATGAAGGACTGAAATGCTTAGTAGCTGCCATGTGTTGACACCTCAAATACCTTTGAACCTTGAATAAATCACCATATGGATCAACAAATTCAGTCATAATTTTAATTATAAGATACATACATACACTTTAAGAAGCTATAAAATATACAAAAATATCATAGTAGTGCTATTTTGTTCACCGATAACTCAACATGACTACCTTTAGAAAATTTTAAAATAGTTTAAACAGCTTGATCAGTCATATGCCACAATCTTAAAACATCTAGATGATTTCATATAGTACCATCAAGGTAAAGATAATTTTCATACTCTTCTTCCTTGAGAGTCAGGAAAAGCCTTGTACAAGATCTTAATCATTCAACAATCTTTATTCATGGTAGCTTCTCTATTGAATATACTAACCTTGGAATCATGACTCACAATACTTTATCACCTACATAAATTTCTTCCAGATCAATTAGATAATCTCAAGACCTTTTAAACTTAATTCATTCCTAAGAGAGTTATAGCTCTGTAATGACATGCACTATAATTTTAGATTAATGGCAAATATGTCTCAAGTCATAATTCAAAGTAACTTACAAGATTTGTTATACCTGAGATGAAGCATTAAACAAGCTAAAATCATTTATACCTTTATATGGATGGATACTTACTTTCCTATGAAGTCTCACACCCATCAAAAATTGATGTGAACCATAATCTCTTACTATGAACAGATGCACCAACTTCATGATCACAAATTCACCATGAATCTCTTACATAACTCATTATAAATCATTAAATTTGATGATATATTATTCATGAAAACCACCTCTCACATATTTAAGGGAAAGTACCAAATTCCATTTAGATCATTTATGAAACATAAGTCAACTTAGAAATAAAAATATGACCTTCCTTGTCTCTATACGTAGTGTAGAAGCACAATTCAAGATGCATAGAAATTATTCTATATTATATTACCACAATTGACCTTATGAAATATATTACACATAATTCAAGGATTATCCATTCCTATACATGTTCTAATACTCCTGGGAATCATCTAAAACTCATTAAGTCCTTTCTTCAACCTCAATGAATTGCTTTAGTGCTCATAGCACATTATTTTAATGGAAAAAAATCTAAATCTTGATATAAAATCCTTCATGATGGAAACTTACATGATAGTTAGATACCATTTTATCAATTTTAACTCCATCATAAACCTTGATATCTCATTCCAAATAATTCATTCCTAGATTTCAAAATGGACTTTACATTTTAGGCCTTTTTAGCACAAACACTTTGTCAAGTCACAACTTTTCAGATATTCCAAGAATTAGACATCCTTATGACTTAAAACCCTTTAATCATTTATCCTCCATGTATAGATGAATAATCAAAAAATTATCCCTAGACTCCATCATTTGGACCTTCAAACCTCACTTTCCATCTATACCACTTTTAAGATACTACAAACTAGTTAATATAGAACTTCAAAAGTTCATAATTTTTTAGTTTATAATTCAAATCATCTTAGAACACTAAAATTTTAGATACATCTTCCAAACTCCTTGAGCACTTATTTTACATGATTATGAAGATAACATAACATGTCATCAAATTACCAAGACCTTGTCTTTGCTTTTACCTCATTGAATCCTTAAAAACTCGCACAAAACTTCACCTTCAAACCGATTGATCAATTATTCAAACTTGATGTCACAAGAGAGCATATTCAAAAAAATTCCAGAACCATTTACACACTTTTGGATGCATTGCAAAGGACTTAGAAATAAAAACTAATGGACAAGCCTATACCACTTTGTATGACTTGACATACTTCCTTGAGAAAGTGAAAACACTCTAGGACCCTTAAAATCCTTAAACAACTCCTTAGACACATTCATAGCTTCAAACTCACCATGTAATCTTAGAAACTTACATGGCACATAATTTTCAACACAAGAAGACTTTATGAAACTTCATAAACTAAGAATTTGACATCATGAAGACTCCATAGTTCATGAGACTCAGACCACATTGCTAAACTCAAACAAAGAGATTAAAAATACACACTTCTTGAGTTCCAAACACTCACATACTTCTTATGATATGATAATGCAGACTCATAAACATACAAAACTATCTCAAACCAACAATTCACCATGATGATGTAAACACGTAGACATTAAGAACATAGACATGTACATCTAATGACCACAATACTTGATTTTGACTTTTATAATAAAGAACAAACAAATTGCACCATGAGAGCATTCTTGAGGACAAAGAGACATACCTTATGATCATGGAGGATTCACATGCAATGACCTAATTATCCCCCTTACTTGAGTGCTTCATTTGCACTAATATACCTCCAAGAAGCATAGTGAAGGTATATGAATACCATGAAGACCTAAAAGAAGGTCTTGAAGAGGTCCCAAGCCCGTTTAGTCACTGAAAAATACTTCTATCTTCTAATCTAAAATCTTTGTGTTTTACCTTTCATTCCATCATTACAATCTCTTGATGAGACACCAAGGTCTCTTTTAGGTTCCCTACTTCTTCTTTGACTACATTTATGCATTCTAGGTCTTTGAAAAACCACTTCCTTACACTCTTGGACTTTGAAAAATCTTGTTATAACTTGAATGGACTTGATATTAGTTCTTTACAACATGACCAACTCTATTACATTTGTATAAGACCAAGACCACTGTATTCTTTCTTTTATAACCTTCATCTTGACTAGGTGGATTATACAAGAAAAATATAGCAATATGACCTTGTTCATTACAATTATAGCATACAACATTCTTTGCATATTCACTTCTATTGTCTCTCCATAGATGAGTATCTCTAGAATAATTTCTACACTCTTTTCCTATAAACAAATGCCATTACAAGTAAAAAATGACCGTTAAAATTTATATCATACCTTGAGGCATTATGTTGTTTAATTGGACTTGCTTTCACATTGTCCTTGATGAGAGTCTTATTATTTTACTCCTTGGTTTTGGTTCACTATTTTCTTGCATGAAACCATGTCCTCTTACTTATTTTATTTTTCTTGACTTCAGATTTGAAGCCCAAACCAGCTCTATCACCTGCAACTTTCTGATTTCTCAAGAGATCATCAAGAGCCTTGGTAATTTCTTCAAACCTTTGAAAGGACATAGTTTTCTTACTAACCTCTAGTAACTCAGCCCTTAGAACTCTATATCTTCTTCAAATTTTGTGCACACACTCTCTTTATCCTTCAAACTTGAGATAAGATACTTTACCTTTTCTTCCAATAATCTGATTGACTCACTTTTCTTTCTTGATTTAGACTTGTACACTTCTTCTAGCTTGTGCATATGAATTTCATACTCTTTGACTTGAAGTCTCAACTTCTTCTTCTTCTCTTTCTCAACATGTTTTAGCTCTCTTTGAATGCCCTCAAAATCATCTTTGACATCCTCATAATATTCACTAGAATAACTGCAATAACCTGATATAAAATCTCCTAACAAAGAGGATCCATCACTAGAAGACCTTTTTCCATCATTAGTCATGAAAAAAACCTCATTTCCTATATCCTCATAATCTGATTCAGATTTAGAATTTGAAACACCACTACTAGCATCAGATAATTCATCATCTTCATTTGTATAAAAAAATTTTTTGTCCTTTTTCTTGTAATCAACCATCTTAAATATTTTCTCTCTTATCATACTTGTTGTACTTTTTTTCATGATCACTATCATACTCATGTTCATCATGATCTTCCTTCTTGTGTTTATGAGGAAAATTAACAACAAAATGTCCTATCTTACCACATTTGAAACATTTATAAGGAAGCTTACCTTTGTACTTACTAGATCCAAGCTTCAATCTTCTAGCCATCATAGCAAAGAGCTCTTCATCTTCAATTTCAAGAGTAACATCATCATCCTTCACTTTCTTGCATTTAGTCTTCATTTCAGATTTGAATGCAACCTCTTTCTTGGCTGATTTAGAATCACCTATCCTCATTTCATAAGCAATCAAGGTACCATGCAACTCATCTAACTTCAAAGTAGTTAGGTCCTTTTCCTCTTCAATAATAGATACTTTAGAGTCAAATCTAGGAGTTAGTGACCTCAAAACCTTTTGAACAACTTATTCTTCTTTCACATCATCTCCTAACCCTTTCATGTTATTGAAAACCTTATCCACTCTAAGAATATATGCAACAATAGACTCATTATCATTCATCTTAAGACTTTCAAATTGATTTCTAAAGGTTTAAAGCTTAGCAATTTTTACCTTTGAGTCACCTTCATACAAAACTTGAAGTTTTTCCCATGCCTCTTTTGTTGACTTGCAATGCATTACCTTTCCCAACTCATATTCTCCAAGACCATATATGATAGCATTAAAGGCCTTAGAATTATTTTCATATGCGTTATTTTTGCCTCGAAGAGCTTTGGACCATTAGCATGAGGCGTATATCCATGTTACTCAACATCCCAAACATCAAATCCTTGAGCCATGATAAAGGTATTCATCCTCAAGCTCTAAAAAACATAATTCACACCATCAAACATTCATTCCATACTAGCGATCGTTATCACACGCTTTGCCATCTTTGTGCTTTAAGGATATCCTTTCAAGATGTAAAACTTCTCCAAAAGGACTGCTATGATACCAATTTTTAGAAGAAAAATGGACTAAGAGGGGTGAATCAGTCCTTACAAATTAAACTTTAATTTAATATCACTCATAAAAACCATTAATCAATTATCCATACATCAATGTGTGTACAACAACATAAAACATTCATTCAATAAACCATGAGCAAGATAAGTAATACCATAACACAAGATGTAAGTGGGAAAATCACAAGGGGATGAAAATGTTAGGAATAAAACTTAGCTTGATTCATCATTAGTTGATATATGAATAAATGTAATAAGTTAAAGTATTTAATTTAAATACTTTAAACTTATGCAAATAGGTATTAGTTATCCTTAGTTACTTAACTAAGTGATAGTGTTCTCATCCCAATGTTTGTGGGATCATGTTCTATCTTGCATATTTTGTTCCCGGATGATTTCCATGAGGGAAATATGGGAAATTAGGGGTAATATGTTATTTTTGCATATTTTCTCAGATTAGATGATTTATTTCCATATATTATGGATAAGATAGAAGCTATCCAATATCTATAAATATTGCAGTTCGTCTCATTTGTCTGTAATGCTTGATTTTGATATTAATAAAATACACAAACATCGTCTTGTTTCTATGTAAAGATTTTGTGTCAAATATTGTTTTCAAGTATTCATTATCAAGATTTGGTATTAGAGCAATATTCTGATCCAGAGAGGAGTGTAGGAAGTTTTAGGGAAGTTTAGGGAGATCTAGAGAAATTACAGAGCTAGGAGGAGCCATAGATGCCTCACCATTTCACACAATTTTACCCGGCTCCACATCCTAAATCAAGGTTGATTTTCAGTTGAAGAACACATGGAGTGAAATCACAGGCCCTTACAGACCTGGATGTAACTATCTTGCAAAAGGTGACATTGTTTCATTCTTTGGTATTTTTAAAATAAAAAAATTACTCATGTACCTACATTTTTTAAAATTGGAAGCATTTTAATATATATATATATATATATATATATATATATATATATATTTTTATATTAATGCGGGACCCAATCTTTTCAAGCTCCCCACATAACTTCTAATTCCTCTTCTCTGTGCTCTATCTTTTCATATATCTGGCAAGAGAATTATACGTGCCTGTGAGAAGATCTATGTCCAAAGCGTCATCCTCGAAGCCTCCAATCAACCTAGAGATTGCATTCACAGATCAAGAGCATTGAAGAGAAGAAAATACGTGTCTGCAAAAGATTCAACATTGAAAAATACGTTGAAAGGAGGAAGAAGAAGCTGCCTCGAAGGAAAAAAAAATACCTGCGTATAAAGAGAAACAATAAAAAAAGCTACGACCAAGGGTTATTATAACACATATGCAAAGCGGTTGAACTGCACATTGCACCTAAAATGCACTACGCATGCATGTAAGTCGTTAGTTGTGTTTGGTTATAAAAAATTAGCTTTTAAAAAATTCTATTTTGAAAAGGGCCCCGAAAAGATATTGATTTTATAACTTAAAAGAGCCATAACTTTCAACTGGTACCTCTCTGATTGAGGTGCTATTTTTTTGTGAGCTCTACGTATTGGTCTAGCTTTTAATAAGCTTTGTTTTGTAAAAATTGAACAAATTAGAGATTGTTTGTATTTCAAAAGAGGCCAAAGAGTCCAAAAATTTTATTTTTTCAAATTGGCCAAGAGAGCCATTTTTTTTGTAAATCAGCCACAGAGCCAAATTTGTATTGTAATAATAGTGCCAAAAATTCATTGTACATGGCGAAAAGAAGCCCAAAATAAATTAAAATATATATATTTTGGGGGTGTGCAAGCTTTAAGGGGGAAAGTGTTTAATGTTTTCTTCTCTTGTTTTATCACTTTTCACAATGGCTGCAATTACGGCACCAAGATTCTTTTTGCCAAATTTTCAACTTTTGCATTCGATAATTATCCAACATAGAAAACAAAAATTCACGCACAACTTGATTTTGAAAATCTACTACCCATTTTTTCCGGTTTTGATCGGATAAAACACTTAGTTGAACTTGCACACCTGAAGATCATGTGGAAGAACAACATAGGAGAAAAAGCGTGAAGGTATAGGAAGGCGTCACGCGCGGAGGTGTAGAGTCAGACTCTTAAGGACTTAGCTGATTTTGGAGATCAGGTCTATTCTTAGAGATTGGCATGCGGAGCACACAAAGTGATGCCGAGATTTGCGTGCCACTCTTCATGGAGATTCTTTGAGGAGCATGACAACTCACTCTTGCATGGGCATAAGCTAAGAATAGATCCACCACTGTAGTTAACTATCGTGATCTACGAGATAACATACTTACATGTATGGCTATAGTTGTAAAAAGGCGTGTGGTTGTTATTAGCATGCGACCTATTTCTGGTAGAGTTAAGTGGTGAAGGGATAGTTCCCCACCCTATATATACATATGTAATGAATTACTTAAGAGAGAGAGAGAGAGATAGATAGATAGATAGATAGATAGATAGATAGATAGAGACACATGCTTTGAAGAATGAGAAAAACATGAGTACATGCAATTAGATAGTTATAAAAGATCCATGTGCGCATGCCTGGTATTGTATGAAGCTTCTGTACTGTTGGTACGATGAATAGATAAAGAAAATTGATTGAAAAAATAGTGTTTGATGTGTTTTATCAATGCATATTATTACTTTCATGATGATTTACCTTTAAGCGCTTATAGATCCGGTTAAGTGTAATGATGAATAGATGGATTAGTTACTAAAAATATATGTTTACTGCTTTTTCATGCCACCATTCTATTTGTAACCTTTAAAGAGGGACCCGGTACCTTTGCGCGCTTTGGGTGAGCGCTCAGCCTAGGCTGAGTGATGTGCCAGCGCGACTAGGTGTTACTAACAATTCTAGGCTGCATCATTGGTTCCATTGTTGGGACCTCTTTTTCAGTTGTTTCAGAATGGTTCGCGATGAAGACATACCGGCTAACTTTGGCAAGCATTGAAGAATGGATTCATGATTTGGAGGAAGAATACGCACGGAGGTTTGACACTGGATCTGGATTTAGCGCACGCACTTGGGTAGAGTAGAATCTATGTATGACAGTTTATATGAAAGCTTCTTTGTTATCTTTCTAGTAGAATTGTATGAATGGTTGACTGCATATGCATCTAAGCAGAATTGGAGGTATCACACACTTGTTTGGACATAGGAGGAATTTCAAACACTATATGATGCTTTGACCTGAGCTGGACTCGCGTGGTAGATACCTGGTTTTGCATGGTGTCCTAAATAGCTATATTTTGGAGTATTCAATTTCGACTTATTCGTGCCTAGAGGTAGCGGAGTTCCAGTTCCTACGATATCCTAGAGGGACATATTTGCAAGGTATTCCACTGGCAATCAAAATACTAATGGTAACGTTGAACTTGGAAGCTAAACCCATGGAAAGCTAAAAAAATCTCCACGCACGGGGGGGAACAGGATTGGTGAAAGATGGTAGACCTAGTGGCAACATGGCAAAGGGAAGAGAGGTGGCTGAAGTATGATGAGGCACATGAGAGGGAATTATGCAAGAAACAAGAAATTGTAGAACAAATGGTGTTGTGGAGAGAGATGGCTCGTGAAGGATTTGAGGCTCATGGGGAGGAAGAAGAGAAAGAGCATCGGGAGCTCCCCATCTAGGAAAGCATGACAGAGAACCCTCTTTGGCCTCGCATGGAAGCATGCCGAGTAGATATGAATTGGGTCGCAGACATGCATCTAAGCCAACCTGTGACCTACCCCTTGCGCTTGGTTTTCCAGTTTCTAGTACAACAAGTAAAAATAGTTTTAATTTAGGAAGTGAAAGCACAAAAATAGGTTAGACAACAAGTACATCAATGGTAGCAGACAACTTTGTTTTTTTCTTTAGGGAGTACGTTTTAGGCTCATCATCTACACAAAATATGAGTGCGCCGAGTGTAGGATTCACCTTTGGAATAGGGACTACTTCCCCAGGCTGTAGGGGTCCAATAGTACCACTTTGTTGGGGCACATGGGAGTGCATCCATGGGCCTATTCTAAATCCTAGAGGAGGATCGGGTGGTATTGGAGGAAGAGGAAACCAAGGAGGTTACGGGATGGGTGGTCAAGGCCCGCAACAACCCCAAAATATTTATATGGAGATGTCCCTTCATCTTCCGAATCACGAGAGGTATTGAGGATCTTTATTGAGCATGTTCATATGTGTGAAATATTGTGGTGTGCAAAAGGTATTACGGCCTTTGAGTGTAAGGCAAGTCAATTTGTGACCACTTTATAGGCGTGTGTGCACAACTGGTATAGGAAGTTTGATCCCAATCAAACTTGTATTGACTATGCAACATTGAAAGATGCTTTCTTAAAATAGTTCCACATCCCAGAGTTTGAGCAGAAGAGTATAAGTGCACTCAAGGATATAAAGCAAGGCACTACTGAAAGTGTATGTGAGTATGATGCACGTTTTAAAACACTTCTATCCAAACTCTCTTATGACATTCATGCAAGTCAGCATGCACAATGGTTTGTCAGGGGATTGATTACCCCATTTCGAAGAGCACTGTCACATAAGACTTATACCGATCCACATGAAGCATTGGAAGCTGCTTTACGTACTGAAGTAGTTGGGAGTATTGACACTAGAGTTAGTCCATTTTTGGAAGCTCAGATAATAGCTATGGCAAAATAGTTAGAGAAATTATCGGCAAACTCAGCTCATGAAATGCACTCAGGGATTTGGTGTACAAATTGTGAAGTGGAAGGGCACACTAAGGATAGTTTCCCTCAGAACTGTACATTTGTTGTTATTAGACTGTGAGATTTGCCATTTGAATCATGATGCTAGTCAATGCCCCCTACTACAACATGCGATCAGGAAGAATGTATCCTCCTTTTGTAAAATTTGTAGGTCCACGACCCATGATACGAGGATCAGTAGATTGATTGGCCGATCCATGATGCCAATGATATTGGGAGTAAAGCAGTGAGTGTGGTGATAATTCTAAAGGGAAAAATGAGCATCGGGATAGGGATTATAATAAAACGTGCTATGCGAGGAATTACGGAAGGTTTGAAGGGGTTCATGAAAGGGAAGAGGATATCGAGGTAGATATGGAGGACGAGGACGAGGCTGAGGTGGAGGAAGGAGTGAATTCCCTTAAGGAACTTGGTATACATGTGGTTTACACGACAATTATAGAAGTGCGAATGCCCACAGAATATTTCTGTTCATTTTGTGGAAAGGGGTATGGTTATGAAAAGAGTGTCTCAACTCATTGTATGAGAATCTTAGTAAGCAGCACAATCAAGAAAACAAGGGTGTGGGGATGGTTAGAATCCAGCGTGCAATATAGAATCGGTGGATGCCCAAGTTAACCCCCTGAACCTAAAGGCGTGCCGAGTCAAGATAACCACATGAGCCGAGGCGACACGCGAAGAGAGTGTTGCAGCAATGAAGCGGGGCAATCACTAGGGAGGAGGTTTTACATGCTAGATATCTAGATTCAGCTCATAAGAAAGAAGTCTATCAAGAAAAAATTGAGGTCCTTAGGAGCCTTCAAGGTGAGATACTGAGGTTTAAAAGAGCAATCTCGAAATTGGAGCACAAGGATACGAAACAGAGCCCCGTCGGATATTGACAACATTAGAGAGGTATGTATAACATTGCGTCAAGAGAATATTATTCCTTTATTAGAAATTGGTTGAAAGGGAATACTTCATGCTCGGAACTAAAACTAGGAGACAAATACTTCATGTGAATCTTCCCCGATAACATTGACTATGACAAGGAGATCACTTTGAATGTTTGTTGTGGATGGGTGGTCATGAGCAATATCTTGATTGACATAGGTGCGGAAGTAAATGTACTTACATTAGATGCGTGGGAATAAATGGGTAAACCCCATTGTAACCATCATCTAATGTATTATTCATGGTAAACAGAATGAAAGCTACTCCCATAGGAGTTTTGAAGGATGCATCTATCACTATACAAGGGGCCAAGTTCATAGGAGACTTCGAAGTACTAGCGCTTGCAGAAGCCGATAGCTTCCCAGCTCTGCTTGGGTGCCCTTGGTGTTATGCAAACAATGTTGATTTGAGGTTTAACAAGGGGTATATCAGCTTTAAGAATAAGGAGGAAAGGGTCATAATACCATTGATAGATCAGAAATTTGTGCCATATGTGGAACCTTTAAGTGAAGAGGACTTGAACAGAATCTATATACGCACTATTCGGGACCTAGAGGTCAATGATCCATCTAAGGAAGGAATCCTTCATTGGGAAGATTCTCAGTCAATCAGCAATACTACTAGTATTGCTTGTGATAATTGGGCTCATGACACTTATGAACTGGTGGGGTGCGAAGTTAAGCACGTGGTTACTTGCAAAATGGGTTTTCACTTTGTTTGATGTATAGGTCATACGTACCCCACTATCTGGTCCAAGATTTGGCTGGATTTTTACAGTCATGTAAACAAACTCAAGTTAACCAACTTAAACAATGAGATATGTTGTCATATACTTTGGGGGACAGCCACACACTCGGTGGGTAGTCCACGAGGGACAATCTCTTAGAATGGGGAACGATTGGGACCGCTTTATCAACCAGTTTCAAGTAATGCACCTACAAAAATAATCCCTTATCATGGTGATCAACCTTGCTCAACATCATATCCAGTAGTGTGAGAGACTCGGACGGTGGGACAGGAAGTATTACCACCCTAAATTTGGGTGCATTGGTTTTATTCTACTCTACAAGGTTACGCGCGTCTTGGTATGTCTATGCTGAATTACATCGCGACAATCGGAAATTGGAAAAGTTTGACTGGCGGGGATGATCCAAAATTTTGACTTCTTTTCATCTACGCCACCAAAGGTGAGCACAAATTTAATCTTTATCAAGTGCTTAACCATGGGAGGCAGTGGGAAAACAAAGAACTTGTTCGAGAATTATTTGGTGAGACAGAGACAGGCGTGTTTTGCGAGATGAAGAAGATGATATCATATTACTTGAGTCCACTTCTCACGGAAAAGATAAGGGGAAGATGGTTTACATAATTGATGAGGAGGAAGTTGAGCACTTAGACATGGATCATTCACATGGAACATGTGAAGTATTATCCAGTGTGGATGTCGATGCGCACACATATCATGAACCTATGAAGACAAAAATGTCAATATACGCATACGAAGATGAACCTAAGGAGGTGATAATTGGGGATTACTGATCAGAATCAAAGGTAGCAAAGATCATAGAGTTACTTCGAGACTATGAGGACTTATTCTCGAGAGGATACCATGAACTTAAAGGTGTGCATATATCACTCGGGGAAATGAAGATAAAGCTCAAGGAAGGTGCGTGCCCTATTAGGAAGTGACCATATCAGATGAATCCCAATTTTCATGAGAAAGTAAAGGATGAGATTGATAATATGTTGAAATCTAGGATCATTCGACCATTGGATGAATTAGAATTTGTCATCCTATGGTGATAAGCATAAAAAAGGATGGTAAGATTCAAATTTGTGTTGATTATAGGGAGTTGAATGCAACATGTGTTACAGATCCCTTTCCTATGCCATTCATGGAGGAAATATTGGAAGGAGTGGCTGGGCATGAAATATATTCATTTACATATGGGTTTTCAGGGTATCATAGGGGTTAGGATTTCCTCGAAAGATCAAGAGAAGACCACCTTCACTACTGAATGGGGAAGCTTTGCCTCTCATATGATGCCCTTTGGATTGAAGAATGCACCTGTTGTATTTTCAAGGATAGTGGTACAAGCCTTCAAGGATTTTATTCATAACTTCTTACAGGTCTATCTTGATGATTGGACCATTTATGGGTTGATTAAGGATCATTTTGACAATTTACGCTTAATGTTTGAAAGATGTCAACAATTGAGTATCTCATTGAACATCAAGAAGTGCATCTTTGATACTCCCTTTGGCACACTTTTAAGACATATTATCTACAAGGAATGGTTTCTGGTTGATCTAGCTAAAGTTACAGTTATCATAGGCTTGAAAGTGCCAGCCAGTCAGCGTGAGGTGCACAGATTTTGGGTCATACAGGGTATTACAGGAAGTTTATAAAAGGGTATGCAAAATTTTCTGTACCCTTGGAATAATTTCTCCAGGGAAAAGGTACATTCTACTGGGGAGTCACAACAGTGTGCGTTTGAGATATTGAAGAAGAAACTTACTACCATGCCTATCTTGCATTTTCCTTCATGGGATAAACCTTTTCATGTTCATGTGGACACCTCTAGCACAACCATTGGTGCCGTCTTAGCTCAACCAAGAGAAGTTATTGTGGATCATCCCATTTGTTTTGCTAGTAGGAAGTTGACCCCTCTGACGAAGAATTATACCACCACAAAGCACAAGGCCTTGTCCATGATCTATGCCTTGCACAAATTTCACGTATTTATTGGCTACACAATTTTTGTTTTATACGAGATCACATGGCATTAAAGTACTTGGTGAACAAGCTGCTTTTACTGAGGCGCATATGCCGATGGATACTCTTATTTCAAGAGTTTGACTTTACAGTGTGGTAAAACCAGAAAAAGTAGTTCTAGACCGATCACTTGTCTAGAATTCAATCGGAGAAGAGGCACAAACAATAGAGGAGACCATGCACGATGCACAGTGTGTATAGGTTCTGGCGCTTTGCCATCGAGATTAGAGGACATTATTGTCTTTCTAAAGATCGGTATGGTGCCATACGACATGAAAGATTTAGAGAAGAAATAACTTGCTATTCACGCACACACCATTCATGTTAATTAGTGGTGATTTGTACAAGTTAGGCAGAAATGAGGTGTTATCTTTGTTGTGTCTTAGAGCATGAACGAAAGGACATAATGGAAGAAGCACATGGTGGTATTGCAGGTGGCCATTATGTAGGTGATGCAACAACGTCGCAAGATCCTACTTGCTGGTTTGTGGTGGGAAACATTGTACAAGGATTGTAAAGAGTATTGTAAGACATGTGACCATTGTCAACGTCTCGGTCGACCAAGACAAAGGGATGAGATGCCCCTATGACCAATAACAAGTGCAAAACCCTTTGAGAAATGGGCAATTGAATTTTTCGGGCCTATTTCACCAAACATGCAGAGGCCAGATCATCTATATCATCACTTATGCAGATTATCTTACTTGATGGGTAGAGCAAAGACCTACAAAGGAATGTGCGGTGGCTACTGTATAGTGCGGTTCTTATGGGAGAATGTTCTTATAAGGTATGGCTGTCCTTTAAGTTTAACAAGTGATAGGGGCACACATTTTTAAATGAGACAATATGAATTCTTTTAGACGAGTTTATGGTTGCCCACCATTAAAACTAAACCCTATCACCCTCGGGAAAATGGGATTGTTGAGGATTTTAACAAGATTTTGAGCCACATATTTAACCAATATTTGTGATGTTGGAAGGTGTTTCACTCGAATGTTTCATTCCTTTTAGAAACAGAGAAAGGGTTGGGGCTAGGAGGAATACCCGTAGAATGTCGAGATGATGTGCGCGTCACGTAGAAGAAGTGATTCCACGTAGTATTTGTACTTTTGAAGTTCCTCATTTTGCATTGGTAGATGCCCATAACTTGATTGACTACGATTGAGAGTCGCCAAAAATATTGATAGATTTGATACCTAAATGCAGCATGAACCCGGAGACCAGAACAAATGCCTCGTATTCCAACAGTATTATTAGTGCAAGGGAAATCGAGTCGAATGAAAGAGGCATAGGCTCGGCATCGAGAGGAATAAGAACAACGCCGCTCCTCCACCGCATTGGCATTTGGATCCATCGAAGAAGAGAGTCATTTGATACGACTCCTCCTGAGTGAAAGAGTGGCGATGAGTTCGTCGGGAATGTAAAATTGGTAAATTGTTCCCGAGTAAAGGGCTTCCGCAAGTTGGTGCGATGGTTTGTCCTTTGATTGATTTACGGTGGATGAACTCAAGGTCGAGGTCGGCGAGGAGCATGAGCCATCGGGCGTGCGTTGTTTTAGATGAGGTTTGGCATACATGTAATGGATGGGGTCCGTGTTGGTGATGACGAAAGTTTTGTGATTCAAAAGGTAGTGTCGGAGCTTGGTAGCCACGAATGATAGGGCTAGGCACAACTTTTCTACATGTGTATACCTAGTCTCATAATCCACCAAAGTACGACTTATATAATAAACGGCTTGTTCTCAATTTTCAGAGTCACGATGTGCAAGCATGGCCCCTACAGCGTGGTCAGTGGCGGAAAGGTAAAGGTAGAAAGGGCGGTCGTCTTGAGGTGGGATAAGCACGGGTGGCTGCAAGAGATAAGTTTTGAGAGCTTCAAAGGCTTGGTGGCACTGTTCACTCCATTGAAACTCAATGTCCTTTTTAAGGAGGTGATGGAAAGGTTGACATCGATCCGAGAGTTGGGAGATAAAACGTCGGATAGATTGTAACTTACCTTGTAAGCTACGCAATTGTTTGAGATTAGTAGGTGGGGACATTTCTAGAATAGCTTTTACTTTAGATGGATCGACCTCAATGCCACACAAAGAGACGATAAAACCAAGAAGCTTTCCCCGAAAGGACACGAAAGACACATTTCTTTGGTTGAAGACGGACGAGAATATTGTAACAGTGATCAAAAATAATGGTTAAAACATCGAGATGTTCACTGCGATGTTTAGACTTGCCAAGAAGATCGTCGACGTAATCTTCAAGGATAGTGTGCATAATGTCATGAAAAATATAGGTCATAGCCCGCTGATAGGTCGCACCAGCATTCTTAAGGCCAAATGGCATTACACGGTAACAGAAGGTTCCCCAAGGAGTTATGAAGGTAGTTTTGTGTTGATCGGCAGGGGCAACCAAAATTTGGTTGTATCCTGAAAAGCCATCCATGAGAGAAAGCATTTCATGACCCGCAGTGAGATCAACAAGTTGATCAATACTTGGGAGGGGGAAGTCATCCTTAGGGCAAGCGAGGTTAAGATCCCGGAAATCCGTGCATATCCGAAGTCCCCCCGTCGCTTTAGTGACAGGTACGATGTTAGAAATCCATTGAGGATAGTCAATAGGCAAGATGAAGGAAACAGAAAGAAGTCGTTGAAGCTCTTCTTTGACCAAGAGGGCAATGCGTGGATGCATTTTTCTCAGTTTTTGTTTGACTGGTTTGGAATCGGGGTTTAGAGTGATGTTATGGATGGCAATGGTAGGATCAATTCCTGGCATGTCAGCGTAGGACCAAGCGAAAGCTTGGTTGCGAGCACGGAGGAAAGTAGTAAAGGCGACTTGTTCTGATGCGTTAAGGGATTGTCCGATCTTCACAATGTGAGGATCCTCCTCTGTGTGGATGTTGATTTCTATAGTAGATTCGTTCAGCATGGTTTGGGTTTCAGATGGTAAGGCTCGTTGAATATAAGAATCATCCGCACCAAGGTAAGTGAGGATGGAGTCGTCATCCTGACACTCAACAACATTAATCAAAGGCGAATCCTCTTCGATCATGTCTGGATACAGAAGGGGAAGAGAAGATGGGTCCTCATTATCACGTTGATAAGTGAGAGGACCTATGAAGATAGCATTTATGAAAAAAAAAAGTTAGGAGGGATAGATTCAGGGTCTATAGATTCTGTGGGTGATGATGGCAAAGTGGGTGATGATGGTTTGGTAGGGGTGACATCATCTTCTTCCGAATCAGGTGACACGAGGTGTCTCTGTGTAGGTGTTTCAGGGAAAACCGAGACCACTGCGATCATTGTGTTTTGCGGGTAGTCACGGGAATGAGTGTATGTCGGCCTTGTTCATAAAGACCAAAACCAAAGCCTTTCCAAGCACAATGAGTCAAGAAGGTGAGGATGCGAAGCAGCTGATTTGTCAGTCTTGAAAATCAGATTGGAAGGGAACCACACCAAGAGGAGGTTCGGGGGTAATGGAAGATGCATCGACACCCCCATCGTCGGGTTGGTGTGGCATGGGGTGGTCCGTAAGAGATTACCTCCCCACGCGACAGTCGTAGGTGGGATGTGCATGTAATCGTCCGTACTCTGCGGGGTATGTAAAGAACTAACGTTATATAGGCGGTACTCCCCAGCGTAAGGCGTTGAAAAACATCTACTAAGGGTCGGAGGTTGGGATGTTAGCATGCAGGAAGGGAAGTGGTTTTGCGACGGTGGTTTCATCAGTTGAAGGCGTAGGCGCGGTTGAGGTGGATGGTTGAGGTACATTTGAAGAGGATGGTTGGGTTGAATGTATGGGTGTCTTGATTGGTATAAGCACATCGTTAGGGCGGTATAACATATTGCAGGTTTTAAAGGGGGGAGGATCAGCTTTTACGGTGTAGGACTTCCCTCGTACTCAAATTTTATGCATCTATGTAATGTTGAGGAACGCATCCCATGGCCCTGGATCGAGGACGACCCAAAGATATATTATATTGGAACTCTCCCTCAAGGACATAGAAGAGTTCGGGTAAAGTACGTGGTCCTACCCGAATGTTGAGGATCACGGTGCCTAAGGTAGAGGTAATAGCGTCATTGAATGACCGCAACATGATGGGGTTGGCACACATGTAGCTAGAAGGGATATTCATTTGTTGGAAGGCTTTTGAAGAGATGATGTTTAGGCTAGCGCCTCCGTTAATCATAACACGGCGTGCACGAATGTCCCGGATGTAAGCGGAGATGAAAAGGGCGAGTCGGGTCTTCTATACCAAAGTCAACAATTTCATCTTGAGCCATTGCGGCTGACTTGTGGTACGAGAGGCGAAGTGGTTGGGCAGCGGGTTGTTTGGTGAGAGAGGCAACGTGATTGGGTGTTAGAATGGAGGCAACGGGCGGGGTTTCATTAGGTAAGACCTCGATCCCTTGAAGAATTTCAATGAGAGCTTGTCGATGAGATTGAAGTCGAATGAGATCATATAGTGTCATTTTGGCGAGTGATTGGTGAAGCTGTTTGATCATGGCTCGATGGGCAACTCCATTAGAGACGGGGTAAGCGGGTCCACGAATAACCACTTTGGGTGGTGGTGCAATCGGGATCTTTGGACGGACGAAAGTAGAGGACGCGCTTGGTGTGCTTACTTTCGCTTTCTCATTGTTTTTCTGCGCTCGAGTAGCAACACTAATCATATTAATCTCGTAGGCCGGAGATGAAGAAGATGATTGGGATAAATCATGGTCTTGAGGTGGGGTTGTAATAATGACGAGATCTTGGTGAGGCGGGGACGAGATGGTATAGGAGAGGGAATGGAAACTAAAGGTCTCCCCATTTCGTAAGTTGTCTTTCTTAACCTTTCTATCTGGGAGAGGTGGTGACGAAGGATGGTTTTTAAAGCTTTGCATCCCTCCACATCATGTCCTGGTGTGCGGTGATAAGCGCAGATCTTAGACTCATCATAACCTATAGGTCGAGGTTTAGATGGGTCATAAGGTCTAAGTGGGGGTAGGGAAATGGTCGCATTCTCTACTAACATAGCAAGGATTTTGGCGTAAGATCCTTTGAGTGGGTCAAAATCAGAAGAGGATGAGGGTATTGATTGTGCGGGTTTTGGTAATGTTTGGGTGTGGTTAGTTCGTATGGGTGGTGGTTTAACCGAGGGGTGTTGATACGTGTTTTTCACTAAACGTGGTTTCTTTGGCGCAGAAGCTATATTGGATGATGAGGCCACAGATGGTGTGGTATCAGAAAACAACCACGGGGAAATAGGAGTGACCGAAAACAAATCTTTTGATGATGGAATTTGTTTAGGGTTGATAGGTGGACAGGATACGCGGAGTGATAATGTTGATATACCCTTTGATCCCTGTATGGGTGCAGAAGGCGTAGATCGTTTTGAAGAAAACGCAGGAGGTATGATATATTGGTGCAGGTGGAAGGATGAGGTCCCATATGGAAGGTAGGTATGACGATGATGGTTTTGATTGTGATAGAGGCACGGGTTGAGTGTATCTCCTAAGTGGCGGGCGGCTTTATTCTTGGACAAATCTAGTCGCTTAGGCGGGTGTGTTAGGCCCAGGTATGGGTAAGGTCCCAAGCGAAGGGGAAGATTTGGTTAGGTTGATAGAGGTGGATGGGATACTGAGTATAGATATGGGGGTGAGAATGAGGACATAGGCATTTTGAGTTTCGTAAACACTTTGGGTATATGGTAGATGTGTCGGGATCGGTCATCTGCATTTGAGTAGAATAAGGGTACTCAAACGTTCCCATAGGATTTGTCTATCCTATGGAGAATGACAGATCTTGAGTTTGAATTGTAAATTTGAGTACGGAAGAAAGGTGGGTTGTGATTCCAGTCCACTTTGTGGGTGTGATACAGTGAGTAGATGAGGCCTTTGTATCAATAGATGTTAAGAGGTCAACCTTGGCCGTCGTTGAAAAGATTTAGGTGATGAAGAACTAATAGGTAAGAGGGCGTGTTCGAGAGGATCTATCATGGTTAAGGAATTTGGTGATGTCGGTGCAAGAGATTTCTTGTCTAAGGATGTCAAAAGGAGTGGCGTACCTTCCTCTTGTGCAACAAGAGTGGTAGAAGGGAAGCCAGGGAAATAGATAGATTAGATAACATCCGTTCACCGTCTTGTAGGGATGTGG
The DNA here is from genome assembly GCA_018340775.1 of Taxus wallichiana var. yunnanensis. NCBI lineage: Eukaryota > Viridiplantae > Streptophyta > Pinopsida > Cupressales > Taxaceae > Taxus > Taxus wallichiana. The sequence goes on from CM031236.1 coordinate 188,298,157, forward strand.
TATAAGCGAGACTCATCGATGGGAAGAGGAGTGCAGGCGATTAACTCCTTTATGGGTAAAGGAATGATTTCACTTTGGCTTGATAGTGGTAAAGGAGGTTCGGGCTCTGTGTTAGTGAAGAGGCTTGATTAAAAATTTTCTCGATAGAGGATTTTGGTAGGTATCAAAGCTGCATGGATCTCATGAACACTCTCTTCGGCTAAGATATCTGGTTTGTGTTCTTGTTGGAAGAGTGATTCGGGAATGGTTTGTTGAAGATTTTCAAATTTCGGTTGGTAGGGGCATTAGGATTATCGAGGTTATATCCCTGCGTCCACCATTTCTGCACTATGTTTTTCAACATCTTGCGAGTTTTCATGACTATGTCCTTTTACACTATGAAATTCACGAAGTCATTTTCTTTGTACAGGGAAGGTATAGCGCGGTGGAGTCAAACCCCAGAGTGAGGTTTAACGGGAGGCAAGGTGATAGCTCAGTTTGAGCAATTTTTCCAAGATGACACCATAGGTTTCTCCCGAGGAGTGTAATTGATGGGTTTGGCTTTGTACTTATAGGTGGTTTTGGTGGAGTATTAGACGGTGTTTGAGATTTAACCATCACCGCGTGGACAGCTCCTTTTGATTTAGAAGAAGTGGACGCGTGAGGAGTGGTGGTATTTGGTTTATTGGTAAAATCGGGAGTTCGGAAGTGGGGTTTTGTTGCGCAACCACAATTTCTCTTCTTCTAAGGCTCGAATTTCTAGTTTCCGAGCCATGGTAAAGGCCTCATCAAATGTGCGGAAAGTTTGAATTTGAAGAGTAGGAGAAATGTGCTTAGCACATGCCCGTGTGAAAAGTTTGATAAGTTCAACTTTGAGGCAAGGCATATGTAAGTTGGTTAATAAGGCCATGCCATCGTCAACGAAATCTGCGATAGATTCGTCTTAAATTGTCAAATGGCATAAAGGTCGGTGATGGATACTTTCTTAGCAATGTTAATGGAGAAGTGATCCAAGAAATATTGGGCTAATTGGTTAAAAGAGGAGATTGAGTCTTTGGGTTAAAGCATTGTACCACTCAAGGCGAGTCTGATAAGGACATGGGAAAGGTGCGAGTAACAAGGCATCATCATGGGCAATCAAATAACAAGCATGTCTAAATGATCGCAAGTGTTGTTGAGGATCCTCTTTACTATTAAAACGAGTAAATTTCGCAACTCCCATTGAGGAGGATATGAATGAAGGGGAACAGAAGGTGAATGGGCTCCCGACAAACTTTCTCGTATGTCGAGTGCTACGACTTCCCGACACGAAGCCTCCAGTTTTGCATTTTGTCCATCATTTGTTTGATGAAATATGTGGTTGGATGAGATGATGGTGCGGTTGTGGTAAACGGAGGAAAATTGGGCCAAGGGCCTCCACTGGACAATGGTGGGGTTAAGTGTTGATAAGGTATGGAGGATGAATATGTTGAGGCGACAGAATAGGGATGTCCCATATAAGGTGTTGAGGTTACTGGATACGTGTATGGGAATGAAAAGGTAGGCGGAGCTTGAGAAGGAAAGCTCGTGTGGATAGGTGGCAGAGAGAAAGTCATGAATGGAGTAGTCTGCAAGAGAGATGAGGTAGGGGTAGTCGGTGGTAATGATATGTGGGGTCCAAGATTAGCCAAAGAAAAGCCAATCTGAGTCGTATGAACCTCTGAAGCTGTCGGATTGGGAGATGGGGCTAAAGGTGCCGGAAGCAAGGCGGTGTTATCAGGCGGAGTGGGGGCTAAATGAGCAGCTATACTAATAGGCATGCCAACAAAGAGCTGACCATCAGGCGTACGGTCAGGGGCATGAGACAAATAGTATTGTCTGCAGCTAGGATTAGCATCCAGAAATTTGGCAAAGTCCTTGTCTCCTACAGGAATTTGGGGGATCTCACTGGTGTCTGTAGGATTCCCCACAGAATGTGAAGGGGGTGATTCAGGTAAAGAAACAGAGCAAGCATGTGAAACCATGGCGGCGGCTTGCTTTCAAGTGATAACAACCATGGACAGGTGTTCACAGTAGGGTTTCAATCTATCTGGAACAGAAACAGCCTTAGAATGGTGAAATTGGCAGGTTGCTGGTTTGTCAGGAATTGGAAAAGAGAGTAACCGATATCGGTCTAGTAACCGATGTCGGTTACACTATAGCCGACGTCGGTCAGGTAACCGATGTCGGTGTAAGAAGTCTGGGCTAACAAGATATAAAAAGGCTGCTAATTTGATTTTTAACAACGTTTAGTATACGTGTCCAATTATTGATCACAGAAGACAGAGTATGAGAAAGAAAACAGAACTAAAAACAAGCAAGATGCACACACAAATCCAGAGATTAACCCTAGGGTTAATTTTAATTATCGTGGGCTTATGCCTTTAGACGTAGAATGATGTCAGAATCCTAAACAAGAGACTTAGGGGAAATGTCAAGTTGTTTTGGCTTATAAGGTTACCTCAATCGGGCGGAGGAATACCGCGGAAAAAAGGGGGGATGTTTGAGCTGTTGTGTTAATTGTGAAGTGATTCGGTATGTGTTGTGCAGTGAATGTAAGATCAATTTCTTGTCAATACCGTGGATATCACCCCCATGTGTACGACCTGTTACTTAATCTACGTTCACTAGAATTGAAAAACAACAAGCAGGAATGCAATGCACGTGTTTTAAACCCAAATCAAAAATTATGTTCGATGAAGCAAGAGAGATGACTTTCACTAATGCGAAACTAGGAAAGCAAGACAAATTCTTTACGAAATATATAACAAAGGCAGCAGAATAAAGTAAGTATGCTTCCTAAAATGAAAATAAGCAAGAGAAACGAGAAACCCAAGATGGGTCCCACTCAAGCGTGCCAAAATGTTTCACTCGAATGTTTCGTTCCTTTTAGAAATGTAGAGATAAGGGTTGGGGCTAGGAGGAATACACCGTAGAATGTCGAGATGATGTGTGCGTACATGAAAAAGATCAGTGACTGACTAGAAGAACTCCTTTTTGTCTTGGAAGGACTACTGAAATAAGAACACAAGACCACAAGATTTTAATTAAACAATAAATGAGAAGCGCCTTGGCCCAGGAAATATAAAACTTCCTTTCGAAGGTGGTCAGTTCCTTGCTAATATGAATTAACACAAAAGACTATAAGATATCAATTAAATTGCGTTGTTGAACCTGGGTAGGGAAAAGGCTGGTTATTGGTTATAGTCGATATAACGATGGTGATGGTTCTTGATGATAACCGAAGCGATGGCGGTTCTTGATGACCAATATCGGTAGAGTCTAGATCGAAGGTTAGTTGTTTTGGTGGGGTGTTTGTGTTTCTTGGTAGCTATGGTGTTTGTAAAGGCTGGTTTATGGATGATATTAGGAAATGAGATGATGAGAGGTAAAAGAATGACAGGTTAGATGCAATGATAAATGTTGGGTAGTGGATTGAAACGGATTTAGGAGGACTATGATTCAAAGAGCATAAGAAATGTTATAGAGGACATGCAAGATGTGACTTACTGGTTTTGACAAAGATGCAAGTTGATCTCTTTTGCTGCAAACTCTCCTGGTTTCTTCACTCGTCTCTGCTCGGTCAAGTGAAGATCTGGACTCTGTTTTCGCTCCCAATGACCTCTGTTGATTCAAAAATCATTCGACCTTGATTTTGGTTCGGGGAGCCCATTTACGAGGAGCCGATGGCGGTTACGTGAATCGACGGCGGTCGAGTAGAGTAGAACCGCATCGGTAAGGAAAAAAGTAGGCTATTTTTAGTAAAATAGCCCACCTTCCTACTTTTCCCGAGAGATCGGTTGCGAGCTTGGTCAAGTGGATAGAAGGTCGGTTTTGGGTGCGAGTAAGGAGGCATTAGTTATGGATGTGAGTCTAGACCAAGTCATAGGTCTTAATTAGGTTAGTTTAGGGTTAGGGCTAGGTCATGATGAGGTGGAAAAATGAGGTGGCGGGTAAGGTGATGTGGATTTATCAATTATAAGGTAATTAATAAATAATTGTGTAAGGTTTAGGTGATGAGGTTAAGTTGCGAGATGAGATGCGGGTCACAAGAGGGTCGTAAGACACAAATTTAGTGTCTACTGAAGGAAAGATTGGGATGATAAAGTATTTGTTGTTCTCTGGGCTTATATAACAACATATAAAAGATTGAACAAAGCTACACCTTTTAATTGGTGTTTGGCATGGAAGCTATTCTTCCTATAGAATTTATGTTACCTTCTTTGTGGATTACGCATGTTAGAGGTCTAGGCTGATGAGAAATCCTTGGAAGAATGGATTGAAAAGATGGTTCAACTCAATGAGCGCCGAGCCATTACATGCTGGAGTCGAAACAAGAGAAAGTGTGCCAAAAGGCATGACATGATCAACACATCGAGAGATAAGAAAATTGCGGTGGGATAAATGGTACTTCTATATGACTCCAAGTTTCTGCACCATCCAGAAAGCTCAAGGTGCATTGGTTGGGGCCATATGTTATCACTCATATACTTGAGTCAGGTGCTTGCCAGTTGGAAACAATTGATGGCACAAGGTTACCCAGGTTACTTTAACGGGAGTAGGTTGAATCCCTACTATAAATAAGTCTTCTTGGTGTTCGTAATAAGGCAATATTGCCAAATAACTTAGGTTTCCCTTTATGTATTTACTTAATTTATTTTTTTCCCTCATCGCTATGCTTTGTCAATTTTCACTCTTGTTTGTGTAATAAGCACACTTACGCACCTAAAACTAACTGCAATATGAAGCATGTTGATGCAAAAGATTACGAGATCCTTTTCATGTGGGATGGATTGTTAGTGACTCTCGGGTATATGCTACAAAGATTTAATCTTTGTGGGTGTTTGTAAAGAAGGGTTACTAAGGGTAAGCTGGCTTGACAAAGGTTGCTTCTCAAGATAAGAAAGGATGAAGATGGATGAAGGAACATATAAAACAAGGTAAGTGGCGACCATGATAATTACCTGGAGATGATGCAGTCATAGGTATTCAGGCGCTAGTGCTGCCCAAGAAGAAGTGTGTGACAAAGGGTAAAAGGGTGCGCTAGAGGCTATATCATTTGGCGCGAAGGTATACCGCGTGGAAATGATAAAAATGGGTCATAAATGAGGAGAATTTTGTAGGTGGAGGAGTAATTAATGCAAAAAAATTAGAAATCTATATAAGGATGGGATGCAATTTCATGTTTACCCTTCCGACTACGAGAATCGACAAAGAGCCTACACGCAAAGAGCATAAACCTAACCAATTAAAGGTGCGAAGCAAGAAAACCAAGTATGGAGAAGAGATTTGTTTATTAGAAGGGCTTAAATCCCCTAGGAAAAGGGTTTGTGAAGCGGGTAACAAAACAGAGCTAGGTGCGCAAGTTCGTGATTGCAAAATTAGGGCACGTTAGATCAAGTAGCATTTGAAGCAAACCATGAAAAACTTACAATGAGATAAATCTAGACAACAAAACCATGAAAGAAGAATGGTACCAAAGAAGAAATCAGCACCGGTAAAGGAAAAGAAGAAGGTGGTGGTGGAAGAAGAGGAGGAGATGGCCCCAGAGAGAAATTTTTGAAATGCAATACCCAGAGGAAGTTATTGTGGGCGGGAATGGAATACCCACATAAGACATAGTAAGATAAGTGAATACAATCAACTGGAAAATGGAAACCAGAAGAAATTAGATGACCTCCTCACTTCTCGAATGAACAGGTGCATTGAGGATGACATGCCGATATATGATGATGTTAGGGAAAAGCTACTAAAAGGAAATGGTGTCTACCAGCTTTATGAGCTTCCAAACTTTGGAAAGTATACACCCTTGTATAGATGGCTGATGAGATGAGTCCATGAGGAATTCTTCTACTTTGCGGGAGATCGGAGGGTAATATTGACACCCATCCTTATTGCCACGATTCTTTGGATTATAGGCATCGGTGAAGATATTAAGACCGACTTAGCGATAAAAGCACTATCTTTGAGACACGAAGGCATTGGGCTATCGAAAGGACCACACAGAATGGACATTGGCAGATTGAAAAATTGTCCAAAGAGTATAGGCGATATCACATCTAACCACAAAATTGAATGACCAAGAATGATGGTCACAAGTTAACTCTATGTGGCTGCATGTGGCAAAGCACATGTCAGAAGGAGTCACTTATAACATTGCCGGCTTCATTACAGAGCGGATAGTAGAGGAAGTGCGTGAAGGGAATAAGATAAGTTTTGGCTACGTCCTACTAAGTTTGGTCTTCATGGAGATTGGGGTACCAGATGGCCCAAAAGAGAATATATGGGAATACCCCATAAATAACAAGTCTCCAGCTGAGTGATTCAGCAAGTATCTCTGCAAGGATCGATGATGGAAGAGGTGAAGGAGCGAGCAGAGATGTGGTATGATAGGCTCTGCATGGTGTTTGGAGAAGAATGGCGTATACCCAAGGACTTGCCTTCGGTCCTAGGGAAATAGGTACAATTTTCAGTCTACCAGCACTTCTGTATTACATACTTTCCAATGATAGATGGGTCATGGAGCCCCTGGTGCAAGCTGCCATACGCATTTCCGTGTAATACTTCCAAGCTGCAGTTCATTGGTTCACCAACACACGGAGGTTGGTGTTTAATGCAGACAAGGTGGACTATGAATATCACACCCTGCGGAAGACATATGGATATCTAGGGAGGAATGCATACAACGAGAATAACATCTCGAAGATCTTGAGAATTAAGGCTGAAACACTGGCCATTGTGGATATTGGGGCCATGCTAATATACCTCCAACTGAAGCCTAAAATGGAGAATAACAAGTACGTGGAGAATGAATTCATGCTTCTAGGGCCACCGAAGGGAAAACATACTATGGAGAACATTCTGGAACCTAGAGCCTTTACGCCCAAGCAAGATGATGAGGAACATGATGAAGAACACGAAGATAGTGGTGGCTTGGTGTGGAGGAGGAAGCAACCATCTAGGTAGGGGAGCACATGATAACTCCCCAGGGAGAAGGCGTTATGGGGGAGGAGCAGGGCACACAAAGATTTAAGAAGGTGTTTAAGCACACAAGGGCACAAGGAGAAACCCCGCAGGTGAAGGAGCCAAAGGAGAAGAAACAAAGAAAACTTACGCTGAGTAAGGAGACAAAATAATCGAGGAGAATGTTCCTTCCTCTCCAATCGAAGAAGAGCCTCAACATGAGGAGGAGAAGATGGAAGGAGAAGAAGGGGATCAATCAAAGGCTACACAAGACAAGGGTGGGGATACATCTGGTATTCCTAACCTTGATGCAGCCATTCCAAGAGGGCCCAGATCCCATCGAATAGGGGAGGACGCCAAGGCACATACCATGGGGTACGCAGAAGACCCAAAGCTAATTATTCACACTCGGTTCCAAAGCACCATCGAGTAGAAGGATTTATTCGGATGGCGCTCATCGATGAGACAAGGCGACTTTGCGCCTGACAAGGAAGAAACTTTCATGGTCTATGCACACACATATGGATGAGGTGACTTTGATGTCGGTGAAGAATCGTGCGTGTCAAGGTGGTTGAAGAAGGCACCTAAAACGTGCCACATGACAATCAAACCAATGGTGATGTCAGACGAGCAAGTGAGCAATGCTCTAGTTAAGGTATCCTCCGAAGTAGTAAGAAGAAACATAGATAAATCTACTACCATCAAGGTGTCTTTGATGGAGAAATTGAAAGCCAGGGATGTGGAGATAGTGCGCCTTGTATAGGAAAAGGATTTGATTAAGAGGAAATATGACACTTTTGTTAGTATGATAGAGGAAATTAGGGATGATGTCCTCAAAGTACGCCCGCATTTGGAATCCCAAGTGCCAAAAGAATTTCCTTCTACAATGCATTATGTAAAGACAATAATAACATCAGTGTTGGAAGATGAAAAGGCACGCGTGCCCTCATAGTCCAAGGACTCAGGGAAAAGATAGAAAAAGTGTAGGCTGCGGTAGCGGGAAGATTGCTACTTATGAAGGCCTCACACTGCAAGCCACTCGAGATGAGCTCAAGAAAGTTGATCATGCACTAAAAATATGCACACCCGGATGCAATCGATCGTGATAAAAACCTTGGAGGAAGAAAATGAAGTACACAAGGTGATGAAGGATGCTTCCTAGGCCGCATGAATGCTTAGTCACGTAAAGCAAAAGCACAAGGCACTAGGCATGCACGTGCACCACATAAGGAGAGGTTGGAGGAGCTAGGAAAGCTCATTACTCAGAAGATGGATGTACTGGAAGGGGTGCAAACCTCTATGTCAAGTGTAATGCTTGTGATACAAAATGAGCAAGGGAAACTCACCATGGAAGAGCTGCAGTCCATCATTGCAGACATTCTTGAGATAACAGGAGCGGTGCTAACGGCGTGGGAGAACCTGGAAGTAGATATCAAAGAAGAATATCTAGAGTTTTTACTTCAGAGGATGAGACGGAGGGGCTTGAGGCTTAAACAATTTTGTTAGTTGTGTATACCTTATTCAAAATTCCTTATTCAAAATTCTTTATTCAACCATTCTTTATTTATCCATTCTTTGTATAAGTTTTGGACATCACCATTGTCGGGGCGACAATGAGATTAGTGTGGGGTAATGTTGATCAGAGAAAATACTTAGTTGAACTTGCACACGTAGTCTCAAGTGGAAGAACAACACAGGAGAAAAAGCGCAAAGGTATAGGAAGGCGTCACACGTGGAGGTGTAGAGTCAAACTCTTAAAGACTTAGCCGATTTTGGAGATCAGGTCTATTCTTAGAGATTGGCGTGTGGAGCACACAAAGTGATGCCAATATTTGTGTGCCACTCTTCGTGGAGATTCTTTGAGGAGCATGACAACTCACTCTTGCATGGGCATAAGCTAAGAATAGATCCACCACTGTAGTTAACTATCAGTGATCTACAGATAGCATACTTGCATGTATGGCTATAGTTGTAAAAAGGCGCGTGGTACATTATTAGCATGTGACCTATTTCTGGTAGAGTTAAGTGGTGAAGGGCTAGTTCCCCACCCTATATATACATATGTAATGAATTACTTGAGAGATAGATAGATAGATAGAGACACATGCTTTGAAGAATGAGAAAAACATGAGTACATGCGACTGGATAGTTGTAACAGATCCATGTGCGCATGCCTGGTATTGTATGAAGCTTCTGTACTATTGGTATGATGAATAGATAAAGAAAATTGACCGAACAAACAATGTTTGATGTGTTTTATCAATGCATATTATTACTTTCATTAGTGTTTTAGATGAGGTACAACCTCATATTCATGAGGCCACAACAACAAAATAATCTTGGGACAAGTTGAAAACAATATATGAGTCCAAAAATAAGAACACAATACTTCATCTCCAAAGTCAACTATTGAACTTGAAAATGCAACCAACTAAGAAAGTTGAAATGTTTTTAGAAGAGTAGCAACTTTGTGTGCATCACTTCAAGCTTTGGAAGAAGAAGTAACTGACACATCACTTGTGCCTATAGTATTGAGAGATCTTCCTCCTTATAGGATTTTTGTGACCACATTAAACATAATAGTCAAACAACAAATTTTGAAGAGTTAGTGAATATGCTACAACAAGAGGAAGTTATTCACTCAACTATTGAAACTGAAGAGCAAGCACTTGCTTCTAATCAAAAAGGAAAAAAATAGGCTAAGTCTAGTAAACAACCTTAGAAGCAAGGTAATACTCAACAAGGCCAAAAGGACCAACAAAAATGTCTTATTTGTGGTAAAAAAGGACATGAGTTAAAAAATGTTGGTACAACACATTCCAACAAGGATCATCAAGTGGTAAAAATATTAATTACCAACAAACAAAATCTGGTCAACAACAGAGTAAACAGGGACAAAATAATCAAAAGTGGAAGAAGAAACCAACTCAACAAGGAAATGTAGCCAAACAGAAGATCAATTTGATGATGATGACTTCCTATATTTTACATAGTCAAATGAAGTATCCAATTCTACAAATCAAATTTGGTATGTTAACTCGGGTGCAACTCGACACATGACAGGAAAGAAAGATTGGTTCTTCACAATGAGTAAAACACCCACCAAAAATCATGTCTCTTTGGGTGATGATACATCATACAGTGTTGAAGGCATTGGTTCCATTTCACTACCACTTGGCAACATAATTGTAAAATTACAGATGTTCTTTATGTCCCTGGTTTAACAAAAATATATTATCCGTGAGTCAATTATTAGATCACAATCTCAAAATTGACTTTGATTGTAAAGGTGGTAAAAAGATGTGCTTAATTTGAGATAAGTCAAGAAGCTCCAAATTTTTTTGCAAAAGCTTTGAATGTGGGAAGAATGTTTTAGTTGGATTTTGTTCAACGAAATGATCAAGCACTTGTAGCCAAGGATACATCATCAGCTCAACTATGGCATCAAAGACTTGGACATGTGATTTTTGGCTATCTTGACACACTTCATCGATATGACATGGTTAGGGGTTTACCACCTCTAAAAAAGGGTACAGATAAATGTCAACATTGTTTGGCAAGAAAAACAAAATAGAGCACCATTCAAACATAGTACATTTCGAGCTAAGGCAAAACTTGACTTGGTGCATACCAATTTGTGTGGACCAATGAGACCTAGCCACTTTGGGTTTCAATATTTCATGCTCTTTGTTGATGATTTTTCAAGAAAAATGTGGATATACTGTCTTTCTACAAAATACCAAGATTTTGAAACTTTCAAGAAGTTCAAAGCCCTTGTTGAAATAGAGTCTGGTAGGAAAATAAAAACACTCCGCTCAAATCAAGGGGAGAATACACCAACAATGAGTTCAATGATTTTTTGAAAACACATGGCATTCATCATCAAATGGCTCCTCCTCACACACTACAAAAAATGGTGTTGTTGAAAGGAAAAATCATACTATCATGGATATGGTGCGATGTATGATTGATGATGTAGGTTTATCAAAAACATTTTGGGCCAAAGTAGCTAAAACAACAATGTATTTACTAAACAAAGTTCCCACTAGCTCTTGATGGAGTAACACCACAGAAGCATGGTTAGGGCATAAGCCATCTATTTCACACCTTAGAGTTTTTGGATGTAAATAAAGTATGCACATTCCTAAGAAACAAAGAACTAAGCTTGATATGAAATCAAAAAACTTATCTTCTTGGGATACTGATGATGAAGCACTTGGCTATAGACTTATGATCCAAGAGCCCAAGAAGGGTATACACTAGTTGGGATGTTGAGTTCTTTGAGAAGAAAGAAGAAGATGCCCTCATACACTCACATGATGAAATTCCATCATCCCTAGGTGAAAATAGTATGGTAATCACTTTGATGATGGTACGGTGATGATGGGGAAGATAATGAAATTCAACCTCCCAGAGCTAAACCACAAAAAGTATGCCTAAATGGTATACAAGTATGATTAGAGATGCAAAATTGGATAGTGTCTTGGGACATCTACCACTGGAATGAGGACTATTTTGGAATGGCTCAAAATGAGGTCAATTTGGCCTTAATGAGTAAAGTTGTTGAAACTATTGAGCCATCCTTAGTTTCAGAAGCCCTAAATCTAAACCTTGAGAAATATGCTATGGATGCAAATATAAGTCACTTATGAAAAAAAATACATGAAACTTATTCAATCTTCCACATGATGGTGAAAAATATTTTCACATTGGATGCATATGGATCTTCAAAACAAAGTACTCGTAAGTAGAGTACCAAATTGATAAACATAAAGCCATTTTTAGGGATTAAATGGATGATATAAAGACATTGATATGAGGAGACTTTTTCTCCAATGACTAAGATAAAAATTCCATTTATTCTCAAGTGAGGATTTGGTATGAAAATTTACCAAATGGATGTGAAAGTGCAAGTTATCATCTTAATGGTGATGCCCTCTAGGAAGAAGTTTACATGAGTTAACAAATTTTTCGTCATACATGTGTCAAAGAGGAAGGAGGTATGTCCTAAGTCCTTGAGGTCACTAAATGGTCTTGTAAAAACTCCCAGCTATTGTGACCTCATAGGTACATAAAAATTAGACCTCTATTTCACACATGGATTCAACAAGTCCATATAGCATCCTAATCTCCATCTCACTAGCGAATCAATTGCCATGTGATCAACTCCAAGACCACCGTGGAATTTTATGTCCCTCAATTCCATGATATCAAAGAAATAAAACACACTAAAATGTGCCCATCCCCTATGGGGAACTTTGTGGTCACCCATGTGACCCACTTCATATCCGTGCTTTAAAGCTAATTTTGGAGCACTCATTCCCTGTCGAATGCCGCCACGTGTCGTCATCTTTCTCATCATGGAAATTAATGTCCCTCACATCCATGAGGTCAGTGAAATCAAAGGAAAAAAATTGTTCCTCGAAACTCACTCAAAAACTCAAAAATTTGAAAATGTTTCTAATTGTTAGTCAATCCACTACTCGATCAAGAAAAGTCAAGAAACACCTCACAATGGAAAGAACCACCATAATAAAATGCTAAGAACAAAATCCATCATGGTAAAAGAAATATCCTTCACTCATAATGGCACACAATTCTCAAAATAATAATTCCTCGATCATGAGAAAAGGTAAATGGAGAACAAGAAGACAGAAGAAGCTAGGGGAAATCCTCATGGCCATAAAACGAAGATTTGAAGATATCTAAACTGCAATCCGTACACGTTGAAAAATCATCTATTACTAAGTTCTTAATTGAAGGCCATTAAAAATCATATTCAAACCTCCAATTTGTAGCAACAATTCTCATAGTGAATAAATATCACTTCTGGTGTCCATGAAGAACAAAGATCAAAAATCTCATCAAAAAGAAGAAAGTATTTATACACCCATAGCATAAAAGAAAACCTATCAAAATTTTAGCTTGATTCATCGCGACTCAAAAAAAAAATACCAGACCTAAAAATTTCAACCTCCATTAAATTGCACTTTATAATTGCCAAAAGTGCATGTAGTGGAAAAAATCACCAAATGCTACCTCTTACACTTCTAAGGGTTCAAGAGTAGGTGAAAATCACACAAAAGCGAGGAAATGATCGAAAAATTCACAATTTCAATGAACTAGATCACCTTAATCCGACATACTCATTTTTTTTTGGGATATGGAGGACTTATTTTTCAAATATATTTTATGATCACAAAATAACATCTATGAAAAAGGCAGCAAGATACCTCTTCAACCTCAAGGTGTCCAATGGGTGAAATTGAATGCAGGGGATAATCGATGAAAAATCTACTTTCACCAAAGTGTGAAAAAAAGATGCCCCAAAAGCTAAAAACAAGGGATATGGAGGGCTATGTTTTTTTAATTATTCTTCAATCAACGCCATGAAAATATCATGTTCCCACTTGTTCAAATGAAGGAGTTACTCAAATGGATAAAGTGTGGAACATCCAAATAAAATCCAAAACATTCAAGACTCGTTTCTGCATCCGAAGGCCCGACATCCATGATGCACTTACTAAAAATAACATGCCTTCCTATGTATGGGTATGTTACTTTAGGTAATATTCCATTTGAAGAGGACATGAAGAATTTGGTAAACATATCCAAAGGGAATATCGTAGGCAAATTCATGAAAAACATATCAGCTCACAATTTTCAGCAACCTATGGATAAAAATGAAAGTCACACTAAAGAGAATTTTTGCACAATGGGACGTAAAAGGATAATAAAATTCAGGGGACATCATTTTTTAGGATCATCCTAGTCATTTTTCATAGGGAATTTGAGATCCCTCCTAGTTCATTCAACTTGGTGAGCATTCGTGAGCTAATTTACAAAAACAAAATGTTTTATAAAATGTAAGGAGTTCAAATGCTTATAATTCAAGTTTCACTACACACGTGTTTCCATCATCAATCGAGGATCAATAGACTTCATCAAGCAACATCTTCTCTTCTCTCTCTTTCTCTCCCCCAACTTTCTCTCCCAAAATTTTCTAATTCTTTGTTGTGGGCATAACAAATGCACTTTTTTATAAGCCTTTACATCACTTAAAAGTGACATGAAACATAACGTAAAATTAAGTTGCCTAATTTTATAAAATGGAATTAAATATTTTGTGAGGTCCATTCCCATCTCAAGGGGGTCATTAATTTTGTAAGCTCAAGAGTGCATTCTATCTCAGAGATTTGTAAAGGAGATAGACAAATTCTTCCTTTTCCCACTATTTTAAAATATCCATTCCATCATACTATAATGCTCAACATTGATTTAAGTAATCTATACAAGAAAGAACAAAGGAGTTTCAAAGTTTTTTTACTAAGGGACATTGAGACTTTGTGATCATAAATTACATTTGGTCTTGAGACTATGCATAGAGTTGTTTTCCTACTTTTAACTCCACAAAAACTTGTGATAAAACTTCAAATTGATGTATGTAAGAATCTATTTTCTACCCGCAACATTAGTTCTCCTATCTAATTTCTATCTCCCCTTTCCCACTCTTAGATAAAAGTTCTCACTTGTAGGTATCTCAAGCTTTGTCGTAGGGTTAAATGGAATGCCCTTGTTGGATCCCACGTCAAAAAAACCACATAAATCCACATCTTTTTAGCTACAACTAAGATAAGTTGAGGGATCTTAGATTCCCAAAATCCTACTCAAGAAGATAACCTCCAATTTGTCCCTAACAAATTTTCTTGCCAATGCAGATGTAAAAGCCACCTGCACATTCCAAAAAAACAAAGAACCAATCTTTATATGAAATAAAAAAACTTATCTTCTTAGGATACTTCATGATGAAGCACTTGGCTAAACATCAGCTTGGAGTGATGGATCCAAACAATGTAGGAGTATACACTAGTCATGATGTTGAGTTCTTTGAGAAGAAAGAAGCAAATGCTCCTTTTATACACTCGCATGATGAAAAAAACATCCCTATAGTGAAATCAGAGGATGGTAATCACTTTGATGACGACAATGATGATGGCAAAGATGGTGAAATTCAACCTCCCACAGAAATCCACTAAAAGTATGCCTAAATGGTATACAAGTGACGAGAGATGAAAAATTGGAAAAATTTACATGACATATATCTACCACCTGGAATGAGGACTCATAGTATGGCTTGAAATGAGAACTCAATTTGACCTTAATGGGTAAAGTTGTTAAAACTACTAATCCATCCATAGTTTTAAAAACCCTAACTTCAAATCAAACACCATGATGATATGGAAGATGAAATATAAGTCACTTATGAAAAATAATACATGGCAACTTATAGATCTTCCACTAGGGAAAATTGATTGGATGTAGATGGATCTTCAATAAACAAAGTACAAATCGAAATAATAAAAATTTATAAACACAAGGCTAGACTATTTACTAAAAGATATGCTAAAAAAGAAGGCATTGATTATGAGGAGACTTTTTCTCCCACAATAAAGATAAAAAAGCTTCAAGTTAATATTTTCTCTAGCTATAAAATTTGGTTGGAAAATACACCAAATGGATGTACAAATTTCCTTTCTTAATGGTGATTTATAGGAAGAAGTTTACATGACTCAACAAAAGGTTTTGTCATACCAAGTAAAGAGGAAAAGGTATGTAAACTCATAAAATCACTATATGGTTTAAAGCAGTCTCCTAGGGCATGGTATATTAAAATTGATGAGCATCTCATTCAACATGGATTCAACAAGAGTCCATATGATCCTAATCTCTATCTCAAAAAGCAAGGGGGGAGATAGTGATCATTGTAGTATATGTCGATGATCTAGTCATCACTGGAGGATCAATGAGGATGATTGAGTCAACAAAGAAAGATCTAACATGATCATTCGACATGACCAATCTCATGCTTCTGCATTATTGTATTGGACTTGAAGTTTAGAAAAGAAAATCATATCTTTGTGTCACAATTGAAATACGCCAAGACAATGCTCGAGAAGTTCAATATGATGGATTCTAAACCATTTTCCACACCTATGGAGACAAGACTTCAACTATCTCGAACAGATCCATCACCACAAGTAAATATAACTCTATCAATAGTTGATCGGGAGTCTCATCTACTTGACTTACACTAGGCCGTATATCATCTATGCAATCAGCTATATTTCACGGTTCATGCAAGAACCAAGGGTTTCTCACTGGAAAAGAAAAAGTGGATATTGAGGTGCATCAGAGGAACTATGGACTATGGCCTAGAATACAAGAAGAATAATAACTTCTTCTTGATAGGATATTCATATTCAGATCATGCAGGAAACATAGATGATAGGAAATCCACTTCAAGATTTGTATTCTTTTTGGGATCTGGACCGATATCATGGGGGAGTAAGAAGAAGACTTGTGTTTCAAGATCCTCCATAGAATCAAATATCATGTAGTAGGTGGAGTTGTCTGATGAAGTGATATGGCTCTAATGTATACTTGAAGGATTGGGAATACCACAAGAAAGATCCAACTATCCTACATGTTGATAATGAAGGAGTAGTAAAACTTGTTCGAATCCAATTTTTCATGAGTGCACCAAACACATTGAGGTGCAGGTACATTTCATTCATGAACATGTTCAAAACAACAACATCCAACTCTAATATTGCCCAACAGATATGCAATGTGCAGATGTCTTCACAAAGTCACTTGCTCGAGGTAAATTTGAGGGTTTTAGAGAATTTCTCTCATGTTCACTTGAGACCATGCTGAATTAAGGGGGGAATGTTAGGAATAAAACTTAGCTTAATTCATCATTAGTTGATATTTGAATAAATGTAATAAGTTAAAGTATTTAATTTAAATACTTTAAACTTATGTCAATAGGTATTAGTTATCCTTAGTTGTTAGTTAACTAAGTGATAGTGTTCTCATCCCAATGTTTGTGGGATCATGTTCTATCTTGCATATTTTGTTCCCGAGATGATTTCCATGAGGGGCAATAGGGGTAGTTAGGGGCAATATGCTATTTTTACATATTTTCTCAAATTAGATGATTTGTTTCCATATATTGTGGATGAGATAGAAGTTGTCCAATATCTATAAATATTACAGCTCTCTCATTTGTCTGTAATGCTTGATTTTGATATTAATAAAATACACAAGCACCATCTTGTTTCTGTGCAAAGCTTCATGTCAAATATTGTTTTCAAGTATTCATTATCAAGATTACCCACTAAAACATTTTCTTCAATATTATGCACAACAAATACTCAAGTGAATATTACACATCACAAGAGATTTCTTTAGTGAGGCACCAACCCCACAAGGAGCACTAACCCCTAAACCCTTGTTGATATTACACACAACAAGAGACTTGCATGAATATGACACATCACACAATATTTTTATGAAGTATTACCACTAAAAATATTATGATACCATAGCTGATAGTGATCCAAATATTCAGCTCCAAACTCCTTCAAACCCTCACTTGCTCGACCTAGGTATTCAAACTAATACAATATTGTTATGTCTTCACTTCTCAAGATTCAAAATATTGAAAACATGCTTGATGATATTCCTTAACCTATCACACACATGATCAGATCTCAATTCATGCTTCAAACCTACAAAAATTACTCACCTAGGTCACACTTCTCACACACATACCAATAACTCCAAAAATACCCAAAACAATGCTTTATAAGCTCCTTTACATTTCAAATTCAAAAAAATATTTTCCCTCATTTTTCTTGACCCATGCATCATAAAAATACCAAATTAAAATCATAACAGTCACAAGTGATTCCAAGTAGTTTGATTCCTAGCCAAAAACATCATTTCATGCTAAAAAATACTCAAATCCCCTTGGGCACAAAGATAAAAATGCCCTAATCATAAAAACCATAATTATTCACGACCCATAAATTACCAAACACATTTAAATTAACATTTAAACATCATACATGGTCACAATTTATATCAACCAATAAAATTATTTTGTTTAATGGGCCCAACGCTTTCTTCATACTTCTCAAAACAGTTGATTCCTACACCCTTCAAGACCCTAAAAAATTCCGTAGGCCACTATATCACCTAAAAACATCCAAATTATGTCACGTGACCACTAAATGGAAATTTTAGAACCTTTAGAACACTTATAATAAATTTATAAGTCATGAAACAATCACCGGCTCAAACCTCAACCTCTTTTGTCTTCACCAAATCAACTACCCAAAAAGTTGTTTTTAAAAGATCAAAATTAACACATTTCTAGAACAATAAAGACCTATAAATGGATTAATTGGATTCCAAATTCATCCCTATTCAATTTCCATGTGATATAAAGTATCACCTAATCCATCTCATGCTTCAAACAACTCAAAATTTTCAACATATTTTGTTATGTCTTACAGTGACAAAAATATTCATATCCCAAAATTACCAAAAACTTATAAAAACTCATAATAATGATACATAAATAATATTAATATAAATATCTATGAATCCTATTTCCAACACAACTTTAATCACCTGCTAATTCCACATTTAGCTCCAATTATTCTCACTTTACTAAACACTATTTTTTATGGCCCTAACTCAAAACTACCCTTTGACTAGTCAACCTGAATGGAGCTCATTTGATCATGTAACTACATAAAAATTTCTTGAAACCTCTTTGGAAATAAATATAAACTCACATACATTCCACAATTCCAATTTATCCTACAACTCCTTTGGAAAACCTTGTCCCAAAATAAACTTCTTTCACTAAACTCGATCTTTTGAGTAGGGCTTACTCATCACCACGACCTCTAACATAAATTTCAGGAAATATGAAGGATTCCTCTACATGTTACAATCATAACCCATTCACTAGGAATAAATTATGGCCACTTAGGAAATAATTCTTCCATACCACTTTCAAGCTAGGGTTTCAAACTCATAAAAAGTTGTTTACCTTCTTAACATTTGTTCATAAAATGTGAAGATGAAATGACCTAATTATTTTTTGAAACCTTCTAGAATCAATTTATAAAAATGATGAAATCCACAAGGTCCTATGAAAATAACACAATTTAGGGTGAGCATCAGAAGTTCCATTTTGAGATGGAAATGCACTAGTTCTTGATCCTATCTTGCCATACTCGACATATTTTACAAAATTCACATTCTAACATCTTGAAATTTTTATAAAATAACCATGACACATAATAATAACATCTCCAAAATCATAGAGTCATCACCATCTCTCAAACTCTATGACACTAAGAATTACATAGCTACCCCTTAGGGTTTTGCACTATAGAATCTAGGGTCAACTTAAAGAACACAATAACTCATCATAAAATCACTCAAAATGATCCAAAAATACCTTTTACACCATAATAAACCTTCATACAATCATACATGAGCTTATATAGCTCCAAAACGTATCCTCATACCTCCTAACATCCATAATTTCTCCAAATGAGCACCTGAAACATAGTCACCAACCTAAATCTGCACCCGATAAATAGATGTGTAGTGCCTACACTATCCAAACATGCTCTATATTATACCAAAATACTTCTCAAGTATCTAAGAATCTCATACCACCATGAAACATCACCCGTGGCACACTGAATGGGCTTGGAAGAGAAAGAAATCCTCACTTAATTTCCTCAGTATCATCAAGTGCACATTTGAGCCATCATGTCAACATCATCCACACCTCATCTGACCCTACTCCGTCATCCACTTTATCATTAACGTAGTTTTTCATCAATGAAAACACTTATAGGACCATATGTTAACATGATCAATCCTTCCTAACTTTTCATTAGCTTGAGTGCGTAATCTTGTGGTATCTATCCATCTTGACTTGATTCGGCTTGTCATATTATTGTATATATGTACATGATTTCTCCATTTTATAATATCATATATCATTAGGGGCATCTTGGCACTTTGTTCTATTATACAAGAGAGTTTAAAAAAACCTATAAAATCCCAAAACATTCAAAAAACCTAGAAAATTATAAATATTCAAAAAGTATAGAAACTCTCAAAACATTTGGAAAACCTATAAAATCCTAAAACATTTAGAAAAAAATTCCTAGAAATCCTAAGAATTTAAAAACCTAGAAAATCCTAAAAGTTCAGAAAATCTAGAAACTCCCAAAACATTTGGAAAATTTAGAAAATCCAAAAACAAAGTAAACATCGAAAAAACAATGTCTAATGCAAAAAAACTAATTTTTTTAAAACTATACCAGAAAACATCCTACTTCAAAGTGGTTTGCTAGTTCTAACATAACATGTGGATAATATTGTGATCTTCTTTCAAAAATAAGCTTTATTTTCTTGTTATGTCTTTCTTCCCGATGTATATCATTGTTTGGGATAGTTTCATAGTACATTTGTTTCTATATGGAATTATACGCCTCTATCCAATCATTAAATGTATCCTTGCTTAGGGCATCATCTTTAACCCTTTTTTAAACTTCAAACATTTAGTACTTAAGTTGGATAACAAAAACATTGGTAAATTTTTTATTGAACATTACTCGTTTTCGAGTGTAGTTTATTGTACTTGTTTTCTTGTTTGGTTTCTTATTTGTTTACTTTCTCAAGTATTGCTTTACTTGTGAATTTTTATTTCAGTCACCCTTAACATCACATAAATATTGGTACTATGGCTCTTTTTGTCATTCTACCTTTTTGTTTATGCTTACATCAAATATAAAAGGTATTTCCAATCATGTGACATAAGCTATCCAACTAATGATCTTTCCAATCCTCATCACATCCGAAATTATAAATGAAGTGTTTAATCTATACATTTGAAATGCAACACAAAAAATGTATAAAAAACATATCTAGGTAGTGAATGTAAAACAAAATATAACATCAATCATGTACTCATCACATCTAATCGAATCATACCTCCATCTATCAATCATTTATCAAAACATCATAAATTTTTGTACTTCTACTATCATGAGCTAAAAAAACATCATCATAACAACTTGGGGCATACATAGAAAGAATCAAAAATGTCATCTCTAAATTTATATGGGGCATTCAAAATGACACTCGAGTTTATAAAAATCATCTCCAAAATGTGTACTACATATCATCATAAGATCATATAATGGAAAAAACTATCATAGATACAAAATGAGTCATTTCTCAACATGAATCTCTCTTAAATCCTCACTCCTAGATGGTCTTAGTGACCCTAGTGGCCTTCTAGGGTCCGCCCACTATTCTGATCTGTAGGCCATGATGGGTACCCAATGAAGTATGTGATGATGCTATCCTAGCTTTGCGAGATGCACTCATTGCTATCCATTGCAAATAACTAACCACTACCTTCGCTATGGGGATAACTAACTCAAATAGGGTATGATAATAGGTATTCTCACCATGGATTCAAGTGATACGATCCAAAATATATAACACACCTTGACATTTGACCACTACTATGTAACATCCCCATTCTCTACGGATAGGTGTTATTTGGTCACTAAGGATGTATCTCTCTCGCACGAGGATGCATCCCTCTCGATATGACATTGTCCCTATTTTATGTCATCTACATCAACATCACTATCAATCTAGCCACCTCTACCAATAACTAAGATATCTTAATTGTACTTTATATGCACTCTCAATGCCCTCTTGCTAACTTGGAAATCTTAGCCTCTTAGGCCACTATCTTTGATGTAAGCACCTATGAGCCCCTCGTACTATGTGCTATGAAAATAGGGCCTACTGATATGCTCAAATCTACATGCATCATAACAAGATGTGCTATATAAAATGTAGTATATCCCCATAATCCTCTGTTACTACCATCTCCTCCTAGGGATGACCCCCATATATCCTATCCTCCACCTTTTATCAGTCCTACAACTGTCAATCATATAGTATCCCCACCCCACCTCCACCTCCACCTCCAACTCAATCGATCCATTACCAACAACATCTACCGCTAGGTAAATATCCTCTTGGCGGTGGCTTGTACAGTGGGCCATTCTATGCCCTATCAATGTAACAAAGAGGATCCTTGTGTTGTGTTATGTCAGCGGTATTAGTAATACTCGTACACCATGGAATATCTGTGTTGCTTTCTTGCCTACCCCCCTTATATTACTACCACTTTCCATATTGTCTATCTCTATGCTAGGTCCTATTGCTGTGTAATATATGGATGACATCTACAGGCTAATACTATTTCCTTAGCCATCGATCCGATAGGATCACATATGGTTTCATCAACCAAACTAATCGATCTGTCGATCCAACCAAGCCTAGTACTCCCCTGTGGTACCTAAATCTATAACATCTTGACACATATCCCATAATGTCCGGAAAAAAATGGCCCAATCTTTCAATTTTTCACCACATCTATAATGTGACCCCAAATCTGGATCTCCCTAATCACATGGGAAAATGATATGTGCTAAAGGAACTCCTATTTCAAACTAATATGACATTGTACCTTATCTATCCTATGTATCTTTCTACCACAAAATTATGGCCGCCCACTAGATAACACCCTGTAAAGGCATAAGAAATCTCCCCATAGGTCTTTGGCTAGACTGACATAACCAAGTACGGTCTCCATGTGATTGGATGACACTATCTCATTTATAACTAATTAGTATACCAACAACTCTCTCGGGACCCTATAAACCTATGCTACTATGTGGTTCCATCCAAATTATCTAGGATCATCGTCCTCTAATGGAGAAAAAGGACATACTAGCTAACCCATGACAAGTTTTCCCATGCCCATATATATGTAAGTGTGGTATGACCTATACTATGGAATCCACGATGAACAACTAGGTGTAAATATCTATAAATATGACCCAAAATGTGGTAGCCTCATGCAAAAACTATACAATGTTGAATTGTGTCAAGCTCCACTCCCAATATAGCCCACCTAGAAACATTTTTCTCTCTTATCTAAAAAAAAGATGCCACTGATAAGAGACATGAAGAATAAGAGACATGAGGACTAGGGTAGGTCCTCATTCATATCTCAATCGTATATCTTTATTAGAACAATGTTGGTCCACCACCATCTGGTAGGTCAAACCATTCGATTGCTTTGACTATCTCATAATCCATCATAGTGTTAGTTCCATATTATAATGGCACCCCAATATCGACACTCAAAGTATCCAGTGCACATCCTCTAAGATGAAGGTCATCTCCCTATCTCGAGATGAAAGGCGTCGTGTCGAAATGCCACCTCTTGGCCAAGGCATTTAAAAATGCCCTATCTATGTAGATCACGGGCATCAGGCACATAACAATAATCCCAAATCCTTTATTAATTATTAGTCAAGTGGATGGAAGTCCTCTAGTATTTCAGCAAAGCATGTGAGTGATGCTTGTGGAACTAAATCACACCCAAAAACTCCTATAATCACAAAAAAACAAAAATATGTGTTAGAATTAACCATTTTCATAAACACTTCAAAAATTAGAAAACATTCTTCTCAACAAGGCCACTAAAAACTAGGACAAGGGTAGTGAAACTTTGTAAAACCACTTGAGCATTAAAGAAAAATTATTGTAATCAATCATGACATCGCCCAACTAACATAGTAGGTTGAAACCATGCTACACACTTATGAGAAACGAGGTCATCAATGAACGTGATTCTTTGGTTATAACAAGGTTTCCACTTTAACTGAGGCAACTATAACATGTAGTGACATCACCAAGATGTTAACAAGACCACCAACAATTCCATGGGACATGCACCGAGTGCAGTGCTTGTAAAGTCACTAAAATTGACCTAAATTAATTTTAAAGGCCTCACATGCCTTAGATTTAGGGATTTTAAATGCGGTCAAAATAAAAAACATCCAAAAAAAAATGTAATAAAAAACATCACCTACCTACTCCTCATGGGCATGTTTCCGTTGGTACTCTCAAACTCACTCGACACTGTGATGTAAAAACTAGGGTAGTCATGGCTACTCGTTGTGATCATCCAAAGCTCATTTCTACTTACCGAGAGGATATAAATGACTTGTTTCTACCCCTACTTCCCTACTTATAGATATTTTGTGATGGATTTCAATCGCCGCGATGGCTTTTCTTCTTATCATCGTGATCATTTTTCTTCTTTTCGAGTGTCAATCACCCTTTTCTATCACCCCATCGACACTCGGGGCATCGTCCATCCTACTAATTTTTCTTCTACCCATACAAAATAAAATTGTCTATTAAATATTTGAAATGGTGTCGCTCATTCGTGCTACACCACATCAAAGAGGGGAAAATGTAGACACCTAATTTTTGATGCGTAATTTTAATATTAAAATTACACTAATTTTTGAACTTCCTTGTCATTTAATCGTAATTAGTGATTTAACGCTAATTAGGTAATATACCCCATCTTATTGGTAAATTAACGACAATTTGTTAATTAATTAGCCTTTTCCCTCATCTTGGATGCCAATTAACATCAATTCATTAGTTAAAATCCCCTTTTAAATTAATTAATTACCCTTTCATAATCTTGTATTTAATTAATAAACCCTCTTATTAATTAAATTCCCCTTAAAACCCCTATAATTCTACTAATTTTCCTCCAAATAATCTCCAAATGGCTTCTATAAGGTAAAATTTTCCAATTAATTAATCCCAATTGATTAATTAAACATTCCCTAACTCCCATGGGTCACTAATTCCTAATTAATCTCTTCTAATCATGCTTATATTATTCTAATTCTACATCTCCTTTATCCCACATTCACTAGGATGTATGCTTCTCCCAAATTGGAAAGCTATATAAGAAACCTAGTACCTTCTTACCAATCTACACCTTTTCAATCTTACTCAAGAGAGCATTTATATTATAGGAAAGCTTGCCAAATTAAGAAACACCCTTACTTGTTAAAGTTAGTAAGAGAAGATTCAAAACATGGCCTTTAGGCCATTTTGATGAGATCTCTTCCCTTTAGTAGCATCCTTGATTGTGCGTAGTTTGATTTTCAGCTTAGAAGGAAATATCTACATATCAAAAGTGCATCCAATTTTGAAAGGAGGTTTTACATTATTTGTTTTTAACATTTTGTGTAAGTTTTAGCTTCTTTTCATGCTTTATCTTGATGTATTTGATAAATAATTAGGTTAGGATTTACTTGGTGTTAAATCCTTTATTATATTATCTTAGGTTCTTTAGCATGCATACATATGGCATGCCTGGTGGGACTGTCATCACCAATCCGGCATTATGATAATTCTTCACCGGAAACTCCTCGTGCTTATGATTATTTACTAATGCATAGCCTTTAGTTTGGTGGATGTAATCTGAAACACAACAACAAACATAACATAAGAATACCATCGACTATGATAAGACGGAATGATGACAAATCTGAAATATCAAAGTAAATTATAATATTAACATGAAATTCTTACAATCTCACCCATGAGGTACTTCAAGTGTTATTGACTTCACTTGCCTTTCACCAAGACTATGGGAGAAACTTTACAATTACACCTCTTAATGGCTTCTTCAACACACCTTTAAACCGATGGCTTCCTTCGCACACTTCCTACAATATTTCTCACTACTTCCTTCTATGCTAAATGAGGGGTGGCCTCTCTATTTATAGAACTTCCAGCTTATCCATCTTATCTCTAAGATAGGATAAGAAATCCACTCGATGAATCATATTCCATACCTTAACTCTTATCCTGTACATGTAAGCTTATCTTTTAAGATAAGATAAACCTTATCATTTTACATGGGTTCCACATTTTTAGACTTTTTACAATTAAAATACACAAAATATTTATGACCTCACTCCTTGTCCTTATTACCAATATAATATTTCTAATTCCTAACCATGTAGACCCTACTTCTCTAATTACCCAAACTTTGACATTTTAACATTACGGACCACTTACGACAAATATTTACTTTTTACAACATTCATATTGTACTTTGACATTGTATCGTACTCCACATTATTGGCGACACCGTCTCGACGGTGTCGTTATCTTCTATCGAGGCACGCTACTACTAATTATACTTAACAACATCCTATTCCTAATACATACATTAATGAAATAGAAATTATGGAGGAAAATTTTAGTGTCGACATCTTCCCCCTTCCTAGCTTCTACTCCGTCCTCGAGTAGACTCTTCTGGAGCTTGGAAAATCTTCACTTGTCGTGGTTGACCCATTTCGTAATGGGAGTGCCATCCATTCCTCCAGTCAGTACGCACCATTTTCATGCACAACCTTGCTATTTTGTAGGGCCCCATCCATTTTGGAAGAAATTTTCTTTGTCTTCTTTTTTTGTATCGGAATCATATACTAGAACCAAGTCATTCACATGAAATGGAGACCACCGGATCTTTTGATCAAAGTATTCCTTCTTCATTTTCTTCTTATGGCTTGTATCC
Source organism: Taxus wallichiana var. yunnanensis (assembly GCA_018340775.1). Taxonomy (NCBI): domain Eukaryota; kingdom Viridiplantae; phylum Streptophyta; class Pinopsida; order Cupressales; family Taxaceae; genus Taxus; species Taxus wallichiana. Next base: position 188,324,492 of record CM031236.1, read on the forward strand.
TTTGCTTTATTTCTCTCATTTCCTCCAAAGAAATGAACATGTACCAACCTTTCTTTTCTTGAATCACTTTCATCCATCCTTTCATTTTTATAACTCTCACGGTGGGAATATCAAACTCAATAGGAAGAATTGGATCAATGCCATAGGCCAACTGAAATGGGAGTATCTTGTTGTTGACTTTGATGTTGCCTATATGCCCAAAATGCTGCATGAATCCTTTTATCCCATTTATGTACCTGCAAGGCTACATCTTTTGCTAGAATTTGACACAACACAAAATTTGTTCGTTCCACCTGTCCATTTGTGCTTGGCTTGTATGTTGTTGCCTTCCCATGCTTAATAGAAAACTTATTGACTAGGGCTTCTACCACCTCATTAATGAAGTGGCTTCCTTGATCTGTTACAATTTATAATGGGCAACCAAATCTGGTGACAATGCGTTCATACATGAACCTTGCCACTTCATCCATGGAAGTTGTTTTCAATGGCCTAGCTTCAACCCACTTGGTTAAATAATCATGCAACTACAATATACTTATTTTGGCGTGATGTAGTTGGAAGTGGACTATAATGTCTATTCCCCACTTTTCAAAGGGACCAAGGGAAGAATAGGACATAATGGAGCTGATGAAGTCTTACGGTTACCATGTGTTTGACAAATATCACATGTCTTACAATAATTATAACAATCTTTAAAAAGAGTGGGCAGTGATAACTCGCATCTAAGATCCTTCTTCTTTGTAAGTTGTCCAGATAAGTGCCCTCCACATGTACCATTGTGGAATTCTTCTAGAAGTTCCTTCCCTTGATCACGTCCAACTTCCCTCTTGTACTGTCCATCAGGTCCTATTCGAAATAATACTCCATGTAGAATAGAATATGGACAACTGGCTTGAGTAATCTTTCTCTTAGTCTTTGCATTGGCACCATCAGGAAACTTGAATTCATTCAAATAATTCCAAATATCTATGTATTCACTAGGGATTGTGTCAAGGGATAACAATGCTACATCGGGGAAATCATCATCATCACAAGATGATCCTAAACCATCATAGGCTCAAGAGAGTGCATCTGCATTGACATGCTTCTTTCCTGGCCTATCTATAATATCAAATTCAAATTCTTGTAGCAAAATTATCCATCTTGCTATCCTCCCTGATGGGTTAGGCTTATTTACAATATATTTTAGAGCCTAATGATCTGTTACAACTAGAAATTTTTTCCCTAGCAAGTAATTTCTAAACTTCTTTCAAAGAAAAAATGATAGCTAGAGCCTCTTTTCAGCTTCATGTATAATTTACCTCAAGACTCTTTGCTCATTTGTCTACTCCCAAAGTAAATTGGATGTTCATTCCCATTTTCATCCTTTTGGCTCAAAGTACTTCCTAGTGATGCATCCGAGGCATCAAATGGGGTGTACATATAGGAAGTCTTGAGTAACCCCGATCTTCGCAATCATGAAAAATCGAGTAGAGAGGGGAGTTACATTCCCGCAATAGAAGTGTAACTCCCAATGACGCATATGATGCAACGATGTGCTAACGCACCGATGCATAAGAGAATCTCATAATGACCCCTAAATGACACATGGACCTATGATCTCACCTAACGATGTGGAAAATAATACACACCAATAGAGTGAACCTAGGGTGGAATGCGTGTGTAGCTACTTGCTCTGTGTAGTGTACATGCATGATTAGTAAAGGAAAATTCCTTTAGCGGTGTGTTGTCATTTTCGTTGTCGCTGTCATTGTTGTTACCCCTAATTTGATGGATTTTTTCTCATATGGCGAACATGCAAGGAGAAATGATCAAGTAGTCAAATATGTATGTATGTAAAAATGTTGTGTAAAATACGCATGTGTAAAGTATGTAAATGTAAAATATGCTAGAATAAAATTGTAAATGGAACATGTGCACCTAATCCATGTCAAGAAAAAGGGGTGTAGAAGGATATCTGTACTGTCGTGAGTTTTTTGGGTGATCTCACACCACCCTGGCTGAAGAAGTATAGGGAGGAAATATGTCGTGTCCTTTAATCAAGCTTTCTACCGAAATGTGTGAAGAAGAGATCTCTTTCTCGTCTGGTTTTTTGGGTGATCCGACACCACTAGATGAAGAAGTGTCGAGAGGAACACCCATTATAACCCCTAAGCTTATAACTACTATGCAAAATTTCCAAAGGACACCATGTCTTGTTATGGCCACTATGTATGGAGTTCATAGACTGGTTTGAAATCACTCGTTGTGTCTGAACCGGTGTAAATACGTTGTGTTAGTAGAAATACCTCAATGATGCCTCCTTTTGGGGGTGCATGTGACGACCCTAGAAGGAGAATGCAGCCCCAAAAGAGGACCAACCACACTCTGACCTATAGAAATCTACCCTACAGGGGGAAAGGGAAATGCTTGGTAGATACCAAGGCATGCACAAAAGGGGATGGCTATCCAAAACAAGTGTTAGTCCAAAAACACATGCATGCAATAAGACAAGTGTAAACATCAACCAAAAGAGAACAAAACACTCTCTAATCTAAGAAAGATTCCAAATATGGGTCCCACCATAGGCGAGCCCGAAAAGGTACCCATGTATAAGGAGGCAATCTCTCGGAAATAATAAGAAGAGAAGAAGAGGGAGATGAGAGGAATCCGTAGAAGATGCCATGGAAGGATATGAAATTTGCAGCTCAGGAGGTCTCCCAAAAGAATGTCGATGAAGATATCCTCTGCCTCCGGATCAAGAAAAGCCACCCGCACCAAACTATGTGCCTACCCTTAGAAGGACAGAAATGACGTGTTGAAAGTCGGCCCACTCCATGAAGGAAACCAAAGGCAGTAGTACGAAGAACTCTGAGTTTGGTGCACATAAGTGTGACATAGGTCTAGCAAGTGAGTGCCAAGGAACCAAAGGTAATGCCATGTACGTAGAACTGTCAGAGTGAAAAGAGAAACACCCATAGAAAGGATGTCCAAGTGATGTGAAGGAAACAAAACATCCTCCACAATAGAAAAGGGATCCACAACTGAGGGTGGATCAATGAAGGTCTTTGGAAATGTGGAAGTGACATGATTCCCGGAAGGGGCACTCCCAACAATAGAGATGATGAACTCCTTTGAAACACCTGTAGATGGATGAGGGACTTGTAGAGCATCACAAGTAGACTCTGTGAAAAGATGACTAAGGTCAGGTAGATACTCATCCCAATGAGGGGGCTCAACAAACAGAAGAGCAATGTCAAATAGGTATGAGTCATCCAATGAAGGTAAAGGAGTGGAAGGGGCCTCACACACTGGAAGTGGAAAGGAGGCGGGTGTAATGACGGTGTGAGACTGAGTAGGAGACTACTTGATATCTGATGAGATATGGGATGTGACAACACTGTCTGGAATAGTGAGAGAAATAGGAGAAGAGTCCTCTGTAGTACTCTTGACATCAGAACTGGATGCACAATCCTCATCATCAGAAGTAGAACCAAGTGAGTCTATGTCAGTGGAACTGTCATCACACGAAGAAGAGGAGACAACTGAATTAGTAGCAACAACAATGGCGGCAGTATGTGAAGGGTCTCCATAGAGGGAATGAAGAATGCTCCAGACACGGTGAGGTGGATCTGAGTCTTCCACGCGAGTCCTGCAAGAAAGTACTCTAGATGACGATCATCGGTGGGTGTAGGAACTAGCAAAAAGTAAGAAGGGTGAAAGACCCTCCTGAGTGAAGTAACGTTCCATGGAAGCACGCCAAGCTGAATAGTTCCCTCTCCCGGTGAGAAGTGGTGAAGGCTGTAAAGTGATCCTACGACACTCAAGTCTGGAAAGAGCACTCTCCATGATGAAAAATGCAAGATGCACAAAAGCAAGACATTAGACTCACCGATAATGTGGCCGCATGTGAAAGCCCAAGAGTACAATCAACCCCCTAGAATGCAACACTTTATAAAGTAGTGCATTTACAAAACTGACAATGTCATCATGTAATGTGTGAAAAATCATGCAACTTTGACTAAAGAAGTGCTCAAAAATGAGCAGCGAGTCAAAAGTTATAGCATTAAAATGATTCTTGCAACTGATGGAAAAAGTCAATAAATGCTTGCAAATGCATTAAAAAAGTGCCGAAATGGATGCAAAGGGTATCGTGTGGGTACCCGTTGGAAATGGCATCAAATTTTAGGCATAGTTTTTTTGCTTGCGAGGGGGATTAGGTTGTTGCCAACCTCGGACCTCACCCTCCATCTTCGACGCTCGTAGGAAGGTAAGAATACAAGAAAAAATATAGCCTTAAAATCAATTACATGCCATGTGAACGTTTTGTACCTTGAAACATTAAAAAAAGTGTTTGTTTTAACCTGCCAAACAAAACTAAAAGGGAGAGAGGGCCCACATTGAAATGTTGACCGAGCTAGATGGTTTGTAGGCTGCCATGTGGATGTCAAACCATTGAGCAAGGCGCTGGAGCTGACTTGAACACAATCTACGTAGATTTAGGTGACCACGTGTTGAAAACACAGAATTAAAACTATCCAATAGTGACCAGGTCCACGTGTAGACTGTAACCACCATTTCAAGATTATTTTCAAGCGAGAAACGACTTTGTAGAGTGCAAGGGGCCAACACACCGCTGTGTAGAGTTGGCAGCATGCCTAAGAGCTCCAAAAAATTGTCTAACAAAGTTATATTCCTTACAAAAGAAGGTCGTAGGTTGGTAGACTGCCCGAGTTGAGTTGAAGACTATGTGCCGCCAAGGGAGCTAAACCACGTGTTGGGTGAACAGGTGAAACCAACGTGACAGAGCTAACTGTTGAGCAGAGAAGGCACGCGTGAGCAGGATTCTCCAATGGGAGGAGTGAACCAGGGAAACTGACTGGAAGCACAACAAAAAATGACCACGTGATGTAAGGGCCGAGCACAGAATAAGGGATGAGCTCGATGGTCACGCAGGGCCAAGATCCCACTTGCAATATGAGCATAGGTTCATCCAACAAAACAGGATAGGGAGGAACTGGAGTGGATGCAGATGCACAAGCAGGAGCCCGAGTGTAAGGCAAGAGGCCTTCAACGTGAGAAGTGAAGAAACTACGTGGCCAAAGTGAGCCAATGTGGAACCACGAGCCCAAACTGGCATGAACGCACCATGGTGAGCTGGTATGAGGGGTGAGAATGAAGTGAGATAGTGAGGAGGAAGGAAACTCGGTGCCCAGCTTGGCGAGTTGGGGCCGAGTTGGCTAGAAAACACCCTCTCCACCACCTTCTAAGAGCTTCAGAAATCTACACTGAAACCAGATCTACAACCTAAACAGTAAAACCTCCTCAAAAACTACATACTAACCCCAAGGAACCAAGCGGTCAAGGACACAAAACCTTAAAAACACCAGAAACTCAAACAACAACCTCGAACACCTGAGCAAGAAACTGGAACCCACGAACACGAATAGAGGTATAAATTCCTGAAATCAATGCAAGAAGAGCACGATCAGAATAACCATTATGACACATGCGAGAATCAAGATCATGCTAGAAGAGAAAAATGCAAAAATGCCGATGAGTGCACGGATCCACAAGATCTGCTCTGATACCATGAAAGAGGTTTAAAACCCACAAGCGAGGATCACGAGGGACGACGTGCACATCAACGGACGTGTGAAAAACAACGTGAAAATATCTCGGGAGGAGCGAGCATTAAACGAATGTGCATGCAAAGATTTGAAACACGGGTAGAACCTAGTTAATCCATAAAACTCTCCTCTATCTCATAGATCAAATGGGGTGTACATATAGGAGGTGCTGAGTAACCCTCAGTGCTGCAATCATGACAACTCGAGTAGAGAGGGGGAGTTACATTCCCAGAATAGAAGTGTAACTCCCAATGACGCATATGATGCATTGACGGGTAAGAGAATCTCATAATGACCCCTAAATGACACATGGACCTACGATCTCACCTAAGTGAGATGACTCACCTAATGATGTGGAAAATAATACACACCAACATAGTGAACCTGGGTGGAACGCGTGTGTAGTTGCTGTTATGTGTAGTGTACATGCATGGCTAGTAAAGGCAAATTCCTTTAGCGGTGTGTTGTCATTTTCATTGTCGGTGTCATTGTTGTTGCCCCTAATTTGACTAATTTTTTTCTCATACGGCGGACATGTAAGGAGAAAACAACCAAGTAGTCAAATATGTATGTATGTAAAAATGATGTGTAAAATACGCATGTGTAAAGTATGTAAATGTAAAATACGCTAGAATAAAAGTGTAAATGGAACATGTGCATCTAATCCATGTCAAGGAAAAGGGTGTAGAAGGATATCCTAAATTGTCGTGAGTTTTTCGGGTGATCTCACGCCATCCTGGCTGAAGAAGTATTGGGAGGAAATATTTCGTGTCCTTAAACTTTAACTATTTTTGTTGAAATGTGTGAAGAAGAGATATCTTTATCTTGTCCTAATTTTTTGGGCGATCCAACACCACTAGATGAAGAAGTGTCGAGAGGCACACCCATTGTAACCCCCTAATCCTATAACTACATGCAAAAATTGCTAAAGGACACCATGTCCTGTTATGGCCACTATGTATGGAGTTCATAGACTGGTTTGAAATCACTCATTGTGTCTGAACCGGTGTAAATATGTTGTGTTAGTAGAAATCACTCAATGATGCCTCCCCTTTTTGGGGGTGCATGTGACAACCCTAGAAGGAGAATACAGCCCCAAAAGAGGACCAACCACACTCTAACCTGTAGAAATATACCCTACATGGGGAAAGAGAAATGCTTGGTAGATACCAAGGCACACAAAAGGGGATGGATATCCAAAACAAGTGTTAGTCTGAAAACACATGCATGCAATAAGACAAGTGTAAAATACACAAATAATGTAGTAACTACCAAACAAAGTAGTGTAAACACGTAAGAAAATAAGAAGACCACACAAAGTGGGTTTCAAACATGGGACATCACTCATGATGTCACAAGACACGTAAGGCCATCATGGCTGAAAAAAACGACAAGTGTGCACACAAGAAAAGGGAAAATCCCACATAGAATAACAAACAAAGCAGACAAGTATAAACCAAAAAGTATTCATGGGAACATGTAATCCTACAAAAACAAGTGGTGCACATGGAACACCCGTTAGCATGCTAGAATGTAATCAATATGTCAAAACATGTATGATAAAGTAATATAAAATGCCAAGTACAAAATGGAACAATAACACCTAGATAAGATGAATGTGGATGCCCCAAGTGACCAAAAGATAGGAAGTGAAGAAAGAAAAAATCCATGCCACATGTAAGTCCTATATTTTCAAGCACACTAAACAAAGGTGTGAATGCACATGTGTGTATGATAATGACATATAAGAAAGAAGTATAACATGTGTAATAAAGTGAGCATGCAAAACACTAGTATGCAAAATTTAATGTCCCCAAGACAATGCAATATGTTGTGGATGGATGGAATGGAATGAAAAATGGAATGATAGGAGCAACATGCCCCATGAGTGGATGGAATGTGTATGTAGTGAGGCTCATTTTTTTACCCCCTCAAAAATTAGGAATGAACCATAAACAAGAGTGTGTCATCGGGAAATGGTCGAGTAGTGGTAGTTATATCTAACACACTATGATGAGTGTGTATATGTAATGGTGATGAAATGCGACATGTGGAGGGATGTGTGTGAACCTTATAGCCGAAGTGTATATCACGACTTATTAAATAGAGGAGTGATGATTTAGCCCTAAGCGTATATCACTATGGAATGAGTGTATGGGGATGAGATATATGGAAAAATGTGTGTGGACCCTATAGCCTAAGCATATACCACGACTTATTGAATGGAAGAGTGATGATTTATCCCTAAGCGTATATCACTATGGAATGATTGGATGGTGAAGAGACATATGGAAAGGTGTGCATGGACCCTATAGCCTAAGCATATACCATGACTTGTTGAACCGAAGAGTGATGATTTATCCCTAAGCATATATCACTATAAGATGAAGATGGGTGACGATTTATCCTAAAGCGTATGTCACTATGGGATGGATAAGAAGGGAGTGGTGATGTACCCTAGGGTGGATGCCACTATAAGATGATAATGGGGGTGGTGATTTAGCCTAAAGTGTATACCACTATAAGATGATAAAAAGGGGTGACAATTTAACCTAAGGTGTATGTCACTAACGCGAAATGTTGGATGAGGAAAATGTCACATTGGTGAATGTAAGGTCCATTTGATTGGTAAACCCTTGGAAATTGAGTATGGACTGAGGAACTAAAGTGCATCATAGGGTGGTGAGTGCAGCACATAGAAAACAACGTAGTTTAAGTGACCAAGTAATGAATATGGGATGTAAACGTGCAATGTAAACAATGCAATGTAAGATAGGTAGTGTGTATAGAATATGTGATGTGTGAGATGCAATAGTGATGGTATATAGAAATGGAATGTATAAGGATGATAAGATGAAACTAGACCCATATGTAATGGAATCTAGTGTAGCATGTAGAATGTAGATGATAGATAAATGTGCGATGGGAACTATGCAATGTAGGATATGTATGGTGTGTAGGCTATGTAAGATGTGGTGATAGGTATAGATAGAATATGTAGTGATGACATGTAAAGCTAGACCCATATATAATGTAACCTAGCGTAAATGTAAAATGTATGAAAGAGATGCAAAACTAGACGCAAATAATATGACGACTAGTGTAGTATGTATAAGATAGAGGATGTGTAAATGACTAATAGATGAGGGTTGTATAGGATAATGTAGGATGTAGACTAAGTATAAAAAGGATGATGTAAGATGCATGATGTATGTAATAGAATATAAATGTGTAGAACCTATAGTGCAGTGTGTGGGGTTCAGTGTAATGGTAATCCCTCAACAGTCTAGTGTGAACTGAAGCACAAGAGTGTGTCATCGGGTAATGATGGTGTTATAATGCATGATATTGTATGCCTATATAAAGAGTACATATGTGCAAGTGAGTAGGGGGTGTACTATGATGATAGAAATCTATGCAGCCACGTAAGAGGTGCCATGCCATTGTGGGAGAGCATTGGTTGTGTCATGATAGGAGAGAGGGCCAACACAATGGTAGGCCGAAACAACATTAAAACCATGTGATGATGACGGAGTTGGAAATGTGGACTGCCCATTAGTATAAGGAGTAGTGTCTTTGTCAATAGTGATTGGTTGGAGCTTATGTGGGATTGGTGATGTTGTAGAAGTGTTGGTAGGAGAAGGAGGTGGATTGTTTGTGAGAGGTGGTTGCGTACTTTGACTTGGTAGTGTTGTGGATGACTTGAGAGAAGGAGGTGCTGAATTGATTTCTAGAGGAGGTTGTTGAGGTGGTGTTTGATCATTAGGTATTGATGACTCAGGGCTAGGAATCCATTGGGATGTAACATTATTATTACGTTCAAGTATAAGAGGCTCAAGTGATGGCATGTCCTGAGGGTCAATTATATGACATGTAGTGGACCTAGATTGCATATGAGATGTAAGAGGAGGAGAAACATGTGATTGAGAAGTGTCTTTAAGCTGTTGGATTTCAGATTTGAAAGATGTAATAATGAATTCTATAGCTTGAAACTTGTCGTGAAACAACGAATGTATAGCCTAAATTGATTCTAATAAGGGTTGATTAGGTGGAGGATGGAAGGTAGTATAAACATCTATAGAGAGTAAAGAGGGATAGCCTAACCCATGCTTATGTGTTTGTGTAGGAAGATCCCAAGGGGCTGTGACTTTAGGGTCTTGTGTACTAGTATTAGTAAAACCATAACATTGTAAATAGTCATACCCTGACCCATACTTAGAAAAATCCTGGGACTTGTTGGCAGAAGGATCACTAGATTGCTCAATTGAGTTACAATATTCAAAAGGAGATGGGTCAGCCAACACATCGTAGATAGTTCCTTGATGTCAAAATTTAAAACGTGCATGTAGTGTAGAAGGGACCCCATGCATGGCATGGATCCAAGGTCTTCTAAGGAGGATGTTATAGTTGAGGTCATTGGGCATGACATGACATGGAATGGTAACTATTTTTGGACCAATGGTAATAGGGAGGTTTACAATACCTAACACATGCTTAGGGATGTTATCAAAGCCATAGATGGAAATAGATGATGGAGTGAGAGATGATTCCGAAATACCTAAGTGGTGAAGAAAGGTAACATTACAAATATTGAGGCCAGATCCATTATCAACTAATGCCCTTTTGACACCTACTTTATTGATACAAACTTGGATATACAATGGTAGGTCATGTTGTAGTATTTCATGGGAGGGTAAATCATTGGTAGTGAAAGTTATGTGATCTTCATCAAAAGATAAAGCAGAGGTAAATTTTTGATAGACATATTCGGGTGAAGTATGAGGAGGGATGAATTTAGTAGCTAAATATTCTCTAATCTTGGTCATACAATCAAGGTTATTTTGTAGATAAGTATGGAGAGAGATATTCATGGTGTAGAAACTCGAAAACAACCTAGATGGAAGATGAGTAGCAATTCACATGAAACCCTAATGTGTAGGATGTCGAAAGGGGATGCATGCTAAATGCAATCAAATAATCAAAAATAGAGATGCTCATGATGCTTAAATACAAGACCTAGAAGGTGCAATGAAAGAGGATCGGGTTCACCAAAATGATTAACAAAAATAAGGATCTAGTGGCCTAAAAGGGGACACTAGGGTATTAATGTTAATCTAATTAGGAGGACTAAAACGCTATAGTAAATAGAATAAAATAGTATGGAATAAATGTAAGTAAATTATTCTAAGTGAAATGAAACCCTAATATGCAAGAGAAGGGAAAGAAATGGCTTAGCTGATTGGAAGTGACTATCGCAGGTTGTTACAGATCTGGAAATGAAATCAGGAAGTGCAGATGAACACTTAGGGACCTCTGTGAAGGGTAGATCTGGAAGATCTGAAATGACCGAGGCATGGGACCGCACTTGAGGTGCCCCAGTCTGCGATCAGGCAATCTTAACACTTGTAAATGCTCAAAACTTGAGTCTAATATGGTCATAAGATGTCTTTGAATAATTCATGTTTATCATGCTAGATCTTTTAGGTGAGGTGTGTAATGACATACAATGTCTTTGAAGGAAGTTTCAAACCTTAGAAAAATAAAATATGCATATGAATGGGTCGACCTCGACCTCAACCACAAAACTAGTGGTATTATCACTTAGCGTTGCGCTACATTTCAGACACTGGATTTAGTTACGGTGTGTGTGTGTGTGTCATGCCCTAGGTGTTGTTGTGTCGATCACACTATGTGAATCAGTGAGCAATAATAACTATAGAAAATTTAAATAACATATGTGCATGAAATAGAATAGAATCCCTCCCCTATGTAGTGTGTGATGTAGATCTCCTAGCCTTAATGCATGAAACTATGTGGATGCAAGTGATGCAATGGATGCAACTCTAGATAGAGTGATAGGAGTGTTATGACCTAGGACCCTATTATGGTCTTATACCTTTATATTTATAGGAATATCAAGCTTAATTTCATAATTAATCCCGAAAAGGCCAACCGGGAAAAGATAAAGAAAAAAATGGCTAGAAAGACCCCAAAAGAAGCGGAAAAGGATGTGCCTAGACTAAGGCACCCAAAGTGGGACCGAGGGTGCCCCAAGTATAAGCCGGGGTCAGTTCCCTAATTATGGGCTAGAATGATGGGGAAGTTGCAAAGCGGGTGGATAAGTGTAATAAAATATCTTTGGAATGATGAAATAAAATATAAAATAAAGGTGGGATTAATTATTAATTTATCCACTTCAGAACCTTCTAAATAGTAGTATAAGATTGGGATAAATTATGCATGAAGTGCATAATTTTTGTCTATAATCTTGGAATTTAGAAATAGTTTTGATGTTTTTTCTATTTTAGTAGGGTTTGGTGGTTAGGACATCATTACCTAATCATTTGGACAAATCCCATGTGTTGGTGGGCTATATAAATTCATGGGAAGATTAGTCATTTTTGGCTAAGTAGGGGTTCACTTTTACGTGGCTCTTATGAAGTGAGGGGTGTATTTACCTCCAATACACAGGCCCTAGACTAGATCCCATAGGAAATAACTTTCATTTTTACCAAGCTCCACTTTGAAATGGCTAGAGTGAAGGGGAGGGGGATTTGACCCTTTGAACCATGTCTTAGACAACATTTCCTAATTTCACAGACTTATGCCTCACGTACTAAAAGGTATATCAAGGACACCTCAGCAAACCTGTCCATGCTAGCTAGATGGAAAAATATTAAGGAATAGGTTGTGATTTCTTGATTTCACCAAAAAATTGTGCTTGAATTTTTTTAAACCAAAGAGTGGTACTTAGTCCAAAATCCTTGACTCACAAAATCTCATGAGGTGAGACTTTGACCAAGATAGGGACATTGTTTTGATAAGAAAATGAGGTGATGCTCTGTCCAAGTTAGAGAAAAGATGTTTATCTGAATCAAAATTTGACTAATCAAAAACTCACAAGGTGAGACTTTGATTGGGATAGGGACTTTTTTGACATGAAAAGAAAGTGATGCTCCATCCATGTTAAACCAAGGGTGTTCTTACTATAGTAAAAACGTTAGTCGATATTTTTGACTATGTGTATCAAAAGTAAAAACATTTTACTCTTCCAACTTCAAAACTTCTTTGTACACCAAAACTTCATAAAGCAAAAATTTTTCTGAGTCAAAACCTTGTTTTAGTGATAAAACAAGGAAAAGCTTTTTCTACGAGTTACGCCACCTCGTTTTCATCACAACCATATTTCTTTCATCCAAATTTTGGCTTCATTTATCAAAATTAAAAACTTGAAACTCTGCCAAAATTTCATCAACCATTTTGACACTCACATTTGAAACTTGTTTTCCAAACTTGGTTGATTGATTGAAATTATGTTGTTATGTTGTCAAATTTTTCCTAGTTTCCTTAGACAAATTTACAACATCCAAACCTAGGAAAACCACCATTTACATCCATTACAATCTGCCATAAATTCATAGTTTTCCTTAACAACATTTACAACATCTAAATCTTGGAAAACAACCATTTGTAGCAATTACGATGCCAAAATGTTTTAGATTTCCTCGGTAAACCTTGTCAAACATCTTAAAACTTGGAAATAATCCACTTTACATTTCTTATGATGCTCATTTCTGAGATTCCTTTTGTAAATTTAAAAAACATAAAAATCTTTGCCAAAATGTCATTTTATAGTTATTACGTTGTCAAATCAACTTAAGAAGCCTCCACACAAGACAAGTTCAATCTATAAATGACATTCCATACATAAACATCATTCAAATTTAGTCACCATGGTACATGTAACTCGATTAGAACACGTAACCCGTGGGACTAATCTTTTACTCCAAAATCCTTTCAAATAGTTCTCTGACGAGGAGCATGAATTTTTTTATCAAAGTGGGGAAAAAAAGAAATAAAACCTGACATATTTGACCATAACCTTTCCCATGTTGAAATTATTTTTTCAAAACAAATATCAACTCTTATTACACTTAGTCAAACTAGGTGTTAAACTATGCTCTGATTTTGATTCATCCTTTCTCAATAGTATGATTTAAGGGAAAGAATGAACAAATACTCTCCTTTCAATATTTTTGAAGATATATTAAACCCTAAATATGCCTCTACGTTGACATAACCCGAGGTTATAATGATGAATCTATGACACCAAAAACTAAAACTAAAATTTGTATACCCTTTGTTAGAATTGATCTTGAAATTTTAACCGTGGGTGAAGAGCCCTAACTTACACCAAGTAAAGAAAATGTGATGGTACAAAAATTCCAAGCACTTAGTCACTAATTGGCCACTTTAGCTTCCCATGTCAACATGGACATGTATAGAGTTGCTCATACAGACAATCCCAAGGTGACATGTGCTACAAAATATACCGAAAACCATGGAGGATAATCCTCTAAATAAAATCAAACTCACATACCCTCCACACCGTCACACAGACAAATATTTGACTAAGAATGGAAATATATGAAATATGCACTCACCATCTTACAGAAAATAATAGCGAGACACAATAAAAGTATTGATTCCAAGAACTGTGTCCCTACCCCTTTGATCGGGAAATGTTGCATACTCCCTTTCCACCTAGCTTTTAATACCCAAATTTTTATAAATACTATGATAAAGGTGACCATAGGGATCACATAAAATATTTCTTCATGGCATCTTAATAAGTTGCTTATAACGATAATTATCTTATTTTCTTGTTTCCATGGAGTCTTGGGAGAAAACACTTGAATTGTTTCTCCATCTCCAAAAGGTTCTATCTCCACTTTTGTGGACTTATCTAAAAAATTTGTTCACCATTTCTCGTTCAATATGGAGAGTGATATCACAATGTTAGACTTGTGCAATGCTAAAAAATGCAACAATGAGAACTTCACTGATTTCCTACAATTATGACAAGGGTTAGCTAGCCTCTTCCCTTATTCCACCCCTAGGAAACAACTTGTGAGTATTATTGTGCCAAACTTACACCCTGAAATTTCCTTCCACTTGTAAATGCATTTTATAGGAACTTTTTTAGAACTCGTTAAAAGAGGAGGCAAATTGAAAAGGTCTTGTTAGTAAAAGGTGCTCTCAAACCTTTACGCAAAACCTATGGACAAGCCTAAATTTTTCAAAAGAATAAGAATGTCGTAGGCTGATGGAATTATTAGTTCCAAACATGTATAAGTGGTATATAAAACCCACACCTAATAATTGTATGTATCTTTGCTTAAAATAGAAATCAAATGTAGGGAATACACTCTCCTTACTAAGTCCCTATCATCGATCCTTAAACAACTTGATTCAGCCAATATGGTCAAATTTCCTAACACCAAACCTTTCGAGGATGATGCACCTAAAAATTCATTGTATAAATACCATGAACATGAAAGAGGGTTTGAAAACCCGTAAGCGAGGATCACGAGGGATGACGTGCACATCAACGACGTGCGAACGACAGCGTGAAGAGATCTTAGGAGGAGCGAGCATCAATTGAATGTGCATGTAAAGATTTGACAAATGGGCAGAACCTGGTTAAGCCATAAAACTCTCCTCTATCTCATAGATCAAAAGACGTGTACATATAGGAGGTGTTGAGTAACCCCCAGTGCTGCAATCATGACAACTCGAGTAGAGAGGGGGAGTTACATTCCTAGAATAGAAGTGTAACTCCCAATGACGCATATGACGCACTGACACACTAATGCACTAACGCACTGACGCGTAAGAGAATCTCATAATGACCCCTAAATGACACATGGACCTACGATCTCACCTAAGTGAGATGACTCACCTAATGATGTGGAAAATACACACACCAACACCCCCCCTTCATCGTAACTTAGGATGAGGTGGCAAGTCAGAAATGAGAAATGGGTCCCAACACAAAGCCTGATGAGGTACCCATGTACAAGAAAGAATATCCCAAGTGAAGGAAAAACCAATGGGAAAAACATCCACCATAAGAGAAAAACACACTCTCTAATCTAAGAAAGATGCCAAATATGGGTCCCGGCCATAGACAAGCTTAAAAGGGTACCCATGTACAAAGAGGCAATCTCTCAAAAGAAGAAGAAGAGAGAAGATGAGGAGATGAGAGGAATGCAAAGATGCCATGGATGGATTTGAACTCTCTGAACTCTAGGAGGTCTCCCAGAAGAATTTCGATCACGAGATCCTCTGCCTCTGGACTAAAGAAGAGCCACCTACAATGAACTATGTGCCTACCCTTAGGAAGGACAAAAATGACATCTTTGGAAGTTCACCCTCTCCACAAAGGAAACTCAAGGCAAAGGCGGCAGGGAAGAACTCGACGAGTCTAGTACATGAAAGTATGACATAGGTCTAGTAAGTGAGTGCGGGAACCGAAGGTAGTGCCACATGCGTAGAATCAGCGAGTGAAGAGGAACGCTGTAGAGAGGATGTCCAAGTGATGTGAAGGGAACAAAACATCCTCCACAATAGAAAAGGGATCCACAGCTGAGGGTGGATCAATGAAGGTCTCTGGAAATGTGGAAGTGACATGATTCCCAGAAGGGGCAATCCCAACAACAGAGATGATGAACTCCTCTCAAAAACACCTATAGATGGATGAGGGCCCTGTAGTGCATCACAAGTAGACTCTATGAAAATACGACCAAGGTCAGGTAGATACTCATCCCAATGAGGGGGCTCAACAAACAGAAGAGTGATGTATGATAGGTATGAGTCATCCAATGAAGGTAGAGGAGTGGAATGGGCCTCGCACACTGGAAGTGGAAAGGAGGCGGGTGTGATGACTGTATGAGACTAAGAAGGGGACTGCTCGATATCTGATGAGATGTGGGGAGTGTCAACACTCTTTGGAATAGTGAGAGAAAGAGGAGAAGAGTCCTCTGTAGTACTCTCGACATCAAAACTAGATGCATAATCCTTGTCAACAGAAGTAGAACCAAGCGAGCCTATGTCAGTGAAACTGTCATCACACGAAGAAATGGAGGAGATAACTGAATCAACAGCAGCAACAATGGCGGCAGTATGTGAAGGGCCTCCATACAAGGACTGAAGAATGCTCCAGACACGGTGAGGTGGATCTGAATCTGCCACGTGAAACCAGAGAGAACGAGAGACATGCATCATCATGTGACCAAAGACATGGTCACAAGTGTCGAGAACTCCTCTAGATGATGATGATGATCGGCAGCGAGGGAAGCTTGTCGACACTAAAATTTTCCTCCATAATTTCTATTTCATTAATGTATGTATTAGAAATAGGATGTTGTTAAGTATAATTAGTAGTAGCGTCGATAGAAGATAACGGTGCCGTTAGTACGAGTGTCGCCAATAATGTGGAGTACGATAACAGTCAAAGCTGACAATAAGAATGTTGTAAAAAGTAAATATTTGTAAGTAAGTGGTCCGGTAATGTTAAAATGTCAAAGTTTGGGTAATTAGAGAAGTAGGGTCTACATGGTTAGGAATTAGAAATATTATATTGGTAATAAGGACAAGGAGTGAGGTCATAAATATTTTGTGTATTTTAATTGTAAAAAGTCTAAAAATGTGGAACCCATGTAAAATGATAAGGTTTATCTTATCTTAAAAGATACGCTTACATGTACGAGATAAGAGTTAAGGTATGGAATATGATTCGTCGAGTGGATTTCTTATCCTATCTTAGAGATAAGATGGATAAGCCTGAAATTTCTATAAGTAGAGAGGCCACCCCCTCATTTAGCATAGAAGGAAGTAGTGAGAAATATTGTAGGAAGTGTGCGAAGGAAGCCATCAGTTTAAAGGTGTGTTGAAGAAGCCATTAAGAGGTGTAATTGTAAAGTTTCTCCCATAGTCTTGGTGAAAGGCAAGTGAAGTCAATAACACTCGAAGTACCTCATGGGTGAGATTGTAACAATTTCATGTTAATATTATAATTTACTTTGATATTTCAGATTTGTCATCATTCCGTCTTATCATAGTCGATGGTATTCTTGTGTTATGTTATTGTTTTATTTCCAGTTACATCCACCAAACTAAAGGTTGTGCATTAGTAAATAATCATAGCATGAGGAGTTCCCGTGAAGAATTATCATAGTGCGGATTGGTGATGACATTTTGGTTCCGTTGTCGGGTCCATTCCTCGTTAGTGGATTTTACAGAGAGATATTCCCACTTATTCAAAAATCAATTGGAGGGTAACCTTGTTTTTCTTGTGCATAGTAGTTACCATGGTAAAGTCATTTTTGCCATAAATAGTAGTTACCATGGTAAAGTCATTTTTTTGTGAATAGAATAGTATTTACCGTGAATAGTAACTTCACTTTTTACCGTGAATAGTGTTTACCACAGTAAAATCAGTTTTACTTGCGGTAAGTCAAGTTTTACCATAGTTTACTTGTGGTCATTTCTATTTCTTTGTAGAAAGGTGTAAAGTCACTTTCTAGTATAGTGATTCCAATTATTTGTGCACATAAGTCTTGTTGATTATACTTGTGGGTTGGTATTTCACGATGGTTACTTTTGAAAATGGGAAAGATTCCTATTTTTTCAGCTCAATCTAATGAAGATGCTTCTTCTTTCATTCAAGAGTTTAAGCGATCTTGTATTTGTAATGGCCTTATAAGAAGGGAACAATGGACTGAATTTTTTCCTACCTTTTTGGATGGTTCGGCACTTAGGTGGTTTGAAACACTAGATGATAATGTGAAAAATTCATGGGATTTATTAACTGAAAGTTTTCTTGAAGAATTTGGTGAATAACAGAAATATGTAGATCTCATGATCGAGATCACAAAGCTATCCCAAGGAGAGAAGGAGAAGATAAGGGATTATCATGCTCGTGTTCTAGAGCTAAGGAGGAAGCTCGATGCCCGATCTAGAAGGAAGGATTAGCGGATGGGTTGATGAATGGCGTGGATAATCTCCTATGTAAGCACTTCATTCTTGGGATGAAGCCGAGAGATCGGATGAGTGAAGTATGACCGTCCGGCTACCATTGAACAAGCGAAAGGAGATTGCAAGAAGGCAAGAAGAAAGCATGGAAGAGGAGCCCAAAGAAATTGTTGCTAAAGTAGAGCCTACACCAGGCACCTTTGGTCGAGAATCCACAACCACTCCCGGTGAGCACAAATATTTCTCCTAGTACATCTACACGAGTATGAAGATCTACTCAAAAAGATGGGTCGATTAACTATTAATCTTCTTGAGGAAAAGAATTTAGTTCTCGGGGAGGAGATAGAGGTCGAAAAGAAATATTTACGAAGTTGTATGTTATGGTTGTTATAAAAAGGGTCATTATAAGTATAATTGTCAGATAGAGCTTCTACATCTGGTAAAGGAGATAATGATAAAGGAAAATCACCTGTGAATTCTTTTGATGTAGTAGATAAGAGTAGAAATAATGAAGTAGATGTGTTTGTAACAAAAAGAAAGAAAGAAAAAGATAATCAAGATGGAAATGATCCTAAGAAGATGAAAGGAGAAACTAGTAAGAAACATAGGAGAAGAAAGTTGGGTGTGCGGGATTTTAAGATTTCACGGGGCAAGGACCATACTCCATCTTGGAAGATCTTTCCAAAGGCACTGCAAATATTACATATGGTCAACTCTTGGCTATGTCTTCGAGAGAAGAGGCGGGAGTTGCGAAGTGGACTCAATGCTCGACAAAAGAAGGAAGGAGGTTGAGGTCCCTATTTTTGGAGGTGAGGCGGATCCCTATGCTCCACAAGCTGAGGTATTATGTAATGGTATTTCAATTCATGATGTCTTAGTTGATGGAGGTGCTGCGATTAATGTAATGACCAAGTCTGTAATGAATATGTTGGGTTTAAAATTGATCGCCCTTGACACTTATGTTAAGGTCATTAAATAAGGAAAAACTAAACCGAGAAGGTGTAGTTTCAAATGTGGCAATATCATTATGGGTGTTGTATGTGTGGTAGACTTTCGAGGTGATGAAAAATGGTACTGTTGCATACCCAATGTTCTTTGGGAAGACCATGGCTAAGGAGAGTTCATGCAGAAACTCTTTGGAATGAAGGCTTCATGACACTTGGATGTGGTAGAGAGAGGGTGAAAATAAACGTGATCCTCGGCATCATAAGCGAGAACACATGTCGATTCAAGTGATGAAACCGATGATTGGACATCCTCGATTACTCTAGTACCCGTGAAGTGGACAACGAAGATGAAGAAAGTGAGGTTGATGTTTCAATCATGGATATCCTTCCAGTCACACAAACTCATGACCCATAAAATTATACGAAGAAGAAGTTGATGATCGTCTCCAACAAATAAAGATTGGTGATCTTTGTGATGGAGAGTGAGAAGGAATCCTACCTCCGGCTCTTTCAAGGTACATACACATATTCACTTTTGATTACAAGGAACTCCGTCAAGTAAGTTGGGTAGAACATTCTATTGAGTGGTAGATGGTGCTTAAGCCCATAAAGCAAATGCCATATAGAATGAATCCTAATTTTTCCAAGGCGTAAAAGAAGAAATAGATAAGTTGCTTGATGCGGGATTCATATTTACTTTGTGGAGAATTCGAGAATGGGTTTCTCCCATTGTGATCTCAATAAAAAAAAAGAATGGGAAGCTACGCATTTGTGTTGATTACGGGAAGCTCAATAAGGCAACAAAGAAGGATCATTACCCTCTTCCATTTTCAGATTAGATCTTGGGCCAAAGTAGCTGGCCAGGAGTGCTTATAGTTTCTTTGATGGATATAGTAGCTATAACCAAGTTCGTATAGCGAGAGAAAGATCAGTGAAGACCACGTTCACCACTCCTTGGGGAACGTTTGCTTATAAGTTATGCCTTTTGGGTTGTGTAATGCTCAAAGAACATTCCGAGCGTTTGATGAATAGGGTGTTCGAACCCTACATTGGGACCTTCATCGAGTATTTACGGATGATTTTTGCATCTATGGGAGCAAGTTGGACCACTGCACCAAGATGGAGACAATATTTCAAAGGTTAGATGAAGCACAAGCCTCACTAAACCCTACAAAGTGTGTCTTTGGATGTTCTAAAGGTGTTTTGTTAGGGCATGTTGTATCCAGAGATGGTATTGGTGCTTGATCTTGATAAAGTTTCAAAATCAAATATTTACCATTTCTATGAATAGAAGTAAGTTGAGATCATTTTTAGGCCATGTGGGTTACTATAGAAGGTTCATCAAGAATTTCTCAAAGATTGCACAGACCACTAACCTAGTTCTTGAAGAAGGATGTTACTTATGAACCGGGAAATAAGGCGCATGAAGCTTTTGGACAAGCTGAAGGAAGCCACAGTGTCTTCACTGTTTTGAAGAATCCAGTTGGAGCAAGCCATTCATTGTGTACACTGATGCCTCGGATGCAACACTAGGAAGTACTTTGAGCCAAAAGGATGAAAATGGGAATGAACATCAATTTACTTTGGGAGGCGAGAACAAATGAGCGATCTTGAGGTAAATTATCTTTATGGCTGAAAAAGAGGCTCTACTATCATTTTCTTTGTAAAGAAGTTTAGAAATTACTTCTTTAGGGAAAAATTTCTAGTTGTAGAGATCATCGAGGCTCTAAAATATATTGTAAATAAGCCTAACCCATCAGGGAGGATAGCAAGATGGATAATTTTGCTACAAGAATTTGAATTTGATATTATAGATAGGCTAGGAAAGAAGCATGTCAATGCAGATGCACTCTCTCGAGCCTATGATGGTTTAGGATCATCTTGTGATGATGATGATTTCCCCGATGCAGCCTTGTTATCCCTTGACACAATCCCTAGTGAATACATAGATATTTGGAATTATCTGAATGAATTCAAGTTTCTGATGGTGTCGTGCAAAGACTAAGAAAAGATTACTCAAGCGATCGTCCATATTCTATTCTCGCATGGAGTATTATTTCGAATAGGACACGATGGATAGATCTGAAGAGGCGATTGGACGTGATCAAGGAAGGAACTGCTAGAAAATTCCACAATGGTACATGTGGAGGGCACTTCTCTGGACAACTTACGGCGAAGAAGGATCTTGGATGCGAGTTATCAACTGGCCCACTCTTTTTAAAGATTGTTATAATTATTGTAAGACATGTGATATTTGTCAAACACATGGTAACCATAAGACTTCATCAACTCCATTATGCCCTATTCTTCCACTTGGTCCCTTTGAAAAGTGGGGAATAGACATTGTAGGTCCACTTCCAACTACCTCACGCCAAAATAAGTATATTGTAGTTGCCACAGATTATTTAACCAAGTGGGTTGAAGCTAGGCCATTGAAAACAACTTCCATGGATGAGGTGGCAAGGTTCATATATGAACGCATTGTCACCAGATTTGGTTGTCCATTAGAAATTGTAACAAATCAAGGAAGCCACTTCATTAATGAGGTAGTAGAAGCCCTAGTCAATAAATTTTCTATTAAGCACAGGAAGGCAACAACATACAAGCCAAGTACAAATGGACAGGTGGAACGAACAAATTTTGTGTTGTGTCAAATTCTAGCAAAAGATGCAGCCTTGTAGGTACATAAATGGGATAAAAGGATTCATGCAGCATTGTGGGCATATAGGGCAACATCAAAGTCAGCAACAGGATACTCCCCATTTCAGTTGGCTTATGGCATTGATCCAGTTCTTCCTATTGAGTTTGATATTCCCACGGTCAGAGTAATGAAAAATGAAAGAATGGATGAAAGTAATTCAGTAAAAGAAAGGTTGGTACATCTTCATTTGTTAGAGGAAATGAGGGAAATAGCTAAGGATACAAGCTATAAGAAGAAAATGAAGCAGAAGGAATACTTTGATCAAAAGATCCGGTGGTCTCCATTTCATGTGAATGACTTGGTTCTAGTATATGATTCCAGATACAAAAAAAAAAGACAGAGAAAAATTTCTTCCAAAATGGATGGGGCCCTACAAAATAGCAGTTGTGCATGAAAATGGTACGTACCGACTGGAGGAATTGGATGGCACTCCCATTACGAAATGGGTCAACCACGACAAGTTGAAGATTTTCCAAGCACCAGAAGAGTCTACTCCGAGGACGGAGTAGAAGCTAGGAAGGGGGAAGATGTCGACACTAAAATTTTCCTCCATAATTTCTATTTCATTAATGTATGTATTAGGAATAGGATGTTGTTAAGTATAATTAGTAGTAGCGTCTGATAGAAGATAACGGCGCCGTCAGTATGGTGTCGCCAATAATGTGGAGTACGGTAACAGTCAAAGTACAATAAGAATGTTGTAAAAAGTAAATATTTGTCGTAAGTGGTCCGGTAATGTTAAAATGTCAAAGTTTGGGTAATTAGAGAAGTAGGGTCTACATGATTAGGAATTAGAAATATTATATTGGTAATAAGGACAAGGAGTGAGGTCATAAATATTTTGTGTATTTTATTTGTAAAAAGTCTAAAAATGTGGAACCCATGTAAAATGATAAGGTTTATCTTATCTTAAAAGATAAGCTTACATGTACATATAAGAGTTAAGGTATGGAATATGATTCGTCAGAGTGGATTTCTTATCCTATCTTAGAGATAAGATGGATAAGCCTGAAAGTTCTATAAATAGAGAGGCCACCCCCCTCATTTAGCATAGAAGGAAGTAGTGAGAAATATTGTAGGAAGTGTGCGAAGGAAGCCATTAGTTTAAAGGTGTGTTGAAGAAGCCATTAAAAGGTGTAATTGTAAAGTTTCTCCCATAGTCTTGGTGAAAGGCAAGTGAAGTCAATAACACTTGAAGTACCTCATGGGTGAGATTGTAACAATTTCATGTTAATATTATAATTTACTTTGATATTTCATATTTGTCATCATTCCGTCTTATCATAGTCGATGGTATTCTTGTGTTATGTTTTTGTTTTGTTTCAGTTACATCCACCAAACTAAAGGCGTGCATTAGTAAATAATCATAACACGAGAGTTCCCGGTGAAGAATTATCATAGTGCGGATTGGTGATGAGCGAATCTGGCCCAAGAAAGAAGGGTAAAAGACCCTTGTGAGCTAAGTAACGTTCCATGGAAGCACGCCAAGCTGAATAGGTATCTCTCCGATGAGAAGTGGAAACGCACATTTTGTAAGGTGATCTATAATGCTCACATCTAGAAAGAGCACTCTCCATGATGAAAAATGCAAGATGCACAAAAGCAAGACATCGGACTCAGCCGATAATGCGTCTGTGTGTGTAGGCCCAAGAGTACAAGTAACCCCCCAGAATGCGGCACTTTATAAAAGTAGTGTGTTTACAAAATTGGAAATGCCATCACGTAGTGTGCGAAAAATCATGCAACTTTGACCAAGGAAGCGCTCAGAAATGAGCAGCGAGTCAAAAGTTATTGCATTAAAATGATTCCCGCAACTGATGGAAAAATGCACTAGATACTGTAAACACATTAAAAAAGTACATGAGATGGGTGCAAAGGGTATCATGTGACTACTCGTTGGAAACAACATCAAATTTTAGGCATAGTTTGTTTTGACTGTGAGGGGGGATTAGCTTGCTAACCCCGAACCTCACCCTCCATCTTCGACACTCGAATGAAGGACATAAATCAAGCAAAATTACAGCCTAAAAATCAATTACATGCCATGAGGAATAAATGTTTTTTTCAACACCCTAAAACATCAAAAAGAAGGTGATAAGGAGTGTGGGGCCCACGTTTGGAAAACTAAATGAGGAGTAAAACGTTTTCAACTTGCAAAAAAACATTTTTTTGCGAGAGAAGGAAACGATTCGTAAGCGTTGTTGTGGTGTCTACGTGGTGCAAGGAAGCGCACTGGGCTGCAGTCACAAAGGAGTGGCCATTATCCATGTCTTTAGAAGCGGCGGATCGGATGAAGACCCCAAAAAACACCAAAAACACCAAAAAGGGAGGCTGTTGGGAACATGCTGGAGCTTGAGTGTGGGTTGAGTGCAAAAACGGCTGAGCTAGGCACGTGTCTTGACAGAGAAAACCACGTGAGAAGGTGAACAACAGGTAGAAATACTCCTGAGTAGCCACGTGTTGAGGACAGCAGAAAACATTTTTGGTAGAGACCAGTTACGTGCTATGATGTGTAACAGTCAATAGTGGATAAAAACGCCCAATTTGCAGACCATGTGTGCTGAAAATAGGAAAAAAATGCTGAGTTCTATGCTTGGATACCTCTGTTAAAGGTTGTGCAGAGATGACCACGAACACCACGACCACAAACAAGTTAGAGCCAGCAACGAGAGGATGGAACAACACACACCGTAGCATTGCTGAGCCGAGCACAAAGAAGCAATGACGAAGCGGTGGAATGGCAAAAGAAAACATAGATGTGAACCACATTCAATGCATGAGGAAACAATCCCCAGTCTACAGATGTGAGAAACAAGCACCGAGAGGCTGAGAGAGGGAAAAAACGTACTGAGTGCATGCATAGAAAAGGGAATAATACAAGGCCAGTGACAACACGATCCAATGCAATGTTGAACACAAAGGCAATGTAAATGAGCCACACAAAAAACATCCAAACCATGCATGAAAAATGGATCTGCAACCTCTGAAATGTAGCCTCAAATTGTAATAGACCGAAACCAGCTCATGCAAGGCCGGAACACCTAAATAACTCGAACACATGAACCAAGAAGGAACCACGGGTCCACACCAAGGCAAAAAACAATGCACGAGCAAGAGCATTCAACATGAGCCAAAGCGCAAACAACCCCTTGATTGGAAGAGCAAACCAACCAGAGGTATGAACCCAAAAATCAATGCAAGAAGAGTACGAATGGAATATCTATTACGACACACACTAAAAGGGATCTAAATATCACGCGGAAGCTAGAAAACACGCATAGAAATGCTTTGATGAGTGCACGGATCCACAAGATCCAATCGATACCATAAAAGAGGTTTGAAAACCTGCGAGAAAGGATCATGAGGGACGATGTGCACATCAGCGAGCGTGTGAATGGTAGTGTGAAGAGATCTCGGGAGGAGCCAAAGCATCAACCGAATGTGCATGCAAATATTTGACAAATGGAAAAACCTGGTTAATCCATAAGACTCTCCTCTATCTCATAGATCAAAAGATGTGTACATATAGGAGGTGTTGAGTAAACCCCAGTGCTTTGCAATCATGACAACTCGAGTAGAGAGGGGAGTTACATTCCCGAGAATAGAAGTGTAACTCCCAATGACGAATATGGCCTTGACACACTAATGCATTAACGCAGCCGACGCGTAAGAGAATCTCATAATGACCCCTAAATGACACATGGACCTACAATCTCACCTAAGTGAGATGACTCACCTAATGATGTGGAAAATACACACACCAATAGAACATTGTGAGTATCATTGTGTCAAAGGTCATGACATGATTGATTGATGTATTAAATTAAAAAAACTTCATTCAATATCTCATAGATTGCAGAGATATCGAACTTGAAGCACAATAACCCAAAAAATCATCCAATAATAAGTTGGTAATCTACTAATAACCTTTCCCAAAATATAAACAAGTGAAAATGAAGCCAATCGAGGTCAATCCTCTTAGGGTAAAATTACCAACCATGTTGTTTCTCAAACATCCCATCCATTTGATTCTCTTATTGGCTATATTTTTTTAATATTGGCAAATAGTTTTTTGAAAGGGACTATACCCTTGAATACAAAATAAGGCCTATAAGCCGGAATAAGAGAGAGGAGCAGAGTAGCTGTAGCACAGATCAAGAGTTACAATAAATACCACGTAACCCAGAAACAGCTACACAGAGAAGACTTAACAGCAAAACAACGGCAAAAAAACAGCAAGACGACAGCCAAGAAACAGTAATATTAACAAAAAAGAGCAGCAGAAGTATCCAGGACTACTTCTTGGCCGCTTGATCAATGCTGATCTTGACTTTTTTCCAAGCTTGAAACATGCCTAACGCGGTCATACTTATTGGCTATATTCATCCTATCACCAACCATGTTACTACCATCATAATCAAACCTCAAGAGTGTGTTGTTACTACCATCGGGGTAATTTTATTGTGTAAATAACAAATTTTAAAATAATAATACATACTATTTTATTGATTATTTAATATATATACTATGCAACTAAAATATGAAGGAAACATTGATGCGAAGAGGAGACTTCTTTGACCACCCAATGTAGACCCAAAAGCTTGGAATGACCTCTACGAAAAATGGCTCCAAGAGGATAATAATAAGGCCATAGGTTAGTTAACTCAATTTATGATATCTAAAATTTAATTTTTAATATTATTAAATATTTAACAAATATTATAATTAGCACGTGGAAAAAAACTAACTATTAGGTTTTGAAGCACGAGTCAGAAAAGGAGGACATGCGACCCATTAAATGGGATGTTTAACGGAGTTAATAATTTTCGTAAGTTCGGTATAAGTTATTCTATAATTTTATTTCATTATAGAAATTCTCTTACATAAATTATTAATACTCATATTTTTTCATTTCATTGTTTTTGTAGGAAACCCACTATAATAGACTTGCAACAAAAGAGGTGCAAGCAACATTAAAATCAATGGGTTGGGAGTCAATTGAATTCATCAATTGGGTCAATGAGAATGGCTATGTGCTTTGGTAAGATGTGTTTAATTAGTTGTGAGTTACATAAATTTTAAATTTAAACAATTGTAATTTTTTATCATTATGTATTTGCAGGTTGATAGACAAACAAAGTTGGAAAAAGAAGAAGCGGTGCAAGTTTAGTTAGAAGAGGATCACACGAGAGGAGGATGGCCAATACGACGATGAAGAGGAGAACCTAATGCCTAGGCACATATTGATTATTTTTGTAATTCTCAAATGTAATATACTATACATTATTGTATAAACAAAATTACTGAATATAAATTTTGTATTTTATTATTATGGGTATGGGTAATATGTGTTTATTTAAATTTTTTATATGTAATCCATATTATAATAATTCTAAGATTATAATAAACCCATTTCATTTTATATTAGGAATATTCAATACAATATATAATATTAAGAATCTTCAATACAATATACAATATTAGGAATCTTCAATTCAATTTCAAATAATAAATTCACATAAAAACAAATAAAAATCTATAAAAAAATAATACTATATAATAATTAGTAATATATATATATATATATATATATATATATATATATATATATCATATAATTGTTGGTTGATGTTTGCATCATATTTTGTGCCACATAATAGGTGACACGAATTAGGCAAAAAAACTAAATGCTCAAGTGGCACAAAACTAATGCAAAGTTGACACATTTAAAAATTTCTAGTGAGGTCAATATTATGTCACATTTACATCACAATTTTTGACCTAAATTCTTAAACGAAACATGTTCAAAGATATTTTAAAATGTCGGTTTTTAATAAAAATTTGACATAAATACTAGCCCTATGTGCACATTGGGTAGTAGTGAGAGAATTTTGTTGAAATATTTTAAGATGCGATGGAAAAATTGGAAAGTACTTTAACATCATGTACTTCCATGTGACATCATCAAAATTTACTAAATATTTGCAATGTATGATATATTATATTGTAGACACTAAAATTTAGTAACTTTTCCTTATACAATGCCAAGCTTAACGTTGTAACCTTGTTAAGAAAAATGATCTCACATTCGAATCCAATCTCCTCATCTCTATCCATTCTACAACTTTCTTGTCTTTACATTATGTTGTATCATCCATACTTGAAATATTATTTCATTAACAAAGCATAAAACATCTAACATTTATGTCACAAATTTTAAGGTTTAGATGTTTCTCTCTCACATCAAAAACCATATGGAAGGGTCGAATATGGGGTTTGGTCTGGCCGACATATATGGTCGTGACCCTTCTCAATCGCCAATTCTAATTTCAATGCTAAATCATTTTTTGGGTCCTTTCATATTCCAAGGGTTAGCCTTATCATAATATCATACATATGGAAGACCATATAATCAAGTCATCATCACCTTATAACTCACTTGACATTCTCACAATCTCCTAGATTGTAAACATTATTCCAAAAAAAAAGGGTTCTTAAATCTAATCAAATAAATAGCGCATCATCTAGGGTATTACCTAGTACAAGTTTGAAGCACTCAACTAGGTCAAAGAATCTAGATTCATCCATCTACAAACATGCAAACAACATAGAATCATAGCCAAGTAATAAGAGCAAAGTTAACCCAAGAATTATAAAAGGTTTTCAAATCAACACAAGGGTTAGGTCACATAGCTAAGGAACAACACATATAACTACTTCCATGCTAGGTACATTATATAATAAATAATTAAAACTCCATCTTGGTGTCTATTAGTGAAATAATTTGTCACAATGTAGATTATTGGTCTTCACCAATGGCCACGGGGCTAAGCTCCTCCTTCTTTGGTATGGGGAGGCTCCCATCATTGAATGTAAACTACCTAGTACTAAGGGTTTTCTGTTAGGATGGGGATCACATAGAAATCTTCACTAAATATGTGGCAAAATGCTTGTACAATGTACAAGGGAGGAATTTGTTGTAAAGGGAAGTAAAGAGGAGTAGGATAAATAGGGAGAGAGGGTTAATGATGTGAGTAGACTTACAAAATTCACATACATTATCCAAATTAGGTCCACATTCAATTATAAGAACACAAAAATGTAAGCAATCAACAAGACTAATAAACTAGAGACACAAATTTCTATAAATCCATTAATCAAGGACAAAAAGTTCCTTCTTGGTTGTACAAGATCACAATGCTTACAAAGTTGGAGAGTAGAGAGGATAGATGAACATAGACAAGGAGATAGAGGAAATGTAGATTTTATTGTTTGATGTATTAGTGAAATCCAACAACTTACAACAATTTCCAACCCCTTGGAATGGAGAGGCCATTAAAATTTATAGATTTACAATATGACTTCATCTTCCCTTCACATGACCTTTCACTTTCTTATCACTTGTGACCCTCCATCTCCTAAAATTGAGTTAATACATTTAATTTGGGCACAAATACAATATTTCATTCTAAAACTTGAGTTTAGGACCCTTCATATTCCTCTTCTTGGCAAAAATCTAGGAGTTATTGTGAAAATCAGCCAAATAATCGGTCTAGGTGGGTTGGCGGGAGAACCTGGAGGAACTAAGGTATAGTTCCTTCGGCCCTGGGCCTTCAATCATTAACTTGTCCATCTCTTTACTTTGCATTCAGGTGCTAAATCAGGGAATAAACGAAACAAGGGAACATTTCCCTTTGTTCAATGGTGGTGACTTAAGCTCCATGCTTCACTAACCATTCATCATCTTGGGTAGAGATTTAGATAATTGAGGGAATGAAGGAATAATTCCCTCACTTCCTCACATATCTGACATATATGACTTATAATTTTTCCTTTGCATTTTGATGAATCATGGTTTTGAATGAATAGTGGAACTTGTGAATTGTTCTATGAGTTTTGTTAAGTGCCGACATAATCGATCATTACTATTTTTCCTTTCTTGTTAGCATTTGTGGTTCTAGGGGGAACATGGTGAATAAGGGAACAATTCCAAAATTTCCTTTGAATGATGATCTAACCAAGTAAAGGTGTTAGGTATAGAATATTTTTGGCGCACTAATGGAATGATAGATTGTTCCTTAAGTTCATGCAACCACCGACTTTGTTGACCATCATGCCTAGATTTTAACTTTACACATTAGTTGCATCACTTTCTAGATAACCTAATGAACTTTAGAACTATTCTAAATATGTAAAAAAACCAATTACACTCCTCATTATGGCTAAGGTGATAAATAGGGAACATGTGGAATAATTCCACCTATTCCATAGAAGACCGATTTTACCTAGATCACCCCAAATTTTCCAAAAAAATGGTTAACTCCTTGACAATGAGGACCAAAAAGAGGAGAACGTGTATCCAAACATGATATTTTCCCATGGCTTTAAAAATTCAATGTTTTTATTGATGAACTGGTTAAACCAAAACTCTATGGGACCATTGCATGGCTTGAAAAAGAAGGATAAAGATAAGTATTCTATCCATAAATAAGTATTGTATGACTCTTGACTATCTAATTTATTGATATCTCAAACCATTAATGCTTGAAATCTAGTTCATGTGGAGTTATGATCACTATAACAACCACTTCTTTCCCAATTGAATAATTAACAACATATGTATCATGACATGGTTTGGGAGGATCATGTACTTAAAAATTTGTTCGAAGAGAGGTGGGATGTTGTAGGCTGCGAAGCTTGGGTTAGTATGGAATATTTTCAAGTCGTGGGAAAAAAGTGATGTTTCCATCATATAGAGGATTCCAATGAATTTCCAATGGCTATTTTAATCTCCCAAATCCTCCCCGGAAATCCCGAATCATCCAAAAAGTTAGCTTCATCATGGGAGTATGACATTCCCAAAGACTTGAGATGACGTTGTTTGACTTGTTTGATTCCTGAGATCACTTATATCCACATATATTTCCTAAACTACCTTGGATAACATCATGTATCTCCTACACAACTTCTAGATGGTTTAGGTCTTCCCTGTCCACTTCTGGAGGGTATCCATATTCTGTAAAATGGCCAAAATGATCCTTTCAAGGCCTCCAGGGATAGTCATTCTTCATTGAATTTGAATGACTTTGCAAATTACCTTAGAAAAATATCCATACACATGAAACAAACTTAAAAATATCATTAACACATTCCTCTAAGACATAATGAGGATGAAACTATGGATAACCCGCCAAAGGAAAGGTTTTCAAGGGTGGGCTTGTTGTCATGGCCAAAATTTTCAATTTTTCATATTAGTCATTTTGTATGATAACAATATCAAGAGACACAAGGGAAACCCTAAGGGGGTTGTTATATATACACACTTACACAACAACTTTAGAGAACTACATGAGGAGGATAACCACAACAAGGATATATCATGCAACATTGATATTAGTTTAACAACTCAAAGTATGACCACCCACGGTAGTCTAGCCTCAAACACACACATGTTTTTCTCCTTTTATTTTGTAATTATATTATAAAGAGAGTTTACAAGTTGTTAGGGTTTTTATTTTGTTACAGGTCATCACCGATCATCCTAAAGTTATATGAACAAGAGAGACACACATTGAGCACCATTTCCAAGTAATCAAAGCACACATGAAGTTACTACTTTGGTGTAGGATATTATTTTCCTCATATTTATTTACTTGGAATAAATCCTCACCCTTGGTGACTCATCTTGCTTAGGTGTACTTGGCATCATAGGAGTTACTATGACATGTCATAATGTGTCATAGTGTGTCATAGTGTGTCATAGGAGTTACATTCCCATTATAGAATGTAACTCCCCTTCCTATTCTAGGAATATTCTCATGGAGGAGTTACACAACACTCCTATTTGTACTTGCCATCACTTGAGCTATTGTAATGGGAAATATATGCTTTGCTACACTTTGAGTTATTTGTTAAGCATTATTCTCAATTCTTGTGAGTTATCACCATATTGCATTTATTGTTGGTTATCTTGATTTCTATAACTACACAATGCTCATGTTGTTATCCAAAGATCCTCCTAGATCCTCTAATATGGTACCAAATCCTTGCTGGTAAAATTATTGATTTTTTTAGTTGTGATATTATTCAATTTTTTCAATCTAACAATTTTACATGCAATATTGTTGATTTCACTATTTAAAGTTTTGAAAACATTCTGGGGTTCGCAAAAAAGCTAAAAAAACTTGGAATTTGTTAAAATTCCTCGGTCACATAAAGAGACTAAATATTTTTATGGGAATTTCTTGGATTATTTTTCTTGTGGAATGGTATTTATCTTGGGTGTTCATTTTAGCATTTCGTGATGGCTCTTGCTTAGTCAAATCAACTTTGATGATCCTAGCTTGATTTACACATGACTCAACCTCTTCACCCCAAGGCTTTGGGATCTCGCATTGAAGCTTAGTTACCTAGTTTGGCTCCTTGAGCTCATTCAACCAACATAGTAGTCTCTTGTTTGAGTGCATATAGAGATAGTGGAGATACTTGTTCATAGCTCATTTGAAGCCGTATGTAGGTCATTCAAAGCCTATTATTTCAAACTCAAATCAAGGAAATGAAATTCCTATCTAGCTTCTACTCTATGTGAATATTAAGGATAGATCTTATGCTCTACATGAAGGTGAAGGACTAAGCTTCTAATTTGTGTGAAGGTGAAGGATAGAGCTTAGGAGTCATGGAAAATTCCCTATAGTCTCATGCCTTAGCACCTTTTAGCCCTCGTAAACTTGTAATATTTCACTCCTCGGTGGTGCCACCCAAAACCTTCTTCTAAGGACCAAAAACTCGCATGATGGGAGTCTCATATTCAATACCTTGACAAAGTGTTTCAACCCTTGAACTAAGGAATGGAATATCTCTACTCCATTCCTCTATTATCCTCACATATTTGTCCATGATGTCACGGAATTGAGTATTTACATAGTGATGTTTAGGTTTTTAAACCCTAAAACACAAATTAAAGCATTCCTCCTCCACATGGGCCCCTCTTTCAAAGCCCACAACAAATAAGACAATTTGTATTTGAATTTTCGTTTGTCTCAACTTAAAAATTAAATATGAAGGGGACACATTTATTAGTAGAGGCACATCTTTTATTATTATTTATATAAAAGCAAACTCAATGGAATTGTAAAAAGTACAAGGAGATAACTATTATTGTTTTTATTATTAAACCTTGTAATTGTTTCCTAACGAAGACAAAGGATGACATCCAGTTTGGCAGGGAGGCCAATACCTCCTCATAAGAAAAACAACACTTTTTTCTCTCTGTGTTGATTCTAATGCCTAAATCTGTTTGACCACCATTACTTCTAGCCTCTCCTATGTTATTAAGTTTTTAGTAAAAATCATTTAAATGGGCCATTAATGATATGAAATTGTTTCCTTAATATATTTCTATCGGTAACTTGGAATTGAGTGACATCTTCTTCAAAAGTGGATGTTTTCATTGGTCATTTTTTTACAAAATGCACTAAAATTATAAAGTGCCAAATTTGAGGGTTTGGTTAAAGTATAGGTTCTACATCCAACCTTTTTGTGATGTTATTTATTCATTCACACTTGTATGTGCACATGTTATCCACATTGTAAACACATTTCCTTGTATCTTCATTTTACATCTTCTCAAACGCATTCTCACTTTTACGCAACGTCTACATTTTTCCAAGTTGCTAGTTGGTGACTTGAGACAAAAGGTGTTTCTATTTTTGGGAGGGGTTCATACTCCTTGAAAATATTCTTGTGATATGGATTCATGGTCTTTCAAATCACTCAAGACTAACAACTATGACACATGAAAAGAGGATATGAGGTATATTTAATGGCAAACAATTTCTCTAGAGTCACTATTGGTGCTATGCATGTACACAACTTCACTTAGGAGAAATACATTATTGAGTTTGAGGTAAGAAAATGTTGAGGCCCTTTTTTATTTTCCTATATATCTCATACTACATATAATCTCACGTTACACATGCCACATCACTTTGAAGGAAACTTGGGACATACTTGTAGCATTGTTTGGGAACCCATTATTTCTCGACCTCTTATTGTTGCTACAATTCCCCTTACTTCTCATCCCCTTCTTTGCGATGACATTTCTGGTGATTTGCATGAGAATTTTTGGTATACTCCTAGAGAGAAGACATTTACAAGTGGTTTATTTGAGGAACCTATTACTCATCCTTTAGTTTGTAATCCTATTCATTTCATTGATTGAGATGACATGATTCTTGATTATGTGGCACCTACACCATCACTTATAGAGATTATGGATGAGGCACCTCCACCTATTCATTTTATGCATTTGATACACTCTTTTTATCCCTTGCAACATGATCACATATGTCTTTTGGATTCACCTCACTGGGACACATTTCTACCGATATTGCTTCCTTGTTTGTAGAGTCCCACATTTCATATCTAGATGACACCATTAAGGATATTTGTCTTCTCTTTGAAATCTCCTATGGAGTTTCATCTTCTTCTATGGATGTATTGATGTTACTTATAAACCATCCTTCTCTCTCTCCTTAATTTTGTGCTTCTACATTGCCATCTTCTACGATTAGGCTGTGATTACTAATCGAATTTGTCACATTTGATCACTCACTTGGATACATTTAAGCATTTGAAATAATTCTAAATTATAATTCCTACATGCATTCTATTTGAGTGGTATTTCAACATTTTAATTGTTAGGGGTTTCCTTCTTTTGAAAGGAAGATATAATATTTGTTGTAGAGGGACCTACTATAACATTCTTCATATGAAATTTTGTGTTTACATTCTTTCTTCTTTATGGAGGAACACATGAGATTTATCTTGTAGGTTATATAATTGCTATAGGTAGTTGTGGCTTTTTGTGAGGCTTTTTATTCCTCACTTATCTTATTTTCTCTCTTTTGGGGGAGTTTTTCCCCTTTGGATTTTCTCCTTTACTCCATTTATTAGAGTTTCATTATACTTGGGTATCTCATCATGCCTTATTTCTAGAACCCACATTTATTTTTCCATCCACCTAAGCTATGTTTAAGGGGGTGTTGGTGTAGGATATTATTTTCCTCATATTTATTTACTCGAATAAATCCTCACCCTTAGTGACTCATCTTTCTTAGGTGTGATTGGCATCATAAGAGTTATTATGACATGTATTACATCTCATAGTGTGTCATAGTTTATCATAGGAGTTACATTCCCATACTTTGAATGTAACTCCCTTCCTATTCTAGGAATATTCTCATGGAGAAGTTACACAACACTCCTATTTTTACTTGTCATCACTTGAGCTATTGTAATGGGAAATCTATGATTTGCCACACTTTGAGTTATTTGTTAAGCATTGTTATCAAATTTTATGAGTTATCACCATATTGTATTTATTGTTAGTTATTTTGATTTTTGTAACTATATGATGATCATGTTATTATCTAGAGATCCTCTCAAATCCTACGATAGTTACATATCCTAATTTTATCTTGATTTGAAGCTATAGAAATAATGTCTTGAGCAGTACAATTATTTCCTAGGCCATATAAAATATATACGGTGCTTGCACCTACTCATTTTCTAGTTCCGTAACATTATGTGTAAAATTCATAGATTCATATACTTTCCACTTATCTTCACTCCCAAATCACTCTTAAATCAGCTGGAAAATATAAGTCTATCTCTCCTCTCATGTTTTGAGTAAGTTACTTATCATTTATATTTTTTTAGCTCGTTTAAAGTTTTAATTCAATATTCTATTCATTTATAATTGATGTTGGAAGTTAATTATATTAGAATAGTCTACCAATTACCCTTATACCCTTATTAGTTTTCATACAATAACATTCTAAAATCTAATTAGGGCATAAACATATATTTTATCATATAATCCTTATGATAAATTCAATTTATGTTCATTGTACTCTTCACTAATGAGTAGTGTGAAAGACACAACTCCATATGAGAAAATAAATCAATTAGTTTATAAAAATAAAGTTAAACCTTTGTTTCCTATATATAAGCTAAAAAATTCAACGTTTACTAGGTCATTGTATGTGAGGATGAGTTAATGACACTCCTTATTTATCTCTATTATATAAAAACACATAAGAGGTGGCTTGGAAAATCTAGAGTTCCATTATATTTTGTTAAATAATTATATTTAGAGATATATTTAGGTGTATCAGTAGACTATATAATAATTCCTCACTTTGGTGATCCTGGTAAGGGCCAATTGCATGATAATTTTAGACTTGTAGATAAGCCTCCTCACGAAGATAAGAGGTGAAAGATTTATCCATATTTGGATTTTTACCACTTGGTATGAGGAGGAGGCTCTTCTTGTAGTGTTGAAGGGAATATTGAATTTTTCAAAGTGTGGCCAATATTTACGCTTAAATGGAGACCACATCTTCTCGATCATTTTGTGTCTTTTGTGGAGAACCATTCAAGGTCATAGGGGTTTTTATCTATTGACACTATTTTAATGGGTATATTTTCAAATTGTGACTCTTTACTCCTAGTTGATATAGATAAAATTAGTGACATGTCTATTCTTCATAATGTCTCCCATCGTTTACGTGCATCCTTATTGAGTAAAAATATATTTTGTTAGTTCAAAACATGGTATCCCTATATGTGATGTGTTAATTTTTTTTTAGATGTGGTCCAAACGATCAATATACATCAAGGGAGTTATTTTGTTGGCACACATTCTACACATGGTTCATTCCCATATTTTGTTGAGGGTTTCTTTGGAAATAATCCTAGTCTTGGATCTATGGGGATTTATGTGTGTTTTATTGTTTGTAAACATAAATATTTATATTTTTCAATAATGTTAAATTAAAAGTATTAATTTATATTTTTGTGGTGGATAACTTTGTCGACACATATGAATTTTTCCATTCTTGTTTTTGGAATATATATGAGTTTTCTTATAGATGTTTTGATGGGAGAGGGTGCAAGTTGATGAGGTTGCATGGGTGTGATTTAGATGATGATGATTTGATTGATGGTAGTGAAGGTGATTTGACTATTGTGGGTTTGAGTGTTGCATCTTTGGTAGGTGAATATATAATGTATTAATATTGGTTTAATGTGAATATAGGATTGTGTATTAATATTTGTGTTTAATTTATTTTTAGTCTCATTCACTTGATATATGAGTGTACCTTTATACAAAGTGGACACTATAGTGGGAAAATCCCATGAGAGATACTCTATTAGATATGAACAACATTTGCAAACCCTAGATGTAAGTAAATAATTATAACATGTTAAATAGAATTATAATTTTTAAAATATTGAAATTATGTAAATAAGAATTATTATTGACAATGAACTTGTGTGTTTCATAGGTTGTATTAAACCCTCAAGATGAGAAATTATTTGTTGATGGTCGCAAGGTACCAATTTAGAGTCCCGAGAGAATGTGATAAACATTCTATATAGTAGAGATTCCTTTGCTAGGAATTGATATGTATATGTTGATCTTGATTATTTGAGATGTATTTTTTCATGGTTATCTCGATACTTTTATGAGATGTATATATTTATCATGGTTATCACGTCTTGTTTTGAATGTATATTTTTATCATGCCTATATGATACTTTTTTGAGACATATATTTACATCATTGTTATCCGATACTTCATATTTTGTGATATTTTATTTGTATCATATATTTTTATGTTTACTATTTTATTTAGTGACAAAGTAACTCTTTTGAATAATGTGTAATATATCATTTGTAATATAACATAAATTAGTATCTTCATGTTCTATTGTTTATAGATATGAATTTTATTGCTTATGTTTGTTTAATTAAAATTCATCTTCATTTTTAATGGTTTGGTTTAAATCTATAGGATAAGAAACTAAACATTTGTATTTCATGATGTATTAAATTTAGTTTTTTTGAAATATTAAAATTGTTAAGTTGATTAAGTTTTTCCTTATCATAGTCTTATAAGTGGTCATTAGAAAAAGTATACTGAAAATATTTTTGGAGTTTATAATATTCAATTACTCTAGTTAATTTATTGTGTCAAAAGAGTAAATAATAGTTCATCATAATTATGTTAATAAGTAAATAAAATTATTTTCATAAGGTTTAATAAGTATTTGAAAAGGATTTATAAAAAAGGTGATAAAAATACTATTTATTGACCACTTAATATATTATAAAAATTCTAATCTAAAAACACATCACTTGAGTCTAAAACTTTTTGAAAAATTAAATATATAAATGCATGACTAAACAATTTAACACTATATTATAAACTATGAAAAAATAAGATAAAATACAAAATTGAAGTTAGCAACTGAAAACCATTAAAAATAAATTAACACCGAAGAAAACTATAATGAAATACTTTTTTTTTGGAAATTGGTAAAAGTTGGGGGTTTTGAAAGGACCCACATCCTTGTACAACAAGCCCTCAAGGCTAGATACAACTTTTAAGCACAACAAAGAGGAAACCCCAATAAAAAGGGGGAAAATGAAAGGAATTAAAAATCTAGCGATAAAAATTTCAAAAGGTAAATAACACCCATGTTACACCTTTAACCAGATTACTTAAAAGAGTCCCTTGCATGGGATCTAAGATGCATAGAAAAATATTTTTTTCCATTTAACAATTTTCCATTTGTCACTCCTATTAGGATATTCTTTTTCATCTACGTGACGAGGAAGTTGAATCTTTGAAGAAGCCAAGATCTAAACATTGGGTTTCTCAAGAGGAAACCGATTTTAGCGCAGTCATTACCGGCACCTAGAGTCAACGACAACACTTGGTCCACCAAATCTGTTGTACCAAAACCCACCGAACATTCAACCAAAGGGTAGGAAACCATATTCAAACCACCCACATATCGAAAGCAGACTCAAGTTCCTCTTCAAGAAATAAAGGTTTTGGTGAGCATCCTTCCACCAAGAGACCTTTTCATTTTTAGCTTTCTACTTGACCACCTGACAAGCAATGTGAGATGACCAATGTTAAAACATTTTCTGCATCTGAAGGGTAAACCTTCATAGTCAAGGGGTTGTGACCAAACCCTATCACACACTTTGAGATCAATAGAAGTAGGTAGATCAAGTGAAGTATCCAGATCCACCAATATCCGTGTGAAAGTAGTATGAGAAAAGGTATCCGTATTGGAATCAATGGATAAAAATTACCCAAAGCATTACCAATAGTAGCTAAACTATCATTTCCCCAAAACTATAATGACATATGGGGTAAAAATCCAAACCGTCTTTACATTAAAAGAAGCGGTGAGTGGATTGAAAGTCGAGAACCAAGGTTTCATCAATAAATGATGATTCTACAGTTCCCAAAGCTTTGAGAGAACAATATCCCTAGCATCATTAGAGCTAAAATCCATAATAAAAAACCCTTGCACAAAGATAAATGTCAATCCTACCTGAAATAAGGGGATGTTATTTTGTATTGATCCACAAATGAACAAGAGGAAGTGTTATCCAAAATTCACCCCCAAGGTAATTTTGATAACATGCATCAAATCCTTCAGTCCCAAGCAATTATATTGATTCAAGGAAAAAATCGTGTCTCCAGGGGTCCCCTTGATTCCTTCTAACTCTCCCTGTCCAAGAGAAAACCCAAGTAAGTTTTTAAAATGTGAGAAAGTTTCGAAAACAAGCTTGGGCCAGAAAAAATCACGAAAAATGGCTAAGTCCTAGTCCAGGCGGTCCTTGGGACAGTTGGGACGTCAGGCGTGAACTAACAAAGGCCGCCAGCGGCGGTTTGCGCAAAGATTTGGGGCAGCTTGGGACGCGTCGGGGCGTGCGGGATGCGGAAATCAAAACCGGCGGTAAAAAGTGGAAAAAATTGACTAATCATGAAACAAGTAGTCCGGGACATCTGGGCAAAGGTTAGTACGCGGAGGACACGGGTCGGCCGAAAAGACTTAAGGTAGCCTAGAACAGCTTGAGCCGAAGGTACGCGACGGACGCGAACCGCGACCAATCAATCGAATTTGTCCCAAACATACATGCGTGCCCCGGCGGGACAAGAGTACGCGAACCACCGGTGAACCAGAAAAATAGAGGGCTTTAAATGCATCGGGACATCCGAGCCAAAGGGACGCCAGTAGGACGCGAAACTCCGAAGCGGTCGAAGGCAAAGAAGAAAAGTCAACGCTTGGTCTAGAAACTTCAAACGGCCATAACTTTTGACTCCGAGATCCGATTTTCACAAATTGGACTTTCTAACGAGCACGGCGTCCCCTACGCCACAAAAACTGGATTTATTATTGAGGGTAGATATATTTAAATAAAAGAAACATATTCGGCTCCAAATCATTACCAATGTTCATTCGTCAAATGACGTAAAACGTCTGCCCAGACCCAAAATAGCTGCCCGCATTCGAGAGGCCATAACTTTTGTATTTCTCAACGAAATCACACAAAATTGGTACCGTTGGAATCGTGACTCCGAGCCCAAACACAGCAATCAAGAAATTCTATATTTGATGAGAGATTGATCAAGATTTTAAAAAAAAACGTGTCTGGGTTCATAACAGTGTTTCATTTGGTGGTTGGGAGTGCAATTAAGAGGCATGGTCATCATTCTTTCTCTTCGCCGCAGCACATGGGACAAAGTATGGGAGCCTTCGCAAGTAATTTATAATCATATTACTCCATTTAATACCTCTTACAGGTGGTTGAAGGACGATTTCGGATTTCCATTTTCCTTTCTCTTTCCCTTCTCATTTTTCTATAAATTGGAGTGTTGGGCTCATTGTAAAAGGAGGAGTTTTCAGATGGCAAAGCTCTCTCAAAATTTATTTGTGAAGCCAATGTGCTGTGCAGGCCCTTGTAGTGGACTCCTTGCATGGTGATCCGGCCCTTATCTTGTAATAGATTGAACCCATGCATATCATGAAGCAATAAAATATCGGTTTGTGGATGTATCTTCCCCTCTTGTGTTTTCTTGCATTCTTCTTACCCCTTTAATCTTTCTACAAGAATATTTTGTCTATTTTTATGTTCTTGCAGGGATCCATTATCATTGTGTATGCTTGGAATATCATTGTGATCGCATTTTGCTAGATTATGGAGAACTGTCATCACCTCTTCTAGTGTGCACTTTGCTTCATGATTTCACGTATTTGGAGAATACTCTCACACCCTCCTTTTAAGGTGTATCACCACTTTAGTGTAGGCTTTCATCTTATGCATTCTCTCTCTCTGGTCCCTTGGAAATTTAGATTAGAATAGTTATTTTCCCTTCATTAGAGTAGATTGTGGCGGTAGTTTAGGAGCAAGAACTAGCTTTCTCTGGAGGTCTATCTCAAAGTAGTCCCACAACTTGGAGATAGTACCCATGTTATCCAATCACACCGTGAGTTCAAGTATATGCACTTGTATAAACATAAGGGTGCTGTGATTCGGTGATAATAGTTCTGGCATGCCCGGTGGGACCTTAGAGGTCTTCACTTTCATTACAACAAGATTGATGTGCACTTGTTGTAAGTTCCAGCTTTGAAGGAGCTTTAAAATCACACATCTGGTGACTCCAAAAGAGGCATAATCCGCTGGTTTCTGTAGTCCAAGCCTAGCAAATTTATGAGAAGAATACAGACCAGGTCAAGAACTAGGGAGGAAGGATTGTTTGTTTATCTACATCTATCTCCAGGCAGAGAAAGAAGGGGAAGAAGAGCTCAAAGATCTGCGTCTCCACCTAATAGAACTTTGTCTACACCTCCACCATTGCTAGACCCTTTCTCGCATCAACAAGGGTTCTCGTGTCAATTAGAATGGCGCAACCACTAAATCCCTTTTTCAATTTCAACTGACAAAGCCAACTTGCCCTCAATGCACGTAATCCAGCCCAATCGATTGCGCGTTGAAGAACATTCCATTTTCACTGGAGAAAATCATACCACTCCCGGTGATCATGTCAAAGAACATTGCTAACTTCATGCAATCCATGAGATAAATGAAATGGATGTGGTGTCCAAATTGTTGGCATCATCGCTCAAAGGAAGGCATTGCGATGGTTTAGGAGCCTTGAAGGCGGATCTATCACAAATTGGAATCGATTATGCATAGTTCTCCATGAGTAATTTGGGGAAAAGGGAGACAATTTGTCTCTACTAGAACAATTGACAACTATCAAGAGAGCCCCAATCGACCAACCGATGACTTCAACTTCAGATTTCAAAGGTCTTGGGATAGGATTCCATGGCGATCAGTGCTGACAAAGAAAGGTGCTTTTCTATATTACCTTAAAGCTTTGAATTCCGATATTTCTATATTAATTCAATCTATGGGAGGCACAACCTTACTCAAGCTAGTTATAGCATTGCCATTAGGGCTGAAAACTGTCTTATTCAAGCTGGTAAGATGGCTCCTAGGCCTCCCATGCCCTTGTATCCGAACTTAGAAAATCCAAGCACTAGTCAAGCACCCACTTTGGCTCCTATTCCCACCCCTAGAAATCAAAGTTCAAATGAGACTTCTACTTCATCCTCTAGTGCTTCAAATGAACTCCAAGAGGTCATGAAACAATTGCAAAATTTGGGAAATGAGCTGGTTACTATCAAAAGACAGCAAGCTCAAAGTGCTTAGACCATATCAGCCTCAACCGCAGGTGCTAGCCCCATACCAACAAAATAGGTCACCAACTCAGGCTGCAAATCAAAATCAAAGCCAAGTAAGGCCTCCCGCTAATAGACCATTTCAGCCCTATAACCCCAATGTTGTATCTCGCTTCTAAAGCTTTGGTACCGGTGCAAAATAACATGGCCCAAGAATATGATTGGTGTTTCCGTGCGATCACCACATAACCAATCAATGTGCTTTAACGATGCATTAAATCGAGGCTCTTATGGTGCAAACCATTGGTGGGTCGCATGGTCCAGCCATGAAGAAGACCAGCAAGCAAGGCACCTCGGCAAGGAACATCTCCGAATGAAACTACTCTTGTCAATTAGCGGGTGAAGATTTTGTGGTATGAATCAAATACCCTCTCAAAGTGTTGCAGCCAACAACACAAGGTCAAGAGGAGAAATTTGGGTGAGGAATAGCCATTGGCTTGAGTAATCCACAACCTTCTACCACTCCACAAGCCAATTGGAAAACAAACCGTAGTTCCAAACATGCGAGGAGCATCCAAACCAGCTCCTAAACCAACTCGGATGCCAGGCCGTTGCCGCTCATTTGCAAGGAATGAATGTGCGAAGCCAAGGGACAAAGATAGGGATACTTCATCTCCATTCAGTATCATTGATCGGATGAAGAAGACAAATGTAAACATATTAATGTGGGAATCAATATCTATCCCGAGACAAAGAGATTTGCTACAAGCTGCCATGAAAGACTGGTCGACTTCAAATCAACGAGTCCAGATGCAAGAGAAGGTACTCACAAATGCTACCCAGCCTGAAGGAAATCATGGAGGACAGCAAGGTAAAATGTTGAAGCCCCCTCCATTTTATGTTTCATTGATCATAGGAGATAGGTTGGTACATAATTGCATGATTGAATCTGAGGCGATGAGTTCATAATGCCCAAGCAAATAGTTGATCGCTAGGACTCTAATATGAAGTCATCTCCAAGGGTGTAGTACCGATTAGACGGGACAGCGAAAGGGTGACAACGGTTGGAGTAATCAAAGGTTTGAGCCTCACACTGCACGCATGTCCCAATGTAGTAGTGTTACAAGATGTGTCAGTCATAGACCTGCCACCACTCTTTGCATTGTGCTTGTCAAGAGACTTCACTACTAAAATTGGAGGCTATCTTTCAGCGGATTGGTCACACATGTTGTTCAGAACAAGATATGGAACTAAGGCCACAACCAGATCTGAACCTATTCCAAACTTTCATATTGAGCCTTACACTCCAAGCCAAATCAATACCAACTGCTCAAATATTTGATCAAGAAGATTATCCAAGAACTGATGAAGCTAACACCAAGGTTGGAAGCATCCCAGATTTGACTCTCGATGAATGGGCAAGCAAGGTACATGATTTTGATCCCTATCAAGAAATAGAAGAATCCGAGCTAGGAGTTTATTGTTTACATGAAGAGAATCAACCTCTTCCTAGCATCACCAAGCCAGGATCATAAAGACAAGAATGAAGTACGGCAACTATTCTTCAATGGGTCAAGGAGTAGACAAGGTGCATGAGGAGGAGCTATGC
Organism: Taxus wallichiana var. yunnanensis; assembly: GCA_018340775.1. NCBI lineage: Eukaryota > Viridiplantae > Streptophyta > Pinopsida > Cupressales > Taxaceae > Taxus > Taxus wallichiana. Next base: position 188,368,730 of record CM031236.1, read on the forward strand.
TCATTTCACCACAAGGTATAAGGTATTACTCAGCCTTCCATTTCTAGTTTTCCTGTTCAAATAACACAGCTGAGTATGAAGCCTTAATTCATGGACTTGCAGACCGCAAAGAAGAAATGCATCAGGAATTTACAAGTATTTGGTGATAGTGAGCTAATCGTAAACCAAGTCAAAGGAAAAAATGCTGCCAAAAATGATCTGTTGAAGAACTACAAAAATCGGGTATGGGATCTTATTGAGGATTTTGAAGCTTTTAGCATCAATTCCATCCCAAGGAAAAAGAATGAAGCAGCTGACAGACTGGCAGCAATTGGGGCTGCGTTTGATGTTGTAGAAAGTATCAAAAGTGAGAAAACTCAGCCTCATATCAAAGTGGTTGTGAGACCAACTGTTCTGGATAACAACACAAGTTGGCAAGTCTTTGAGAATGATCAACAGATTGTTAATTTCCTACAAGAAGAAGCTGAGTTCTCCGCCAAGAATCAAGACAAGCTGGAGTAGTAGTATGGTGACCAAGTGGTGCAGCTGAGAACTAACAAATTACCAAAAGGCCTCATAACCTTAGAGTCAATCTTCAACCCGAATGATCAGTTCCGAAAGGAGAAAGCGAACATTCAAGTAAAGAGTGAAGATTCAGAAGCTATCTTAGTAGATAAAGGCAAGACATTGCAAATTGGCAAAGTAAGTACTCCACAAGAGAAATCTGATTTTGTTCAGCTTTGTCAAGAATTCCCAGATGTCTTCACTTGGACTTACAAAGATTTAAGAGGTTTCAACCCAAAGTTGGCACAACATACTATTGAGTTGGATCAGAATCCAAGCCTGTTAGGCAAAAGCAAAGGCCAGTAAATCCTCATATTGAACCTCTCATGAGAAAAGAGTTAAGCAAGCTCATTGAGGCTAGTATCATCTTCCCCATCAAACACTCAAGTTGGGTTGTAAACTTGGTGCCGGTAAGAAAGAGAAACAGAGAAATAAGATTGTGTGTGGACTTTCGCGATCTAAATAGAGCATCACTCAAAGATCATTATCCGCTTCCATCAATGGAACAAATATTGCGAGTTGTAGCATTTGGTTGAAGGTTTTCATTGCTAGATGGATATTCGAGCTATAATCGAGATAATGGTAAAGGAAGAAGATCAATTCAAGATGGCCTTCAAATCAAAATGGGGCACGTATGCTTACAAGAAGATGCCATTTGGACTGTCCAAATGCTTTGGAGAAACATTTTAGTGAGCTATGGATATGGCATTGAAAGGCTTAATCAACAATATAGTGCTTTGGTATACTCAGAAGCGATATCACTTTGTCTTCTCAAAGAATGCAGCAGACCATCTCTTTACCTTCAGATGAAGTGTTTCAAAGGTGTAGAAGGTTCGAGTGTCGTTGAATCCAAAGAAATGTATATTCTTGGCACACGAGGGAAAATTGTTGGGCCACATCATCTCTAGGAAGGGCTAACAATTGATCTGAAAGGGTTGAAGCCATCCGAACGCTTCCATTACCACACCACAAGAAATCTCTCCAAAGCTTCTTAGGAAGGATAAACTTTGTCCATAGATTTGTGCCTAATTTTTTTTTCACTCTTGTGAAGCCTCTAACAATGATGTTGAAGAAGAGTCGGCATTCAAATGGATAGCGAGAAGGCAAAGAGAGTTTTGAAAACATCAAGCATGCGATATCACAAGCTCCAACTCTTATCGGCCCGAATTTTCAAAGGACTTCATGTTGTATGCGTTTGGAGGATCATATACAATCTCGGCTATCTTGACATAGCTGAATAGAGAAAGATTCAGAACAGCCCATAGAATTCTTCTCATCAAACCTTGGAAGATTACTGAAGTAAAGTATTCTTTCATCGAAAAGCATGTCCTTGCTTATCATCGAAGTTTGAAGAAGTTCGGACACTTGGTCTCAAACAATAAGATTCAACTACTCTGGTGTCTCATGTTGGTGTCAAGGACTTCCTCCTAAACAAGGATTTAAATGAGAAGAGAGTAGGTTAGATCACTCGGGTGATGGAATATGATATTGAAATCAAAGTGACTAAGCTAGTTTGTGCCAAAGGCTTGTGTGAGCAGCTCGCTTTCAAACAACCAGGCATTTAGTCAAAAGTGAAGAGGATGTTGTCTTGCTACTACAGAATGATCAAGACCAACCAGGTGATGATGCACTCATCCCATGTTGGACTCAAGACCTTGTGCATTACCTCCAAACCGGCTTGTGCCCTCTAGAAGTGAGCAAAGCAAAGAGGAGATACTTCATATTACAATCCATTCCATATGTGCTTGTTGACGGAGTTTTTAAAAAGACATCAATGGAGTTCTATTGAGATGCATTGGAGCGAGTCAAGTTGAGAAAGATCTTACACGAGTTCCATGCCAAGGAAGCAAGAGGCCACTTTGCTCCGTGAGTGACAGCTCTCAAAATCATGAAAGGTGGTTACTCCTGGCCTACTGTGTTCAATGATTGCTACTCATGGGTCAAGAAATGCAGAAATGTGCATTCTTCGCAGGAAAAGAAAGGTTAGCCAAAGACTGCGCCCCTTCGTCCAATTTCAGAAATCAGCCATTCATGCAATGGGGATTGGACTTCATTGGGGTTATCAATCCCAATTCAAGTCGGGTGGCCACAAGTGGATACTAACAGCAACAGACTATTTCACCAAGTGGACCAAAGCAGTGGCACTCAAGGAGGAAAATGAATCTAATATCTTAGATTTCTATGAAGGATAGTCATGAGGTTTGGTGCCCCTGCCACTATCATATCGACAATGCATTGGCATTCCTTGGCACAAATATCACTTGAATGGGCTATCAAGAATTGTGTGTATCTCAGCACTTCATCGAACTATTACCCTCAAGGTAATGGCTAAGCCAAGTCTACGAACAAGAATCTACTAAGAATCATCGAAGGACTCTTGATGAGAATCGAGAGGACTTGGCACTCAAAGCTCAAATCAGCCCTATGGGCTGATAGGATCACACCCAAGAGGTCTACAGGTGAAGCTCTCCATACAAGCTTGTGTATGGAAAAGCGATTCTACCCATATCACTCGAGTTGCTAGCATTGGAACTCATGAAGCAAATTGGAACTAATGAGTTTGAACCTATGGAAATCGGGTATGCAGAGTGATGGAATTAGAAGAGACAAGAGAGCATGTAATGCGGACCATAGAAAATGATAAAACATTGGTCAAAAAGAGTTTTGACAAGAAAGCTAAGGCGGGATATTACAAACCGGAGATTTGGTCTTCAAGTGGATCTTGATCGTGCAAAAACCGGAAAGCACTCCAAGTTTGATGCCATCCTGGAGTGGCCCGCATGATCATTGAATGCAAAGGTAGTAATGCTTTTCATTTGGCTAAGTTGGATGGTGAAGAATTGTATATTCCGGTCAATGGGATCTATCTCAAACGTTGCTACTAAAAAGATAGATTTTCACCCTTGTAAATATTAATTTAGAATTTCCATTCCTCTGAAGTGCTTATGCACATTATCTAGACCGCTGTAGAGTAGTTTTTATTTCCCTAAGTGCTTGTGCACATGTCCTATTGCTTCTAATATGTGCATGTTGGCTCATCAAGCTCCTGAAAAGAATTGCAGCCATGCACAGAAAAAACCAGCTCAACGAATGTTTCAATGGCTCGAGACACAGATTTTCAAATTTTAGATTAGATGAGAGGTTATCAAACAGACTCCATGCCCGATGGATCGCTACTAAAGAAGCATATCCGTTCTTCACCTAGCAGTAGATGACCCTGTTGAGTCGCCAAATTGTTATCCAAAATTCACCCCCAAGGTAATTTTGATAACATGCATCAAATTCTTTAGTCCCAAGCAATTATATTGATTGAAGGCAAAAAATCGTGTCTCTGGGGTCCCTTGATTCCTTCTAACTCTCACTGTCAGAGAAAACCCAACAAGTTTTAAAAATGTGAAAAGTTTGAGAAGAAAACAAGCTTGGGCGGAAAAATCATGAAAATGGCTAAGTCTAGTCCAGCGGTCCTTGGGGCAGTTGGGACGCGTCGAAGTATGAATCGTCGAAAGGCACGCGGCTAGCATGGCAAGGATTTTGGGGCGTCGGGGCGCCGGGACGTGAAATCCGAAAAGTGGTGGAAAATTGACTAAGCATTGAAGCCAGGTAGTCTAGGACATCTAGGCGCTTAGTACGCGGAGAAACGGGTCGGTTGAAAAGACTTAAGGCAGCCGGAGCAGTTGGGCGAAGGTACGCGTGCGGGCGACGCAAATGGTGAGCAAACGCTCGATCGTCTACTAATTTGTCCAAAACGGTCAGTACCAAAGCGTGGACAAGAGTATGCAAACCGAGGAACCGGCAGAAGCAGAGGGCTTTCATGCTGGACATCCAAGCCAAAGGGATGCGTAGGACATGAAAAGCCGAAGTGGCGAGAAGGCAAAGAAGAAAAGTCAACGTTGGTCCTAGAAACTTCAAACGACCATAACTTTTGACTCAGAGCTCGATTTTCAAAAATTGAATTTAACGAGCAAACGATGTCCTCACGCCAAAAAAACTAGATTTCTTATTAAGGGTAGATATATTTAAATAAAATAAGCATATTTGGCTCTTGTCGATCCAATGCTCATTCCGAAATGACATGAACGCCCACGACCAAAATAGCCGCCGCATTTAGAAGGCCATAACTTTGTATTTCTCAATGAAATCACACAAAATTTATCTTATTGGAATTGTGACTCAAGCCCGACACACGAGAAATCAAGAAATTCTAGATTTTATGAGATATTGATCAAGATTTTCAACAAACGTATGCAGGTTCATAACAAAGTGTTTCATTTGGTGGTTAGGGAGTGCAATTAAGAAGCATGGTCATCATTCTTTCTCTCTTTGCAGAGCACATGGGATAGTATGGGGAGCCTTCTGCAGTAATTTATAATCATATTACTCCATTTAATGCCTCTGCAATTGGTTGAAGGACAGATTTTGGGATTTCCATTTTCCTTCTCTTTCCTTCTCATTTTCTATAAATTGAGTGTTGTGCTCATTGTAAAGGAGAGGAGTTTTCAGATAGCAAAGCTCTATCAAAATTTCTTTGTGAAGCCAATGTGCTTGGTGAGCCCTTGTAGTGGACTCCTTGCATGGTGATCTAGGCCTATTTTATAATAGATTGAACTTTGTGCATATCATGAAGCAATAAAATCATCGCAGATGTATCTTCCTCTTTGCCGTGTTTTCTTGCATTCTTCTTACCCCTTTAATCTTCTACAAGAATATTGTGTCTATTTTTAAGTTCTTGCAGGGATCCATTATCATTGTGTATGCTTGGAATATCATTTTGAATGCATTTTGCTAGATTATGGAGCTGTCATCACCTCTTCTAGTGTGCACTTTGTCAGATTTTCACATATTTGGAGAATACTCTCACACCCTCCTTTCGGTGTATCACCGCTTTAGTGTAGGCTTTCATCTTATGCATTCTCTCTCTTTGGTCCCTTAAAAATTTAGATTAGAATAGTTATTTTCCCCTTCATTAGAGTGATTGTGGCGGGAATTTAGGAGCTTGAAGAACCGAGCTTTCTCACCGGAAGGTCTATCTCAAGTAAATCTTGAGTCCCACAACTTGGAGATAGTACCCATGTTATCCAATCACACCGTGAGTTCAAGTTTATGCACTTGTATAAACATAAGGGTTGTGACTCGGTGATAATAGGAAGGTTAGAGCCATATCCCATTAAAACATTAGATCAAACCATCGGAGGAGAAGAAATCCCCGATCTCGAAGCACTAAGTATCTAAGAATGACTAGATGAGTGGATTTGGAGGCGGAGAGAGGTTCTAGAATACAAGGAGATAGAAACAAAAACATACAATCACTTCCCAAAAATAGGATCGATGAGAAGGACAACGGAGGGAAAGGCCCATTGCCATCAATAGAGAGTTTATTATGAATATGGGGAGATAGAGGGGGCGAAAACCCCTTCGCATCATGACCTCTGCCACCTAAATCTCCACCGCCGCCAATGTTTACCGTAGAGCCAGGATTGGAAGAAAGAAAAATCCTCACAGATGATTCACCATCACCACCATTTGTAAAATCTTGACCAGAGTTTAGGGAGAAACTTTTAAGGCTCGGCATAGTCTCTTTGAACACAGGGGATTTGAAATACATAAGTTGGAGTCTTCCCTGCTAATGCCAAAATAAGGGGAGTGATATTTCCACCAATTAAACTAAATGAAGATGGGGATATCAACAATGGTCCAAAACTAAAGTTAACGAACTATCTAAGTCACTGGGAAGGCATCAACAAAAAATAAAAATATAATTAAATTCCATTTGAATCAACTTTTTGAAGCATAGATTTGAAGCATGAGAAAATAGAGATAAACCATGTCAAAGTAAATTATTACAAGAAATACATGCCAAAAATATTCTAATTTAAATCAATAATCCATAAACACTTAAATACACTAGCACCAAAGTAATTAAATAATATCATACAAAAAATTATGTGTACATAGTTAAAGTGAGAAGCCAAAAAATTGTGGTGGAGAAATAATCTTAATAAAATGTTTGGAAAATACAATCTCACCTTTAAGTTTGTTTACCAAAGTGTGATTTCAACCTCACAATATTTGGCAGCTTACCAAATTAAATGCTTTATAGAGATAGAACTCACCCGATAAGTCTGAAAGCAAATGACCAAGTTGATATTGGGGGATAAGTTGAGTTGATCTAATTTATGAGTGCTAGGTGAAAAAGTTACAAATGATTCCTAACTCAAACAATGAGGTTAAGCTGAGCTTGATATGTTACTAATAAGTGACACAAAATACTTCAAGTCAATCCTAATTGAAATCGATAATTTTAATTAGTTATGATCATATTGGATTAAA
>CM031236.1:188375699-188438199 GCA_018340775.1 Taxus wallichiana var. yunnanensis
GGTTTTCTTCTTTGCATACATTAATTTGAAATAAACATGCAAACTAAACAAATGAAGTTAACCTCTATTCTTTGAAAGCTTGAAATAATGAACCTAAGAGGATCTAAGCATTCAATTATGTGTTTAAGAGAAAGAGATCTCCCCATTAATGGCTTCAAGGCCAATGGATCTTCCCTTTTACTCCATGTTAGTGCTATGAAATACAAAAGCAAATGCTATTTAGCTCAATGGAAGAAAGATGAAATACAATCTAAAGCCTAAACAAAATACTATAATCTATGCTAGGAAGAAGAGAGAATTCTTAGGAAAAGAGGGAGGGGGTATAGCCCTATTTATAGTTTTTGGTTTGGGAAAATGGGAGATTTGGGTGCATGTGGGACAAATGCTAAAGTCCAAAAAGCACTTTTAGCAAGTCAAAGTGTGATTTGACTATGTTTAGGGTAATTAACCTAGGTTAGACTAATTAATCTCTCTTAGAGAGTAATTAGGGTTCTGGAAGGGTTTCTGAAGGGCTTAATCAATCCAACGAAGTGGATTGATATTCCAGGAGCTAATAGAAGCAAGCTAGAAGGGAATAAGAAGCTAATGTAGTTAGAATGAGGCTATAATAACCTGTTTAAGTGGTTTATAAGAGGAAAAATGACCAAAAAGATGTCGTGAGAAGGGAGTTAGATAGGTTTAATTGGCGGTGTGCCATCAATTTGCAAAGGGAAGAATAGTTAGTGCACTATTAGAAATAATAGTGTATTGATCAAACTACAGTGTCTACATTTTCCCCTCTTTGAGGTGACGTAAGCTACGTCACTTCAAAGAAAGTAGACAAACACAAACAAGTAGAAAAATTTTTTGAAGGGGTAGAAGAAAAATTAATAGGATGAAGGATGATGAATGCCCCCTCGAGTGTCGATGGGGTGACGAAGAAACTTGATCGATGATCGAAAAAGAAAAAAATAAAGAGAAAAGTGGACAGAGAAGATGAGAAACTTAGAAAAAGGGATATTGAGCTATTCAAATCAATTGCTAACAATACTTAATCATCATAATGCTTAGAATCCTCCTCATGGGTCCTTATTAAAATGTGAGCATGTGACGAAGCGTAAAATGACATGAAAAGCCAAGATACAAACAACCATCCTATGCTAAAAATGACCAACTCCATGCAACATACACGAATGCAATGCAATACGAGAAATAAACAAAATCACCTAACAGGAAATAAGTACAATCACACACACTTAAACCAACAACATTTAAGATAGTTGCACAAATATTTTGTTATCAAGATGAAGTCCCAAATGTTCTGATAAATGACAAGGGTGAAGAATGATGCCCCAAGCAAGGTGTATTATGCAAGGGGAAAGATGGAGGACACTTGGGTCCCGTGAAAAAAGCAATGTGCATGATGAAAATAGTACTAGGCCAAAACTGATAGTGCCCCAGAGTACAGATGAAGTAAGCAACATAGCTTGTGTAGGTGATTGAAGATTTTGGTGATGCGTGAGTCATTGTTTCAAAATATTTGAAAATGTCAACAAGATCTGGGATGAGTGCCATGCAATAGACACATATTTCAGCCGTAGATGATCGGTTTTAACCAATTTTAAAGCCATTTTCGAGGATTTCAATGTTTTTGTTTTTTTTAAATATTTTTCTAATTTTTTTTTTTTTAGGTTTTTGATCGGTCAAAAGAAGAATTTCAAAAGATCAAAGATCTTCTAAAAGTACGCACGAAGGTGGTAATGGGAAGGCGAGGCTTCAGAGAGCCAAATATATTCCCCACACAAGAAGAAAGATGAGTCGAGAAATAATTTATTGAAAATAAATGAATAAATAATTACCATGATGGGGGAAAATAGATGAAAAATAGAGGAAGAGGCAAGAAAAGGTGCCTGAAAGATGCGTAAATTATTATTTCAATGCACAGAAGTGACAACCACAGGGTGGCACAAAGTGCCCCAGCATGTGAAAATTAGTAAAAATAATTATTTTAATACAAAAATAATTATCACAATAGATAGAAGAAGGTTAGAATGATCACGGTGGAGAAAACATGCCCCAGGGGCATCGCGATGGGTTAATATACCCACCCGGGTCGGTAAAATAATCACAACCAATTCATTTCTACCAGAGCTCTTGTAAATTTTTACCATGAGTGAGAGCGATAGCCCTGGAGTGAGATGGCAAGAATACCGAGGAGGATGAGACGTGCGGATCGCATCCGAGAGTTCATGCGGGACCCAACGTGATGGACCTTACGTGAGTGGCCTATCCCTCCTATTAATTACACATTTATTACATTTTTAGGGCTTTTCTAGGGTAGGTAGGACCTTTTTGATGCATGCGCATGGGCGTATGCGTCGGCTTGATGGGTACGTGCATGTGTATGTGTCAAATGGACATGGACATGCACATGCATGCCATTCATTCACGAGGAGCATGGATGCACGCATGCGCACCTATTTGGAAGAAGCAGGTACACGCACACATACCCATAGGAAGAGGTGGATACACACACGCGTACCCATTAGGAAGAACATTAGTGGCGGTGGGGCACGTGTATGCATCAGCTAGGCTAGAATAGTCACGCATGCATGTGCACACGTGTGCATGTCAGGTAGGCAGTAGGTGTCACATTGGTGCATATGCATCCTCGTGTGGCCTGTGCCAAAAGGGGGGGAAAAAGTTAGTGCACGTGTGCATCATGTAAGGGCGTGTATGCATTGTTTAGGGTGCACAGGTGCCAAAGGAGGCACGTAGGCGCTAGAATGAAGGGGGAAAAGATAATCTTGCTAAAAAATAGCCAAGTATAGAAGAATATAGACTAGATTAGTTTAGAAGAAAAGAATAATTAGTAAGTTAGATGATTTTTAAAGAAGCATTTTTCCTTAGAAAAATAGATAGAAGTAAGTAAGTGCCTAACACTTGTGTTGATTTTTACAGTATATATACTACCCATTCTTCGTACTCACGAGCGCTACTACTCGGCTAGCTTAGTGTTATAGAGGCACAGTTTGATGATGATGATAGAGCAACTCTGGAGAGCCTTTTATATGTGACAGGATTGTCTCATGTGGCGGAGATGCCACAGATTACATTGGACCATGGCCTCTTGACAGCCATAGCAGAGCGATGGCATAGCGAGAGTCAGTGTTTCAGCTCCCGACCGGGGAGATTACCATTACACTAGAGGATGTGTGGCGCATCATGCGGGTCCCATTCAGGGCAACTCATCTAGACTATGAGCCGACTGGACCAATATTCAGCGATATATTATACATTTATTTGGCATCCCCACTATACCATGACGTGGGATGTCCATCAGATTATCCCGATGTATAGATGATCCAGAGTTAGACCGAGTAGTGGTCTACATGATGGCCTTTTTTCATCGGGAGTTTTACTCCCTGACAAGACTGGTGCTTCATTTCCACTTGGACTCCTGGAGTGATTCTTGGTTTGGTGGAGGGAGAGACCTACTACTAGGGTCAGTGCATATTAGCACATCTATACTGGGACCTTCATTTGATTACTTACTACCGTCAGAAGATGGTAGGACCTACTCACCTTCTACAGATTTGGGCATGGGACCATATTGCCATTGGTCACCCCTTAGGTGTTTTGAGAGTTTGGGCTCCTGACGAGCCATCGATGATGGGTTGGGTCCCAGTAGGGGACGATGTGCAACCCAACATGGGGGTCATATATCATTATCGGCATGAGATGAGATGAGCTAAGAGGCTTCCATGGTTTGGAGGCCTTATAGACATTTCCAGTGGCCCAAGGATGGCTTAGAGCTCAGTACCGCCACCATAGAGCATTTCATTCTAGGCAAGCAACCGCAGCTATATATGAGAGATATATAGGTGGATCGGTGCCAGAGGTAGTTTGGCATTACCCAGGATGTTCTTGGGCCAGATAGATGGTATGCTCATAGAGCCCAGAGCATTTTGATATGGGCCACAAATTACTCGTGATGAGCACTCGCTAGCTTTTCGATAGGTGGCACCTATTATTTGGGTGCCATTGAGATAGATTAGAGATCCCAACACTACTCCTGAGTATGGGCCCTGGTATCACGGTGTGCTTCCACACCGTTTGACTATATCTAGAGTGGTGTATAATACCGCGGTGTGAGACCTCCTCCAGTAGGGCCTCCTAGTGGTGATGAGGGTGGAGCCATTGGTGGTGCTGATAGATGATGATGATGATGATGATGATGAGGGTGGGCCCGATGCACACCAGTATGTCAGAGGCAGGAGACAGGGTCCAACACCACAACAGCCACAGGGACAGGGCCCTAGGCCTAGGCCGAGACAGGTATATAAGGTAGTGGACATATAGAGTTTCCCCCAGTAGGCATTCCAATGGGGGATATATACCCCTCTCTCAAGAGGTACTTCCAGAGCAGGGCCCACCACTTGATATTCCGAGAGTAGTAGCTACGGTGGGTAGTGCTGCTCTCTTCAAGAGTAGCATTATAGTAGCTATTACCATCGATTTACAGGTGGGTCTGGAGAGAGAGATGCAGTAGCTAGGGCACAGTACATGCCCTCATAGTAGAGTGAGATCAGGCACATGCCCAGGTACAGGTTTTGACAAGAGAGGGATCAGGCTAGGGCACAAGCCACCCAGGGCATTGATAGTGTTCCATGGCAGAGTCAGATCCAGGAGATGGCTACACACAGGGGGCTCAGATATTGAGCCTCCTACACCAGTCACAGACTCAGGTACATGGTTGTGGCCCAAAGGGATTAGATCTAGACACACATGCCAGGGGTACTTGATATAGAGGATCGGGCACGCATGCCCAGTGTGGGTTATTATTACCATAGGTAGAGATCGAGAGGTTATGGCCTTGAGAGAAGCCCAGGATGATATTGGCAGGGTGACAAGTTAGCGAGATGCTTCCCTACAGAAAACTCTCACTTCTAGAGATGTGATTTGATATGAGATGCCATGAGATCCGGTGGTGAGGCTTTGTATTATAGGACTGCCTACTTCAGGGCAGTTCTGACAGATCAACGAGTGTTATCATTCCAGCAGTCAGATGTGAGTGTGATAGGTTCCAGTCACAGGAGATCAGGTCATTCAGTGAGATCAGTTAGGCAGCCCATACCAGGGGTAACCGCTGACAGCACATATGAGATAGACATAGTGGGTGGTACCCCTGGTGCATGTCCATCATATCCACCACTCTTTTCCATCACCAGTCATGGACCCGGAGCCCTAACGAGGGCGAGAGCTATGGTTGAGCTCTGTATTCTTTCTTTTTATACAGATATCTTGTATACATGCCTCTTATGAAGGCTGATTTTGATGTATAGTTGTGTATACCATTATTTTGATGATGCCTCATGATGAAGGCTCGATTCTTTTTTATGCATGCCCCTTTTAGATGGCATATTGTATCGATGATGTATTATTTTGAGTACTTGACCTAGACAATTATACATGTATATATGGACATTTTGATGTATCATACTATGATGGATTTATGATGTATGATTTCTCTTTCCTTTATGTATGTGACATACCTTAGATTTAGAAATGTGTATATTTCCATGCTTTCATATTGATGATGTATCTGTAGATAGCACCACATGTTTTGATTCATGAGTTGTTTTTGAGTTTTTATTCTAGCACTTGGGATGATACTAGATGATATTGGTGTGGGGGGGGATAGATTTGTGATTATGCGCAACCCCTCTTGCCCCCATTGATGATACGATATGTGATGATTAGCTTAGCATACATGCATGATGTAATACTTAGCATTTTTGTATATATATGATGTAGTGAATGATGTTAGAAATGTGATGAAATGATAGATGATAGATGTGATAACAAACAATTGTGCAAAATACACAAGAAAAAAGTTAACAAAACTAAACAAATATACACATACAAACAACACAACAAAATACAACTAAACAAACACATGCAAAAAGCTAACAAGAGATTAAAAATGGGATCTAATCTAAGCAAGTAAAATGAACTTTAATAGATGCACATAACAAATAAAGAATCCTACAACAATTTTTCACAAGTATGAGAGTTCCTAAATGAATGCAATGCATACACAAATAAATCATATAAGATCCAATATAATGTAAGCAAATGAACCTATTCAAAGAACAAACAAATCAATAGACTAAGTACATCAAAACTATACAAACCAACAACTAAAAGCAATTAAAACATTACCTTGTTTTTGGGACAACATTGACATATTTTTCTAATGTTTTTGGGTTTATCTAAAAAGATAAGTTTTCATAGCTATGGTTTTCATTGTTGTCTAGGTTTCCCTAAGATAACATTGTGAAATGAATGTAGCTTTATCCCTGAAAAGGGAAATTTTCCAGATGTTTAGATTTTTGTGTATCTTTTTCCAAATGTTTTTGTATTTTCCAAGGTCATGTTTTGAAAGCAATGTACAAGAACAAAGAAGCGTGGATGCCCCCAATGATGTGGGAATATACAAAAGGTAGAATGCCACGTGTGTATGTGCGAGAAGAGTGGCAATGGTGTTTTCATGCTCAACATTAGATGGGAGTATACAAAGGTAATGTCCTCCATGTAGATATAAGAGCAAACAAACCAGATCATGGTAAGGCAAAAGGTGGCCCTAGTAGGGTTCTTAGACTTAGCAAAGGAAGGTCATACCTAGAAAGTGGTGATGATTACCCATCCTGCCGTAAGAGTAACTTGCATCTGGTGAATTTTCCTTGAGCACCAAAAACTGGTTTTCACTCAAAGACCTACCCACTTGTGCCACAATTGTGTGGTTTTCACATGAGGATGACCTACTTTTTCTTTACTATTTTTCATTTTTTCATTTTTTTGCTTGTTTTTTTTTTTTTTTTCTAATTTTTAGTTCTTATTTGATATTCTCATCATGCCTAAGCATAGAACCACTTTAGGTGCATGGCATTCATAGGTTCTGGAAGCTCTTCACCATCTAAATATGCAAGTTTGTAGGCCCCTGATCCATATTTTGCAATTACAACATAAGGACCTAACCAGTTAGCCTCAAACTTTCCTTTCTTTTCTCTGTCTTTGATGGTGTTCTTCTTATTTTCTTTGAGAACTAGATCTCCTACATCAAATTCCCATGAATGATGTGTTTTTATATCCTCTAGACACTCTGTTTTGATAGACTTTTAGGTGATTGAGCGCTCTAATACGCCTTTCATCTAATAGTTCTAACTCTGCTAGGCGAGCAACTCTGTAGTCCTCATCTTTATCAAGATAGTCTCTGAGAGATATTCTCAGGAGGAAGCTCCACTTCTAAAGGTATGATGGCTTCAGTGCCATAGACAAGTGAATATGGGGTCACACCAGTAGGAGTGCGGATGGAGGTACGATAGGCCCAGAGGGTGGGATGTATCTATAGATGCCAATTACGGCTGGTTTTATTGACCATTTTCTCCATAATCCATACAAGGGTCTTATTAGTGGCTTCTGCTCTGTCCATTACCTTGAGGGTAATAAGGGGTAGACCACTTAAGTTGGATATGGAAGCATTGACACAATGTTTTAACCATTTTATTTTTGAAGGATTTACCATTATCAATGACAATGGCCAAGGGGATCCCATAACGGCATATGAGATGGTTCATGATGAATTTTGAAATCTGCGCACTGGTGACATAGGTAAGAGGGACAACCTCTACCCATTTGGTAAAGTATTTGGTGGCAGTGATGATGTGAGTATGACCATCTGATGAAGAAGGATGGAGCTTCCCTATGAGATCCAGCCCCATTTAGAGAATGGCCAAGGCATTGCAATAGGTTGTAAGGCTTGTGCTTGGCATGCATGTATTAAATTTCCATATTTTTGGCATAGTTCACACTTCTTTACAAAGTTGCAACAATCAGATTCCATGGTAGGCCAATAATAGCCTACCCTCAATAGCTTTTTAGCTAAGACCATGCCACTAGTATGTGCTCCACAAATACCACCATGTACTTCTTTAATTGTGTGGATAGAATCAACAACATCCAAACAACGAAGCAGATTCCCATCATAGCCACGATGATAAAGGGTGCCTCCTAGGAGGGTATAATGGGCTATGTGGTGAATAAGGGCTTTCTTTTCAGAATGGGTGATGTCAGGTGGAAGAGTGCCATCTTGTAGGTATTGGAAGATAGGGTCATACCAAGGGGATAAAGGACCAACAACTTCACATGCCAAACATGACTCGACATATCATATGCAGGTACCTATAAATGTTCCACGAAGAAAGGCATCTTGCTTTCTTTAGGTGCTATGCATAAGAGAGACCCAATAGTAGCCATAACATCCATGTGGATCTATTATGTGACCTTGGTTTTTGTTCAAATATGACTTGTGTGAAATATTCCTTCAAAGTTTCAACCATTTTTTATACGGAATAAGCTTCTCATCTTTAACCTTGTACTCATCATTAACCTATTTTATGATAAGTTGAGAGTCCCCAATGACCATGCAGTTGTCTGATGTTCCATGTAATAGCTAGCTTGAGGCCAACAATGAGTGCTTCATACTCTGCAATGTTATTTGTGCATGGGAATCCCAACCGGAATGCTCATGGGATGACATCACCTGTTGGAGTGATGAGCACCACTCCTGCTCCGGATCCATGGAAGGTAAAAGATCCATCAAAATGGACCTGCCATTCTACGGATTCCTCAATATACATCATAGATGCATCTGGTAAATCTAAGCATAAAGGTTCCATTCCTAGGAGAGGAGCTTCTGCCAACTAATCAGCCAGTACTTGTCCTTTTAAAGACTTCTGATTCACAAACTCGATATCAAATTCACTCAGGAGAATGATCCAATTAGCCATTCAGCCTGTGAGGGGGTTTGGATAAAAGGTACTTGAGAGGGTCAACTTTGGATATGAGCTTAGTTTTATTATTCAGAGATAATGGCAAAGCTTTTGAAATGTGAAGACAACCACTAAGCAGGCCTTTTCTATTTGGGGATAATTCAACTCGTATGCGATCAAGGTGCGGCTGAGATAATAAACAACTCTCTCTTTATGGGCTAAGTCATATTGGGCAAGCAATGCTCCAATAGCAAACTGGGTAGCCAAAATGTATAAGAGGAGAGGTTCACCTGGGGTAGGTGGCATGAGTACAGGTGGGCTGGCCAAGTACTGCTTTGAGTAATGCAAAGGCTTTCTGACAAATAGTCCCCAATTGAAGGTGACATCTTTCTTGAGTAGATGGGTAAAAGGATGGCACTTATCCACCAGTTGTGAAATAAAGTGACGGATTTCCTAAATTTTCCCTTGTAGACTCCTTAGTTGCTTGAGAGTGGTAGGTGGTGGCATTTCTGTGATAGTCGTAACCTTTGCAGGGTCCACTTCAATCCCTCTTTGTGAAACAATGAACCCTAGGAGTTTTCCTGATAAAACACCGAAGACACATTTCTTAGGGTTCAAGTGAACCTTATAGTCTCTAGAGATAGACGCTGAAAAATATGCCTCAATACTCCAGGTGTTCTTTTCTACTTTTGGATTTTGCTAGGATGTCATCAACATAGTCCTCCATGATGTCACTTATCATATCATGGAAAATAACTGTCATGGCCCACTGATAAGTAGCCCCAACATTCTTGAGCCCGAAGGGCATGACTTTGTAGCAAAAAATGTTCCCAAGGGGTGATGAATGTTGTCTTATGTTGATCTTCTTCCACAATTCATATCTAGTTATAACCTGAAAAACCATCCATTAAGGACAACATTTCATAACCAACTGTTGAATCAACTATCATGTCAATGTTAGGTAGGGGAAAATCATCTTTTGGACATGCTTTGTTAATGTCATGGAAATCAATGTAGATTCTTATGCCCACAGGATTTTTTCTATACTGGGACTATGTTAGAGATCCATTCTGAATAATCAATAGGTTTAATGAAATCAAGCTAACAACTTTTTCTAATTCTTCTTTGACTAAGAGCGCCACCTTAGGATGCATCTTTCTCAACTTTTGTTTGATTGGTTTGGCATCTGGGTGCACAATGAGGTTGTGCACAACTAGCTCTGGGTCTAAACTAGGCATATCTACATATGTCCATGTGAATATGTCCACGTATTCTTTTAAGAGCTCTACAAAGGTCTTTTGTTCCTGAGCTAAGAGTGAAGCTCCCAACTTTATTATTCTAGGTTGCTCCTCTGAGCCAATGTTGACGTTGATTGTTTCCTCAACAAGCATTTTAGAAGCATCTTCCATCCACGTAGGATCAGGGGGAAGAGTAAGATCGACCTCCTATGGTAGCTCATGATCATCTTTAAATGGATAAATCACTTCATCTTTAGACTCTTCGTTTTTTTCTATGAGTTTATCAAAGAGTTTGTCACTATGGGATTTCCGTTGAGCCTTCTTGCTTGGTTTCTCAAAGTGGTGTACTTTATTTACAGCCTTCTTATTCAACCATCCACACATCTCTACTTCTTCCCCAAAGTAGGCACAAGTGTCTAGTTGAATCTTAAATCCTTTCTTGTGGTCTCCAAATGAATAAAATCCCTGAGTCCCATGAACTCTACAAATGCCTCATCATTTTCAAAGAAATCCAGGGGCACGTGAAGTTGTTGATCCCAATCTATAAGTTCAGATATATAAGGGCTACTTGGATATTTGTCTAGGGGGATGGATTCGGATAAGGTAAGGACCGATGAATCTGGGAATAGGTTTGTGGAGGCAAGATCCTCATAAAGGCTACATTGGGAATCTACGTCACTATCAGAATGAGATGAAACATCCTCATGTTCAGAAGAGGTGGCATCATTCTCAGAAGGTAGAGCATCATGGGGCCTTATTCCAAGGCCATGTTTATCAGATTTTAAAATGAGGGATAGGGATAGGCTCTAACCGGCCTTGTGCATTAACGCCACATCCAAACCCACTATAGCCCATGACAAACATCATGCATGGGACCTTTGATGTACTGAGGTGCTTGATTGCATGAAGCCATGGTGCCTTCTAGCACTCTACTAGTAGGGTCTTCTAACATTTTCTCCTCATATAGGAGACCACTATGGACAAATTTTTCCAACAGGTTTAGGACATTGCTCATGAGTGCTCTTGAACTAAAAATAAGGCTTACCCCTTGTCCTGGGGATACTGATAAGTCTGATATCAATAGAGCCTACTCAAGAGTGAATGGCTTATCTGGGCCATATTTTGCTGATGTTTCCTCCCATGAAGCAAATGGGTTGACCAATGAGGGAAAATCTTGATTGAAAGGTGTGAGGGACTCTAAATCTATTCATTTTTTTATAGCCTCCATTTGTAGAGGGACAACAACATCCATAAAGACATTCATAAGCTACACGAGAAAAAATGCAATGCCCTACAATGTGTGAATGGTTCTGGTCACCCAAAATGGTAACCACCTACCCTTCATGACATAACTTGATGCACTGATGAAAATTTGATGGAATAGCTTGCATGGCATGGATCCATGGGTGCCCTAGAGCATGTTGTATGGAAGGTCCAAGTCAAGGACATGGAACATTGTGTCATGACACATTGGTCCTACCTCCATGGGAACCACTATAGTCCCCGCTGACTCTCTTTCTTCATTGTCATATGTCATGATTGTGATAGTCTTAGCTCCCAGCTTTGTTTCTAAATGGCCTAGCTTGCTTAACCAGCTTCAAAGTGCAAATATTTAGACCAGATCCCCATCTACAAGTACTCTTTTGATTTTGTGATGGGTAACCACCACTTCGAGATACAAGGGTAAGTTATGTTCTGGTTGTTATGCGGGATTGCAGTATGATCAAAAGTAATATGATCATTGGAGTCTAGGTGTGCAATCATGGCTTGAAGGTTCGTGGGGTCTACCTCTGTGGAAACCCCTAAATTTTGCAAAGTTTTGTACAATATGTTCTTATGGGCATTAGAGATCTTGAGGAGATCGAGAATAGATATCCTAGCAGGTGTTTTCTCTAACTACTCTATTAAATTATACTGACCTTCCTTAAGGGATAGGCACAGGATCTGTATGACTAAGTGGGCACGTCTTGTCCCTACTACGCAGCTCTTTTCTAAAATCCAATGGTGTTGATCTGTTCATTAGATGAGCTAATACATCCAATGAGGGAATCATAAGGACTATCATTTGTAGGGTAAACATAGGTAGCAGTCCTATAGTCATTGGAGGTTTTCCCTTGATCTGGTTTCTTTTCTTTTTTTATCTACATGGTTAGGAAAAGGTTCCTTATAAATACCCATTTTTTCATTTGAACTTTTACTAGACTCGGGGGAGAATCCACAACAATCTTCCCTTCCTCTATGAGGTCTTGGATATAATGGCACAATCTTAAACATCTATCCATTTTGTGTCCTTTAACACGGTGGAAGTCACAATATTCATGATCTTTGAACCAAACCGGTTTTGGAGCATCTTCCGGATATGGTACTATTGTAGTTGGATATTCTACCATTTTTGCATCATCTAATTGTTTTAGGATGGTAGATAAGGATTCTGTTAAGGATGTAAATGTATGTTTGTAGGTAGCTTTAGGATGAGGTCCTTGTGAAAGCTTTAAAAGTGGGCCTATCTCTATGGCTTTGGACTCTCTTAGAGTCTATAATGCCATCACCAACAACATGTTTATTCTTATTGAAGAATTTAGGTTTGTCTGGATTTGGCTTCATGTTTGTTTTTAGTGACAGGTTTAAGCGTTCCCTTGGCAATGAGGGCTTTCTCAATTTGACTACCTTTCTCTATGACTTCTTCAAAGTTTGAGCCACAATGCATTTGTAAGTGAAAGGCTATTTCAGGGTTTAAGTTAGGAACAAATATGCTCACTAACTATTTTTTTGTAAGGCACAAGGAAAGTGACTAGCTAACCCACGCCATCATTGTAAAAATCCTACAAATGTCTCATTGGGTTTTTGTTTTGTGTTACATAGATCATTCATTGTGATGTCACTTTCCATATTATAGGAGTAATGCCTTACAAATTTCTCTGCCACTAACACGGGCCACGTTGTAATGGAGCCCTTGGGTATGCTATAGAACCATTCCAATCCCACTCCTAGGTTGTGAGGAAAAAGTCGTATTAAGAAATTATCGCTATATGCGACCTCTTGGCAAGCCATGTAAAAGTCTTTTATATGATCACGAGGATCACTTTTGCACTTATATTTATCAAACTTGGGAATGGTAAAGTGTTTTGGGAAAGGTTGTTGTAACATGTCCTTATCAAAGGGGTAAGGACATAGTTCTTCATATGAATATTTTCTATTTTGGCCTACATTTCCCTATTGTAATGTAGTAAGTGTATCTTTCATAGATTTCAATTCCTCCTGAATGAGTTGCTCTTTAGTAGGTGACATTGGCCTTTGAGCCTGAGTTGCCTTAAAGGTATAGTCTATATGTGGATCAAATTGAAACTCATTAAGTTTGTTTTTGTCTTTGTCTTTGTATATGTTTCTTCTTGAAGAGCCTAGGTTTGCTAGTTTCTGACTCAACTTCAAGATCTATTTTTGGAGGATCTCCTCCTCAACCAGGGGGTCCTCTTCTTCATCAAATTTTGAGGAGGAGGAAGCTTTACGCTCAATTTTCTTTTACGTGAAGCTTTATAGTGAGGTTTTCATGATGGTTCACCTTCGACAACGGCCTTATGTTGCCCAAAAGTGGAAGCGTATCCCACATCAAAAGGGTTATCTGTGTCTAAGATGAATCTTCATTCTCCTAGGTTAGGGTTAATGACCTTTGTTTCTTCTTCACGCTCATGCAAAAGTTTAGCTCCTAATGCTAAGACTCTTGTGAGTACTTGATCTTTATTATAATATAGGAGTTCATCAAATCTATTTAGGTCTAACCTTTGTTGTTCTCCGAAGAGTCTGACTCTTCTCCACTATGATCAATTAACGTCTCTCATATCTTTGACTTGAGAAAAGAGTGGTGCTAAATTATGACCACTAAATGGGAAGGTGTCGAAAGGGTTTTCTCCTATATCATGCTCATTTGATTTGGCTGCCATTTTTATGATTTTAGGCATTACTAGCAGACATTTGGTATGTAGCTAGTGCGACCCCTAAGTGTATGGTTTCTACAAGCCACTCAAGATAATGTTTGAACTATACCACAGTGTATCCTAGATGTAGTGTTATGTAATCATGTTTTATCAAGGAACACTCATATGCACACCTAAATGTTATGATCACTCAATTTTTTGTTACCAAGCCTATGCCCTAAAAATAGATAGTGACAATGATGTATCAATATGTAGGTCAAGTTAGAACCCTAACAAGGCCTAAACACTGGCGTGATGTTGTCGTAGTCTCTCGACAAGGTATATGTAAAACTAGTTTGAATGCCGATGAAAGCCAAACCTTCTGAAAAATGGAAGTCAATAAATATAGCGTAACAACGTCACCATGATACATTAACCAAGCAAGCAAGGTGTTAGTACCATGACAACCTTTATTATGATATATATAAGCATTATCGACACTTTTCAAGAAGACTCAGATGACATCAAAACCAAAACCAAGTGATAAGTATAACAAGGAGTTTTAAATCATGTGAGCAACGTAACCACACAATAAAGGGACTTATACCATTTTCTCACAAAATGAGAATACGATGTAAGTACCAAGATTGTGTGTCTAAGATGTGAACAAAAATATCAACTCAAGAAGAGACAAAAGATGAATCATACACACAATGGTGAAGATGATCTTGAAATCAAGATGGAAGGACTTTTATCAAAGATACAAAAAGTGTACCTGTGCACTTTAGACATTTAACAACCCAACCACAAACATGGATGGGCGTAAATGGACAAAAAAAGTGGCAAGCACTATCTCTGATAATAAAAATGTAAAGGTATGCACCTTTCTCACCCCAAAAAATGGGTGGTGAGAATGCAAGGGTATAGATCAAAAGATGAAAACAAACCAAGTATCCACTTGGGTAGAGTTTCACCTCATCCGAAGACAAGAATAAAACTAAGCGAAAGTGGGACGTAGTTTAGTTTCATGATGAAAGACACTTAGATCAAACTCACAAGGGTTCTTTTCCTTGTTCGACAAAATAAGGTTCAGATTCCAGATGAGTTGTCACTTCGTGATGGCTTGACACAACAATGGACTAGTAAAGTGGGCTCCAAGATAAAATGGCCTCCTTAATAAGTTCTCTCAACTAGGTGTTACAAAGTTGTCTTAAGCGAGCGCGATTTACCCAAATAGTCCCTTGCCTATCTTGGGAGTATCTCGGCTTTACTTTACCCCCTTTAAGCACAAAGGGAAACTAGTGCATCCATGTGTGCTCTCCCTGGGGTCACCATATGGAAAACCGGTAACTCTATCTCACAAGGTGTACTAGTCAAGTGGGTAAGTGAGAACTTCTGTTTCATCCATGAGGTTACTCAACGGTGGATTACTTTAGGGTTCTTGGAACCACCCCCATTGTTATAGCTTAAGGTGTTATGCCAAAGGGGTTATGTTCTAGTTGAGTGATAGGGACGTACCCTTTTCAAAACCTGCAATACAATGTTTTGAATATGGTGTGTTTTTTATCTTGCTTAACTTAATGTGGTTTTAAGTAGCACACCATTTGGCAACCTATAAGAAACATGTGTATTAGTAGTTTTTTGTTTTTTTTTCACCTTTCTTTGACAATCGTTAGGTCCTATAGACAACAAGTTTTTAGTAATTTTCCAGTTCATAGGTTGATGTCAAGAAAGAGAACTTTACACTTTGCTTTTGATTCCTAAGATCGCCAAAAGGTGCATGAAGGAAGAGCATACGCAACGTGAAAAATCCTACTAAATCACATGAAAGTTTTACTTCATCCTTTATAAAACAAGTGTTTTTGAACAATCAATATGAGTTTTTGTATAAGTGTTTTTGATCTCCAAGATCACCTTTGAAGATGCGAGGAGAGAGCATACACACTTCTACAAAGCTATTTTTAAGCCAAGAACAAAACACTTTAACTATGCAAACTGAAATACCAAGAAAAAAAATGTTTTTGAATTTGTTAGTCCTAGAAACCTGCATAGTAATGGATCAGAGGAAAAGATTTTTGCAGATTGTAAAAATTTCTAATTTTAAATATGACACCTACGCATGCACTATACCTACACCAGCACTTCCCCAACCGATGGGTACATGCGCCTACTCAACGAGTACGCTGCAGCTCAAAATTAGTGAAATCCAATATATCAAAAAAACACATAGATGCTTGCAAACATGACAAGACGCTTGCATAATAATGTGGACGCTTAGGTTTTAATGTGTACGCACCCAAGCATAAAATAAGAAATTGTCATTTTTTACACAATCGGACCATTTACGCATATGGCCGAGAGGTGGATATATACTTTCCATATGATAGAGACATGTGCACATCCATCCGTAGAGAAAAAAATTTACACAGTTTCACACAGTCAAGTCTTTGACAGATACGCGGCCAGAGAAGCGGATACGCGGCCCAGATGATGGAGATGCATGTGCATCTCCTCAGAGAGTGAGATCTGTAAATGGTAAGGACTCTAGATAAGTAGTACGCGCTTCTCCGATGGAGATGTTGGGGTTTCAATGTGTATGCGCCCTTTGTAAACACCTATGCGCACCCTATGAAAAACCTACAAAACTCATGGATTTTCAAATTTTCAAGAGCAAACAGGTTAGTTGTTAGTCAAAGTGTCCTATTTCTATATCAAACCCACAAAATGCATGTAAATGAAGGTCATTTATCTAGGGTTAAAAACAAAAATGAGGAAATAACAAGTGATTTGACCCAAAAACTTGAAAATGAACCTTTGAAAAACCTAAAAGACCTCCATTAATGGAGGATGGACATAAGTGTCCCACCGGGCGTGCCAAATGTGTTCAATGAAAAGTTGTAAAAGCCATGGATTTGGGGTAAGAATCTCTAAAGAAACCCCAAAGGCTTTTAACAATCTGATCAATGGACCATGTGATAAGAAATGAGCAAGGTTTTCTTCTTTGCATACATTAATTTGAAATAAACATGCAAACTAAACAAATGAAGTTAACCTCTATTCTTTGAAAGCTTGAAATAATGAACCTAAGAGGATCTAAGCATTCAGTTATGTGTTTAAGAGAAAGAGATCTCCCCATTAATGGCTTCAAGGCCAATGGATCTTCCCTTTTACTCCATGTTAGTGCTATGAAATACAAAAGCAAATGCTATTTAGCTCAATGGAAGAAAGTGAAATACAATCTAAAGCCTAAACAAAATACTATAATCTATGCTAGGAAGAAGAGAGAATTAGCCTTTTATAGTTTTTGGTTAAAATGAGGGGTGGGGACAAATGCTATCCAAAAGCCTTTTAGCAAGTCATTTTTGATATGTTTTAATTAACCTAGGTTAGACTAATTAATCTCTCTAAGAGAGTAATGGGAGAAGGGTTTATGGGTTAATCATCCAACGAAGTGATTGATATTCCAAGGAGCTAATAGAAGCAAGCTAAAGGGAATAAGAAGCCAAAAACAACTTTTAAGTGGTTTAAAGTCAAAGTGTGATTTGACTATGAATACCCAAATGTTCAATTCTCATCCATGTATAAAAATAAACTTAGTAAAAAAGAAAAAAATAATAACTCCTTAAGATATATATATGTATATATATCTATATATATATATATATAATCAAATAATAAACTTAAAAGGTTAAATAAATATGAAACCAAAATTTCAACACCTTGCATATACACACTTTACATAATGAACTATTAATGAAGGATAGTTGAAAATATCAACAAAAACAATTCTAAAACTAATGAATTTCCATGAACCTTATAATCATGTAAGTTTTACTTTCACACAACTTTGTAAGAGAGATAACTAGTCTAAGAAGGATACCGCGGTCAATGAAACCATCATGCTCTTGTGGAAACTACTCAACATGTTAAAACAAACACAACATACTATATTAAAATTAGGAAAAACACACACACGCACGCACATGCGCAAGACACACACACATACATTCATGAACATTAATATTTGACATATTAAAACCCATGGGTAACAACTAACACAATTAATATCCAAGATATTTATCCTTTATATATATAATAGTATTATAAGGAAATTGATTTTTGTGAGGTGGAGGCGGTGGTATTCCTTCCTTAATTTATATAAAAAAATGCATACCATGATTTTCTTGGTCTAGGGGTTACATTTACAGTAAAGGATATGGATTATATATAGGAAGTGCGAGAGGTAAATATGAACACTCTACAAAGGAATGTCTCGAAGGTGATCGAAAACCAGCCAATTTTTTTCCTTGACCATGGACCCTTATAGGAAATTAATTATTTTATGAAATTACCCTATAATAATCAAATTTAAAAGAATACAATGCAAAATCATAATCACAGTACACACAAGTTGATACTGATTTCGGCAGAATGCCTACATTTCATGGTTCAAAATATTGAACCAATTTATAATTCACTTCTAAATTACAACTCAAGTATGAAATCACAATCAAAGCTATAATAAAACTTATATTTGAAGAACAAGAATCTCCTTATGTAGCAGATCCGATCTCCAATGTGAATTACCTTTGGCTCCAAAATTGGAATCCAGGTGCTCTACTAGTTTTCGGTGAGTTGATAATAACTCTTGTAATTATGAAGACCCCAATGCCTCCATTATACGGTGCCAAGTATCTTTCCAAAAGAACCCAAAGCCTCTGTAATACGGTGTCAAGTATCCTTCCAGATGACCCTAATGCCTCCATTGTACGGTGCCAAGTCTCTGGATATGATCAGATAATAAGGATGCTCCTTCACTCTACTATGCGAGCTATGAATGATTTGATGTCTAATATTGATGATGACCTCCTTTCCCTCTCATTGCCACGACAAGATAACCTCCACAAGGTTCCAATTTTATCCAAAGTGTCACCAACGAGCTTAGTGGTGAATAATGACCCTTTTCTTAATCAAACGATCTCGACAATACGTCCAACGTCTGCAGGATTTGAGATCTAGTGCTTCTATGTAAATTTTTCATGTCCCTCGGCTCCATGGCGTCCTCGGGCTCCAAAGCATGAGAAATAAGGCATCAATTTGTCCTTTTCACTAATGATGAGTTAATAATAACTCCGATTATTTCTTTACTTGTGTCTATTAAAATAATAGGACTTATTTTTATCTTGCTTTGATAATGATGACACCTAAAATCCTTTTACGCAGTTCTAATGCTTAAGTGGTACCAATTATCCTCTATCTCATCATTTCCATTATAATTAGTGATTTCCACTAATTAACTAATGTTTCCCTCCATTTTGGTCAATTAATGACACTTTGTTAATTAACTAACTCCTATCACATTTCGGATGCCAATTAACGACACTTCATTAGTTATAATCCTCTTCAAATCAATTAATTAACTATTATTAGTTAATTAATCCTTTTTAACTTGCATTTAATCAATAAACCCTCTTATTGGATAAATCCCACTTTCAAATGCTTCTAATCTTATCCAAATCCTCCTAAATCGCCTTTAAATAGCCTAAAAATCTTATTATTTTTCCTATTAATTAATCCTAATTGATTAATTAAAGCATCTCCCAACTCCCATGAGTTGCTAACTCACTAGTTAAATCGTCTAATCATGGTTAATTATCCTTGAGTTACTTTATCATTTGTCCCACATTCATTTTGATTCAAGCTTTCCCCAAATAGAAAGCTATAAAAAGGACCAAGCTCCTACCTTCACACCTTACACCATACTTTGAATAGTATTAATCATATCAAACATATGATCAAGAGCTTTCTCCATTAATTTGGCATAGCTTCTTTGCATCAATTCCTACCATTGTTGAGTAGTAGAAGAAGATCCAATATTGGCCTTGTATCCATTCTTTGGTGAGATCTTCTCCCTCTCTTTGGAGAACAACATAATTTTATTGCTCATAGATCTAATTAGGTTCATTTTAATTAGCAATCATTTAACTTAGTAAGAATGCTTATAGATTAGATGAGTAATTTCATGTAGTTTTCATTATGCATTCTCATAAGCTATGATCTTGATGGTTCATTGATAAATTTAAGCTTAGCTCTAGACTACTAGGTGTTAGTATTTTTAGTTAGCTATTGCAAAAGTTTAGCATGATCGCAAATAATAATAATCGGTCATCAATGAATAATAGTGAAGATGCCTATATTAGTACGATATAGGACTTATATCTCCTTAAGCCTATATTAATATGATATAGGTCATATAATGCCTATAATATTACAATATAGGACTTACATATTTTTCTCCAAAATATTGCTACAAAAACGCCTTAGAACTTACTTTGTGCCTTTACCTTTGTTCCTCTTATCTCGGGCTTAGTGAATCACTTCTTGGAGTGAGGATCTTCTTCTCTATAAAATAATAATATAGCTCTCTCTCTCTCTCTCTCTCTCTAATATATATATATATATATATATATATATATATATATATATATATATTTCTCCTATATATATATATATATATATATATATATATATATATATATTGCTCCATAATGGCATTTATAAAAAAAAAAAAATCTAAGGCCTCATAATATTTCTACCTCCCTTTATTCTTCCCTCTTCAAGCCTTTTGAGCTTCTTGAATGGAGAGAGGCTTGTGTTTGGAATAAGTGGGAGAGGGCCTTTATATAAGCCTTGGTGGACCCAAGCTATGTGGTTAAATACCACATCCTTCATATTTCACCTCAACCAACTTGTTGGCAGAGCTGGTTGGGCGGGTGCGAATGTAGGGGAGGTCGACTCCCCCACACCCGCTTCATTGTTTTGTCAGTTTTGAACTGGCTTCGTGCTGTCTCCCCGCATTACCGTATGTCCCTATTTTTGCCAGGATCCGTCTCCATATCCTCCACATCTCCACCCCACCTCGTCGTCTTCTTTTTGGGGATTGTTTATTCTCCACCCCATCATGTGCTCCCTGCAACCTTACCGCATGTCCCTATTGGTGGCTCCGCAATTCTCACGTTTTGTTCGGCATGATTGTCACCTCACCATATCCTCTAACATGGTCAACTCACCCCATCCACGAGCCCTCCTCGTCGAGCTGTGTATATAAATTCTAGTTCTCTTTTTAAGGGATAATGTTTTATTCCACATGTGGTGGTGTGGGATCACTTAAACCTTTATATATCGGCTTTCGAGTTTCAAAGACCGTCAAAACATTTTTCAACCACTATGACCCTATCTTGTCCGTGGCTTTTGACTTTGACCAACCACATTTTCCCACATTCTTGTAGTCTTCTCACATTTTGATGTTCAGTCCTCCCGATCGGGTGACATAGATGAGGTTATTGTCATCTAATGGTGGAGGTGGCACTCATTAGCTCGCTGGAGAGCTAAATATAAAGATATGATGTCCCATGACATGATATTCAACTCACCCCATATTCGTTCATCAAATTGGAAAACTCATCAAATTCTTCAATTTTTTTTTATAAAATCATATACTACGAAAGAAACAACATTTTACATAACATAAAAATATAACATTATATATTTTTCAAAACACTATAGGAAATTCAATTAAGATAAAAATTAGATTTCGAATAACCAATACATATACATTAATCATCATTGTCAACATTTTTTCCCTCAATCTCGTTGGAATTATTTTTCCTTTAAAACTATAGTTAATTATAAGCTCTTCACCAAATATGTATTTTTATTGCTTCTACCATGACATAAAGAGGTAAAATTGATCCTTTCATTTCATCATCTTTGTCATTACTATACTCTATAAAATGACACTTGGGAGATACAAGACGAGAACACCCACCGGTACTAGTAATGAAACCAAAAATAATTTTAAATGCATAAATGTATCCATTCAATACAAATAAAATCATGCATACTACTAATTTTCTCCATGACTATACAATTATGCTCTTCCATTGAATTTTCATTATAAAACATGTCATATCTAGACATACTGACTTTGTAGCTCGCCACATGAGTCCAATCTACAAATTGGTACATTGGATCATAAAAGGTAATATCGGTAAACCAACCGAACATCAAGTAGTAGAAGCAAAATTAACTAGATTTGAAGTGAATATCGTAATAATTTCTTTAGGAATAGTAGGTGACCGTATCATGTAGCTCTACTTCCAAAATGTGAATTCTTCATAAGGTGTTGGAAGTGGTTTATCCATTGGCCAAGCCCCATAATGTTTCCAATTGGGAAAATCATATTTATATTTCTTCCATGCCTTAGGAAGAAGTTCTAAATCATCTTTGGAATCTTCCTCATAAGGTGTAATTTGATTTCCCCTCCTTGTTGCACACAAATTAGCCACAATTGTTGAGAATATGTTGTTTCTCCATGCACCAATGAAACTACTTTCAACCTCTTCCTCTTTAACACATGTTATCAAATTTTCCTATGTCAAATTCATACAACCTTTATAATTTTCTTTAATTTCCATAGTGTCTACATATGATTATGTAGACAATTGCAAGTTGTGGTGAAGAGCAAATTGAATTTTTAGAGGTTGGCATGTATGCAACAATAACTTGTAATTGTATTATTTTAAAAATATTATCTAAAATAAAATACTAATAAGAAAATTACAATAATATCATAATTGTTACAAAAAAATTTTCATTTTTTTATTTTACATATTTATGTAATGTTCCCTATTTTTCCTACTTCTCTTATTTGTCTTCAATTTTCTATATTTTGTAATTTTGACATAAATACAAAATTATTACCTAGTTCCATCAATTTTGTATTCAAACATGGTATGGACATTACAAAGAAGTGACTATTATCGATGTACATGCAATTTCCTTAATAGATATGTGTGCAAAAATGTTGTAGTATTAGCAAGGCACTCAAAGTTTTGAAAAAATGACTAAAAAGAATGCAATGAAATGATTTGTAAATATTGACACAAAAATTTCCAACTAATGCAATTGGCGGCATAAAATTGACCTCATAATTATTTTTAGAATCCTTTAAGCCTATGTCATAATGGGAAATTTAGAACATTGCATAGACATTCATTATAACATAATAAGAATCTAATTTTTGATTGTTACACTTACTAGTTCCCTTATACAAATATATGTAAATTGTCAAACCATACAAAAGGTAAGTAAGGTGCTTGGAAAAATGATTGGAACATATTCAATCTCATGGAATACAATGATTTTAGGATATGCAAAAATTTAGCATGTTCAAATACCTTCGAACTCTTAGGTAATAAAACTTGGGAGATTTTAAAACTAGAATGTAAAAAAATCACCATAATCCCACCTATGCCAAAATGGAAGATTTAAAATAGGGTATGGACATCCATAAGAGCATATTGAAAAGTTAATTTTTTTCAAATGTTGTATGTTGTAGTTTCTTGATAGATAAAATTCCTATAATACTATATTAATAAAATTCCTAGGTTACAACTTTTCATATTTCCATTTCGAGATAATGTAGGTTCCCTAGTAGAAATGTATGTAGAATGTGGAAGCATACTAAAGGCATGTGTATTGTTGCAAAATGTAAATAAATATACTATATAAACACTAGGTAAAAATCCTTTTATATTCCCTCTCTTTTATGTTGGAACAATTCTACTTTCTTTGAAGAGGAAGCATGAATTTGCAAGAGCTAGAGATGTGTAAAAGTTTGTAAGGGTTTTGTTTGTTGCAAATATAATGATAAGTACATACTTAAACCCACCATATTTGCATCATTTTTGTGATTTTGAGTTTGATATTGGAATTGGAATTGTATGATTAAGTGAAGCATCGAAATGTGTGTGTTATTCAATCTAATTTTACCATAATGGCACTTGGAAACATGTTATTGAGATCCATCAAAAAGCATTTGAAAGTTATTTTGTCATCTATTATAGCCAAAAATTTTGTAATAGGAATATATGTCAAATATGGAAGCATCAAAAAAATCACATGAAATTTTTAATTAAATTCCTCAAGGAGTTCTAGTCTCAAGGAATATAACGGTTAAATGATATTTACAAAGTGGTTGTGCAAGGATGATTTCAACTCTTTAAAATTATAAAGCACTCTAAAACAAACCTTGACAATATAAGCTTTTATTGTGTTTATATGCATGAAATCATGCAAGTTGAGTGGATGAGGACTACATATACTTCAACATTATGACCATTTTTTAGTGCTTTGGAACCACAATGAATCATTTTGTATGCATGGTTAAACTTCTTAGCCATGTTGGCTATCTTGAGGAAGCTCTAAACATTATAATCTAAAAGATAATTAAATCTTTGGTGGTTATGTGGATATGTGTTCTTGGTGGTTGGATGAGCGGGGAATGGGAGAAAAATAATTACTTGATGCTTACTTATTATCTTCCCACTACAACTAATTATATCCCCAAGTTTCTACATTGAAGACAAGTGTTGTGTTGTGTAAACTTTTTTTGTGTTCTTATATAGTTCCACCATATTTGAGGCTCATTGTGCAAGTTTTTATTTCACACCATCCCTAGAACATGTATCTTTTAACTACCTTTTTGTCTATTAGGAAAGGAATCTCTCCCTCCTTATCTAACTTCATTTTAAACAATCATTTTTGTTTGTTGCACCTCAATAAATATTTTTGCATTCTAAAACATATATATTTAATCAATGTGAAATGATTAGAAGTATTGTTGAGTTTTGCATTTTAGCATTAAGAGAGTTTTCACCTTGGTTGACCTTGTGCTCATTCTAAGTATCTAGGGAGTTTTAGAATACCCTATAATTACTTTTAATCATGACATGGGGTGATCATTATTTTCTTGGACATTGTATCACATACGAAAGTAGTGCAAACAACCATATTTAATAAGTTGGTGAAAGCTACTTGGAACCAACATGAAAAAGGAACCCACATTTATTTTTCTTACAACCTAATGTCTTAATCATCATTTTAACAGATTTAAATTGATGAATAATTATCTAGATAAATTTTACCTTAAGGGAAGAGAATTGATTGATGGTCCTAATCATGAGAGGTTAATTTAGTGTTTGTTATATAAAACAATATTGTGAACCTTTCAAAATCCATTTTGAATTGATGCACCACAAGCACATATTAGAGAAGGGAATTGGGTTGAGTGTAAGCCCTTCTCTTAGATACCAAGAAAACACATTCACATAACTATCACATGTGTAATGATCAAATCTAACATAATGTCATTCAAGTATTTACAAACCTCATTCACATTATGATCATGGCATGGACATTCATCAAACCTTAATGGAAAGATGTTTTTTGTTAAATGTAGTTGTAGGTTAAGTCACAAGGTTCGAGTTTCACATTCATGGTCAACAAGTTTAAATTTCAGTTAAATTTTGCCAAGGGATAAAGTTCAATAAAATAATGTCTTTAAGTTCAAACAATTTTTCTATCATTTTTATTTTTGAAAAAAGCATAAATAAGTCGAGTAAGTGGTATATTATATATTTACATACATTTTATAAATGATACATACATTTTAAAATCATGTAAAAAAATCCCATGTAAAAATAATGGAAAAAGTTAAAGTTCATGTTCAATGAGAACTTTTCACAAGTATGGTGAAGTTTGGTGTAAATATAGAGTCTAAAATTTGTCTTTCGTACTCGAAGCTCATGTGAAAATGGGAGTTTGAGTTTAGGGTATGGATTTTTTTGTCAAATTTTATATTTTTAATGCTTGTGTGTGTGTGTGTGTGTGTGTGTGTGTGTGTGTGTGTGTGTGTGTGTGTGTAAATACACACACACACACACACACACATATAATTGTTTGCATACAAAAAAAGAACTATTTGACAAACCGACTCCAGATATGTGGTGTCGGGAATGTATTTGTTTAATTTATTTTATCGACAAAATGACTTAAGGATATGTGGTCTCATGGAATATTTTTTTAACTTATTTTATTGACATTGAAATAAAATCAAAAGCTTACTTGAACTCGATATCACTTATTTACAAAAGAAAAAATAATTTACCTTTTTTACGCACAAAAATGAGGTTGTTTGTGCTCCATTTCCTTCTTCTCAAGAGAAAATATGGTGGATGTAGTGAAAACAACATCCACTTGGGATTAAATAGACAATGTGGGGTTGCTCAATCAAAAGTAGTTTGATGTTGTAAACAGAGAAAAGTGACAAGAAAATGAAAGATAAATAAACATAGTGAAAACCTTCCAATGAAAACCTCGTAAGGTTGTGTGAAGCTTAGAAGCTTTTGTAAACTTGTAAAGTAATTTATTTGTGGGTGCTCTTAAATGGCCTTCAAACGTGGGTAAAATTGCTACAAACACATAGATTTGTATTGGAAATTTAGCGAGTTAT
The DNA here is from genome assembly GCA_018340775.1 of Taxus wallichiana var. yunnanensis. Lineage (NCBI taxonomy): Eukaryota > Viridiplantae > Streptophyta > Pinopsida > Cupressales > Taxaceae > Taxus > Taxus wallichiana. Next base: position 188,402,017 of record CM031236.1, read on the forward strand.
TGTATTGTGTATCCAAGAGGATTTAATAGAAATTAAGCCTATATTTTATAGAGGAAGAAGTAGTTGGAAGTTTTTTGAACACGATTGAATGCACATGCTAAAACTAGCATTGGAGGAGGTTACAATAGTTCCAAGGCATTTAGGGTTAGTAAATGAATTAATTAGCAAAAGTTACATCCGGAAAGGTGGTTTTGCGTGTAATTGAATTTCCCCCAAATTTTTAGGATTCTAGAAGTGCGGTTGAATGGACTAGTGAAGTGGAGTCCAAGTGGCTGTTGAATGAGAATCTAAGTGGCAGTTAACTAGGATGTGCACACACTTAATTAATTAATCATTTAATTAATAAATTATAATTAACTTAGAGCACAAATGGGTAATATGTGTATGAATTAATCGATTTAATCAATTAATCACAAATGGGTGAATAACAAGGTGTATTGGGATAACATTGGGAATAGGTGTGTGATTTTAGGGTGTCTAGATTTGCCCCTCTTTAAAGTACTATTGATAAGTAATAGTTCTTTAAATATAGTATACATATACATAGTAACAAGCAATAAGCAATGAAGTATTAGGATGCCCTAACAAATAGGAAGCGGTGAAGCATTTAGATGCCCCAGCAGGTAGGTAGGATAGTAGAGGAATGCCCCCTCAAATGGGTGGATAACGCAGCAAGGTGGTGGACAACCGATTGATAGGAAGAAGACAAGGGATTTGAAAAATGATGGGAAAGGACTCGCACTCATAGCATGAGCAACATTTGGAGAATAATTTTAGAGAAACCTTATTTTTCTATTGCACAATAGAGTTATCACCATGATTATGAAAGAATCAAGATGGGTAACTAAAATGCGCATAAACAAACACACACAACAAAGAAAATATTATAAAAGGAAAAAAACCCAATATACAAAGTAGGTGCTAACATCAGGGTTATAAAGGAACCAAGATGTAATAGCATTACTTGCAAGTGTTCCAAAAAGTAAACATCAACAATGTAATACAAATTTTAAAAAAAAAGACAATCAACTATGCCCCTAATGCATGCCACAATGATGATTAAGTAGATACAAATTCTCCCAAGTGGGAATAGGATCATACTGGAAGAGTAGAGTTAAAGTGAATCCTTATGACACTCTTGTTGGATCCATTGTGTAAATGATCGAAGTTGAAATTTCTCCAGCGAAGTTATATCGTGAAGAAAAACAATTTTGTGACTTGCCCCAAGCAAAGTTAGCATATCATACAAAGGGAAGAACATGATAGTTGTAAGATTGGAACGATCACTAGGGTAATAGATAAAGGTATGACATTTATCAATATTTTATTAAAATGTTGAAAGATTCACTTCAAGGGTTTTCCAATTGTAGGATTTCTATGATAAGTGAATGTTTGTTCAAAAATTTTGTAATTTTTTTTTTTTTTTGGATTTTAAAGATATTTGATTTTTTTGGATTTTGATATATTTTATTTTTTGGATTTTTGTGATTTTTTGAAAAAAAAAATTAAATACAAATGCTTACAAACATGAATACACAAAAAAGGAAAACATTCCATGGCTTAAATAAACTAGGAGGAAAACAAAACACGTGTAAGCGGCAAGAAAACACAAAACAAGTATTGCAAACAAACCCAATATGAACAGAAGGAACCACATAAAGTTATATATGCAACTAAGATGTGAGTAAATTCCTGTAATTGGTCTACATAAAGAAAGGTAAACAAAGTATAACAAAATTAAAAAAATGAAAGAAGTAAAATCATCATCATAATGTTGAAAAATTGTAATAGTACAACACAAAGTGCAAAAACAACGTGTCTAATGATAATCCAAATGTGTTCCACATTAAATAACTAAACAAATTTAGATGCCTTCAAGCGATATCTTTGAACACGAGAGGATTGGATCGGTCCAAAGAGCAAAGTGATACTTAGATACTATAAAAGATACTCTTGTTAGATGTTATTGAAGTTTGATTTGTATTTGGATTCAAATGTAAAATTCAAATGTTCCCCAAGAAAAGTTATATTGCGAAAGGTTAAATGATTACCTCGAGCATAGATATACACCATGAGCAATAAAAATGATTATCAAAAGATGATTTGGAATAATCATGAGGAGCACCATCAAATGGAAAAATTGTTGAATTGTGTTATCTAGTTGCTAAAGTTTGGTCAAACATTATTTAAATGTTTTGATTGTGAAAATTTAAAAAAATTGTAGTTTTGGAACAATTTTATATTGTTTTGTATTTTTGAACAATTTTATATTGTTTTTGAAATTTTGTGAAACATTTTTTAATGTTTTTGTATTTTACAACTTGGTAAAAGGGGTGCATTACTTGAAAGTAGGTGCAAATAATTAAAAGCATTCCATTCCATTGGAAGAAATGTAGATGATAAAATGATAGGGTGTTTCACTCCGCTCGTGACTCCATGCAACTAGGAAGATGTGAGGGCTCATCATCAAGAGCCAAGAAGGACATGAAAATGAGATGAATAGTGATATTAAAGTTAAGATAAAAGGATGCAATGACACAAGGTGTAACAATGATCCATATGAGAAAAATGTAACTAATCTCTAGTCAAGATTAGCTAACTGATTCCAAGATGATTCCAATTGATAGGTTTTGAAAAGACTTAGATCATTGATGGCTTGTTAATTAAAAAAATCCAGTTGAAGGAATTGTTGTCTCACTTTAACATGAGCAACTAAATTACTTTTGGGGGTTATTGATAAGCACTTTGATTAATATTTCATAAAGGCTTTATTTGTTAATTGATTTTTTTGAAGGACCCCCTACATGTTTCCTCATGTCATCAGTAAAAGGAAAGGGCTCAACACTAAAGAAAAAATTTAGGCAAGTAAGGGCTTTCTTCATTCCCAGACTCAAACTACAAGTAAGAAGTATGGGCTTATCACCAAGAAGGTGAAGGATGAAAGGTGTAGTAATTTTATATTTTTTGTGTTTTTAGATTGATTGAATTTTCCTTGTATGTTGATAGTGTGTTTGTTGGGAAGGAACATTCTACCCCCAAGTCTCAGTCGCATGTGACTAGTAAGATGCATGGGTTCAAAACCATAGATTGAGATAGGCGGTAAAAAATGACCAGAGTAAAGAAGTTTAGTGCTTTCTATTAAAGAGATATCTTATTTTAAAGGAGGAGTTTCCATCAGTAAGCTTTGAGACAAAACCATAGGTAAAAAAACTGAAATGGTAGAAACCGTAACAAAGATGAGACACACAATGCCCAAGAGAAATAAAATTAACCTATGTCGTGATAGGTGAAGAATGTGAATATATGATAATGGTATGATTAATATATTTTCCAATAGATGGAATGCTTAACATTATTTGGACAAACTTTATCATTTTCGATTAGCAAAAATTCTTTAGTACAAAATTTTGTTCTCTTTTATGATTTTTAAAGTTTTTTGAATTTTGGTGGATGAGAATTTGGAATGGACTCATAAAAAAAAGGTCCATGTTTATTAAAGTTGAAGGGTATTGAAATATGAGACTTGTGTGGATGAAATCTAGGTCAATAGGGGAATTGAAAGATTCTATAAGTCTTGAAATAAGAGACTTGGGCGGAAAAAGTCCAAGTCAAAGTGGAAATATGAAGATTTGATAAGTCTGCCGCAATACGAGACTTGGATGGAAAATTCCAAAGGTGGAAATATGAAGATTTGATAAGTCTTGTAATATGAGACTTTGGTGGACATGGTCTAAGTCAAAGGAATGAATCTAAAGATTTGATACGTCTGTAACACTAGACTTGGGTGGACATGTTCCAAGTCAAAGGAGTCAATTATTCCTGTAGTACTAGACTTGGGCGAGACAAGTTCCAAGTCAAAGAAGTGAATCAAATGATTTAATGGGTCTTGAAGTACTAGACTTGGGCGGACAAGTTCCAAGTCAAATAAGTGAATCAAGTGATTCGATGGGTCCTGAAGTACTAGACTTGGGAGGATAAATTCCAAGTAAAGGGATGTGTGATTAGATAAGTCTTTGATGAGATCGAGAGACATGTGTGATTTTATAAGATGATTTTCGACACGGGAATATGTTGAGATTCATATTCACCTATGAGTGAAAGAGTGAGGAAAGAATGATGGATCTCTAGATGTATACCCAGGGTCCCTTGTAAGCCATAGATAAGAGATATTCAATTTTTCTCCTTCTAGGTTGTGAATTAGTTGATTGGACAAAATATTTGCAATTAAAGCTTGAAATAGTTGTATAAGGATATTATTAGGTATACATACCTCAAATAATGTACTCATGTAGGTGTCTTGACAAGTAGGAATAATAATTGATGAGATTTTTGCAAGATCAATCGTGTGAGGTATAATGGACATGGAAGGTTACAGTGTCCAAACTTGTTGTGGTTGTATTTTGACAACAAGACTAGAGATGTTAGGCATAGGAGATGGAATGGAAAGAATAGAATCAAGCTCAATGGTGCTTGATGATGGACCCTCTTCTGTAGTGTCAAGGGTTGAAAGAGAGTCTTAAAGAAAAGTCAAGCTCTTGTTAGGTGTTAAAAGCTTTTCTAAAACAAGTTTAATGTCTGTTTGGACTAAAGGAGGAAAATCTATAGAAGAAAGAGATTGGTTTTAAGGGAGAGATACTTGACCTTCATCATGATCTCATGGAGTGTTAGTATGTACAAAAGTGGGAACAAAAATCAAATATTCATTTGAAGTTGTGGAAGTTTACATGTCATTAGTTACGATAGCTTTTTCGTTGATCTCTATAAATATCTCTCCGTCAATTAAGTCTTGAACATAGTTCTTGAAACGTGCACATTTATCTATTGAGTGGCCATCAATGTGATGGAAATAAAAATATGCATGATTTTTGTACTTGTATGGCTTAGATTTTCCTTTAACCCAAAGTCTTGTAAGAGGATATTTTATTATCCTAGCCTCTTTAAGTTGATGAAATACACTAGAGAGACTTTTGCCAATGGTGTAAATTGTCATTTGACTTTACGTGGAGTAGTGACTTCACTAGGTCGTATGATTGGATTTCTAGGTGAATGTTCATATATTTTGAGAATATTATGATTATTTGTGACACCAATAGTGATGACATTGCAATTGTAGCTGATGTACCAAGATTCAAAGATGAGAAGATCTAGTATAATGATTATAGTGACTAAGATTGAAAGAAAAATGTTTAAAAAATTATCCGAGAGGTCCACGAAGGTGGTGATAGATTCCTTTGGAAGGTGTAAAAACCAATCCAAAGCTTGTCCTCATAGACTTCTAGGAAAAAGGCACAAGATAAATCTATCATTATATGCCACTTCGTGGTATGTTATGGAAAATTCTTTGATATGATGTCTTGGATCAGTTTTTCCTTGTATTTGTTGAATTTGGGTGTCTTGAAAGAGCGTGGGAAGGGTATGCATAAGATTTCCATTTCAAAAGGGTATGAACATAATTCATCAAAATTGAATAGTTTGTGTTGTTTTTACATACTTGCAATAGTGTCCTTCATCATTTTCCATTCTTGGGAAAAGGATAAATTGTATAAATCCACCATTGTAATGAAAAATGAGGGAGAGTGAAGAAAGGTATGATGAATAACTCAACCCTTAGAAAATTGAATGCTAATATGGAAGTGACAAAAAGGTTTTAAAATATCAAGCCTTAACAAAGTGAATGATAAGATGGAAGAGGAAAAAATATTGAAAGCTCGACCCTTAGAAAAGTGAATGCTAAGAGGGAAGAAGCGAAAATGGTTAGTTGATTTCTAACTCCTAACAAAATGAGAGTTAAGAGGAAAGGGACTAAATGATGTTATATGTGCTCTACTCATTAACAAGAATGGGTGTTAAGAGAGAAGAGACGTGAAAAGGTGAATGCGGTCAACTCTTAATCAAAATGAGTGATAAGAGTGAAGAAGAAGGTGGAATTCACAACACTTAACAAAAGGAATGATGTTAAGGTGGAAGAGAGACTGAAGTGTTAGTTTAGAATACTCTTAGCAAAATGAGTGCTAAGAAAGATGAAGGAGTTTGAAATATGTTGTGACCATTTACAAGGTGAATGTAAAGAGGTAAGAGGTGAAAGAATGAAGTTAGTATGCCCAACTTGAGACAAAGTGAGTACATAAAGAGGAGGCTTAAAACATGATGAAAGATTCTCAATCCTTAACAAAAATGTGTTAAGGTAAGAGACTTAGGAAAATGTGATGAGTTTTCTCAACTTTTAACAAGGTGTATGTTAAAAGGGGAGACTTAAGAAGACGATGAAAAATGTCTACTCTTAACAAAATCATGTTAAGAGAGGAGACACAACAATGAAATGAGAGTACTAAAAGAATGACAAAGTAAATGTTGTGTTACGAAGTGAAGTAATGACAATAAAAGGTCATAATCTCACAACAATGGTGATAAGAGACAAGGGGGAAAATGATGGATTAGTGAGCTCAAATTAAAGCAAAGTGAATGCTTTAAAGAGAGAAGTGATGAGGATGTCATCAATGTAACAAAGTGACTATAAATTACGACAACGTAAGAGTGATGAGAGCGAGAAATAAGAAGGTCATCAGTTTAACAAAGTGAATATGAAATGCGATGATGTAAAATAAATGAGAGAAAGAAATTGAAGAATGTCATCAATTCAACAAAGTGAATGTGTAATGCTTAGAGTTCAACAAGATAATGTTAAAATTAAGAATTATGACAATGAAAGATCAAGGTGATCAAGAAGGTTCTTGAATGTGATAAAACAAGTATCACCATGTCAAGACTTAAACAAAGAAAATTAAAGTGCTCAAGTGCAGATATGGATGTCCGTAATCCGAGACTTAGACACGTTACAAAGCGACAAGGTGGATGAGAGAGATAACAGGAATGACAAAATTGAAACACAAGTGTGTAAAACGTGGGAAAAATTTAAAAATTATGTTATGAAATTTTTTTCCTTATATTGGCTTGGATAAGGCATGGCTTCCTAGGTGGTTCACTCAACTAGGGGTCAGCAATATACCCAAGCGAGCGTGACGCTATTGCTAGCTGAAGACTTTACCTTACCCCCTTTGAAACCCTGAGAAAATATCTTTCTCAAAATGAATCTCACTGGGGTTTCCACTACTAGATATACGTGACTATAACTCACAAGGATTTACTAGTTAGTTGGGATAAAAGGTGCTTATTTTTCAACCTATTCCCTCAATGTGTTGACTACTTTGGGGTTCCTGTGGTAATCCTCAAAATATTTTTATGGCTTATACCAAGGAACTTCCCATAGTTATGCGAGATAGTTTTTACCCTTATCCGAACCTACAAATATAGTGTGTAGAAAAATGTTCATTTTATCTTATTTAGCAAAGAATTTCTAGTACACAAAAATTAGTTAGTTTGAAGGGCACGAGAAAAGGCAACTGCATGATTAGTAGTTTTCAATGTTTTAGCAATCTTTCATGATAGCATGTCTTGTAAGAAAATATTAGAATGTTCACCTAAGGTAGGTAGAGGCAAAGTCGATTGAAGCAAGTTTTGTTTCGATTTCCCATATTTCTTAGAAAGCACAAAGAAACAAGATACATGCGAACAAGATTTTATTAAGAAGAACGTTAATTCCCAAAAACCAAAATGAGAAACAATCACGTTTTTTATTCCCAAGATCACTTAGAAAGTGTGAGGGAAGAGCATACACGTGATCACACACTGACTTAATCTCACAAAAACAAAAAATGACAAGAAAATCATACAAAACACATTATAAAGTGGACGTGACAAAACTATGAAACATGTACAAAAAGAGTGATAAAAATGGGACCGAATATCTAATAACCCTAGTTGTGCAAGTCTCACGCTTAATCATGGTTACAAAAATGATGAAAATAATAATGAAAAGGGACCGAAACATGGAAATGGTGACAAAAAGTGTAAAAGTGAAGAAGAGGTTAGAATAAATGTGCTTAATAGCCCCGCTGTGAGCGAAAAACACACTTAGTCTATTTGCATGAAAAATAGCAAAAACAAATGAAAATGTGCCTAATGTTGTAGTTAAAATTCTAATGAGAGGAATGGGACTAATTAATTAAATTATTTAAATGAAGAATGAAATAATTAAAAAAACTAATTAGTAGTTAAATGTCCTAAGTGAATTAATTAAACTAGGTAACTAAATAAAATAGTTGAAAACAAGGAATTAAAAGGTTAATCTAAAGTTAATAAATTAATATTGTAAACTAGACTAAAGTTGAACCTAAAAGCTAAAACTATAAAAACAAAATTTAAAAAAATGAAATAAAAATAAAATCCCTAAGTGAATTGATTAAATAAAGTAGCCTAAGAATAATAAGAATAATAATAAATATGATTAACTAAAATAAAAGAAGATTAACTACTCTAAAGTGTGAACTTAAGTTAAAAATGACAAAAATAAATAAATAAAACAAACAAACAAACCTTAAGTTTGTAAACTATATTATAATCCTAAAAAACAAAAAAATTGTAAATTAAAAGGCTTTAGGAACCGGTTGGTGGTTATTTTGGTGTAGTGTTTATTGTTTAGTTTGTTCATTGTGTTGCATAGGTTCGGAATGAACATGGCAGTGACGTGTAGTAGGGACTACGAGAGTGGCTTGCATGGGATGAGCTTAAGGAGCTAAGTGGGCGGTGCGGGATCTACACAGTGAGAGCTCGATGCACTCGGGAAATGGTCGAGAGAGGGTATCGGGATCGGGAGTGTGTGAGGGAGTCGATGTTTCCTATATGTGGGGAGTGCAAGGTAGGTGGGAGTGCATAGCGCATGGGGGACTTCAGGGGGTGTGAGGAGATAGGAGTCCAAGTCAGCCTGGGGCTGGGGGAGTGGGGGCTAGGTCTTAGGTTTGGTCGGCATGCCAAAATGTTAACATAGAAAAGTGACAAGATAAATGAAAGATAAACTAACATAGTGAAAACCTTCCCATAAACCTTCCAATGTAAACTTCAATAAAGTTGTGTGAAGCTTAGAAGCTTGTGTAACCTTACAAATTAATTGATTTTGGGTGCTCTTGAATGGCCTCTAAATGTGGGTGCAATTACTACGAACACAGAGATTTGGCTTGAAAATTTAGCAAAGTTATTGTAATGTGTATCCAAGAGGGTTTGATAGAAAGTAATCCTACATTTTATAAAGGCATAAGTAGTTGGAAGTTGGTTGAACACGGTTGAATGCACATGCTAAAAATAGCATTGGAGGAGGTTGCAGCAGTTCCAGGGGCATTTAGGGGCAGTAAATGAATAATTAGTAGAAGTTGCATCTAGAAAGGTGGTTGTATGTGAAATTGAATTGCCCCCACCTTTCTAGGATTCTAGAAGTACAATTGACTCACCGGTGAAGTGGAGTCCAAGTTGTTGTTGACCGAGAATCGAGTGGCAATTGACTAGGATGTGCACACACTTAACTAATTAATAAATGATAATTAACTTAGCACAAAGGGGTATTATTTATATGATTTAATCAATTAATCCCAAATGGGTGAATAGCAAGGTGTATTGGGATGTCATTGGGAACACGTGAGGGATTTTAGGGTGCTACATATGCAAATGTGGCAAAAATGTGGAGCAATGGTGATGCAAATATTCATCGCATTTGCGCCACTTTTATGTCACTATTGTCATGTTGTCTTTGCATCGACATCCCTTCGAAAACACTAATTAACCAAACATGGATTGATATGAATTTGACCCCAATTTCAACATTTTCAACACTATATATAGTAATGATGACTTCTTAGGGAAAAATTCATCCACAAATCCTAACTTCCTACTAAAAAGACACTTGCAACCGAGTTGGACAAAATGTCCAAAAATGCTCCTCAATGAGACAATATTTATTTGTTTCTTAACATTTAAAAAATATAAAATCTAAAGCACTCTAGATTTCAAATTAATTTCCTTTAACAAATTTCTCAAAGTATTTTACAACAAAAATTTTCTTAAAATCATATCCATTTCTCAATATGTATACAATATTTCTAATAATTGAATCCTAATTGATATCATTATTAATTAAATAAACTTCTATTTATTTAATCAATATGTTTAAATCACTAAATATGTTATTCTAAAAATCACATATACCACCTTTCACTTAATTCAATCAACCTTAATGTCACTTTAATTGAACCAATTTTTGTCGAGAGTATTGGTGCAAATAATGTATATATAATATGAACCGCATATTGTTTGTAGATAAATTCGTATACAATTGAGTAACATGTTAAGTCAAGCTTATATCTCCTCTTCAAAACTCTATTAACATTTATAAATTATCTCGGATGTATAGTCTATGGGATTGCAAAATTCCATATATAAATTGAGTAATGTTGTTTGTAGATAAAATGGTATTGAAGAGAACAAATTAAACTTCAAACTGGTTGAAAATTACAAGTTTTTACATTCTTAGAGATATTTAAGTATTTTTCAATAATTTTGGATAAGACATTTAATTAATTTTAATTGAATGTTTAAAGTACTTACCTAACTTATCACTTGGGAAAAAAATAGTTCAACATAGATTCTCAATTTTTATTCAAGACATTCGTAGAAATTTCCCTATTGTTATTATCGATTAAGAAGATGTGTTTATCTTTTAAAATGTGTTAGTGGTGATGAAGTTATAGTGAATACTTTTGTAAATGTGTGGGAGCAGCGAGGAGCTCGAGGAGAGAGACAAGGTTTCGAATAGTGATGGGTGGGAAACTAGTAGTAGACAAAATCCACCTGGAGGGTGACAGCTTCTGAGAGGACCGGACTACGATGGAACAAGGTAATGACGAGACTAGTCATGTATCTAGGCCCCATGTGGAAATGGGGCCCCTAGATTGTATGTAAAAATCTTGAGATATGGGAATGAGAAAAGTATGGGGATCATTCCACATCTTAAACAAGGAGAATCTGTAAGTACTTAGATATCCCTGATAGCATTATTGATAGAACTTTGAGAAATATGGAGAATGCTTTGATCGGAAAACTTGTTGGAGGTAGACCAAATATTGAATCAATAAGATCTTGGTTTGTTCTGAAATGGAAACCTAAAGGACATTTGGAAGTAACAACTCTACCAAATGGTTTCTTCTTGTTCAGTTTTAACAATCAGAAGATCCCCAAAGAATCCTCAATGATGGCCTGTGGTTTTGGGGAAATTGGGACTTTTCCTGAGAAAGTGGTCACCTATGTTCAACCTTGATAAAGAAAATATAAACTAGTTTCCTATGTGGGTTAGATTACCAGGTATTCCATTGGAACTATGGGATGTAGATGTTATTAAAGGTATTACAAATAATCTTGGTACCTATGTTGTTATTGACAATGTTACCCTTTCAAAATCACGAGTTGTGTGTGCCAAATTCTAGTATCTATTCCTTGATGGGATCGAATTTACCCAAATCCATTACCCTCAGATCTCGACTGGGAAGATGGGAACAAAATATTGAATTTGAGAACTTCCTCAAAAATGTGAGAAATTTCAAGGATGGGGGCATGCAAAGCAACAGTGTAAAATGACAGTTTCAAAGGTCTATAAGGAGAAGCCAACAAAGGAACAAGCTAAAGGTAAGGAAGTTGTTACTTTGGAACATAATGTTGCTAAGAATCCAAATCCAAATAAAGGCATTATTATTAATGAGAATAATGGAGATGGGTCAAATAAAAACTCAAGTTAACTGATGATGGTTTTATAGAAGTAAGGAATAAGAAGAATCAAAGGAAAGCCTTGTCTGAACCACATTTCCAGGTGGCCAAGTCCCACGTTCAGGTTGAGAAACTCCTACCCTCTAAAAATATGGATGCTCTTTTAAAGGAAGTTGCTAATAAGGAACAATTTCCATGAAAACAACAAGGGGAATTGAGTCTTGAAGAAACCTTGGGACCTTTTACTAATCCTTTTGACAATCTTCTAGGTTTTGAAGAGAATGAAATAATGTTATCGACAGGAAATGAAGAGTTGCTAGAAGCTAGTAAAATCCAAAGGATCATTCAAGAGACTTTATCTCCATCGAAGGAAAATCTAATAGTTCAAAACAAAACAATTTAAGGGGATTCTAATAGGTAGAAAATGAGATCTCTATGAAAACCCCAGCTAAAACAGGGGAGTCTTCAGAAGCCACCCCTAAGGAGAAGAAAACTGGATCAAGGAGACCTACTAAGCAAGCTGCTAGAAAAAGCAAAGTCAAAGGGATATTGATGATGAAACTTAATCTGAAATCATATTACGAAGCTTTAGAAGAACCAAAATCAAGTGTTTAAATGAATATAATCTCATGGAATGCTCAAGGTTTGAATAACCGAGCTAAATGAGATTAATTAAATAACTGGAATCTAAACACAAACCTGATATCATGGTCTTACATGAAACTAAAATGGAGGAAGGACATTTTTAAGGTTAAAAGGACGTGCTATAAGAATTTTGAAGGACTTGTTGTTAGTTCAAAAGGAACTGGGAGGAATAGTTGTCATCTGGAATGAGGAAAAACTCAAAGGTACAAATCTTCTTAAAATAAGTAATCATATGGCTATGTTGTTTCAAGATAAGAAATCTAAATAATTTTGGGTGTTGTCTAACATTTATGCTCCAAATATTAAAGGAGAAAAAAAAATTGGTCTGAACTTTCCAAATTCCAAAACATCATAAAAGGAACTGAATGGCTGATTTTGGGAGACTTCAACACTCCTTTGAGTCCTAGGGAAAAAAAGGGTGGAAACATTGATTTAACTAAAAGTATGGAAGATCTCCAAGATTTTATCATGCAAAACAGTCTCATGGATATTGAGTTGAAGGGAAGCATATTTACTTGGTCTAATAGAAGAAAAGGGGATCAATTGATTCAAGTCAAACTTGACAGGGCTCTGACTTTTGGGGTTGGTTGAATAAAGATGCTTGTCTCTTTTCTCTTCCTAGGATTGTTCAGACCACAACCTACTTCTTTTCCAAATCAAGATAAAGAGAGGAGAAGAACCCCTTTAGGTTTGAGAAGATGTGGTTACAAAATGAGGAAATATTTGACCTCATGAAAGATTGGTGGAATGTGAAAATTAAAGGAACTGCTATGTTTAAAATTACTAAAAACTTGTTCATGTTAAGAACAATCTGAAAGGATGGAACAAAAAAAATTGGTAACATTTTTGAGAAGAAGTCCCTGGAAAATGAGTTATCTTCCCTACAGGCATCTTTGGAAATTATTAATGGTGACAATATTTAGGAAGGTCAACAAAAAGAGAGAGAATTATTGAAGATTATGATAGCATCCTTCTAAAAGAGGATACTTTCTAGAGACATAAATCCAAGGTGCAATGGCTTAAAGAAGGTGAAAAAATACAAAAAAATCCACATTTCAACCCTTAAAAGGAGAAGCACAAATAGAATTTTGAGTATTGCAGGGGAAGATGGAGAGATGTTAACTGATACCAATGATATTCAAAATGCTGTCACTTCCTTTTTCAGTAGACTCCTTTCTATAGCCAAAACTTCCAACAATAGTAAGGAAGGTTACTTTTTGGAATGCATTCCTCAGCTGGTTACTGAGACTGATAATAACATTCTCACTAAGATTCCTACTATAGAAGAAATAGAATTTATGCTAAAGACTATGATCCTAGACAAAGCTCTAGGACCAGATGGATTTTTACTCTCTTTTTTCAAACTTTTTGGGATATTTTCAAGGATGATACGTGCAAAGCTATTCAATAGTTTTTAATAACAAAAATATGATCCATGAATTAAACAACACTTTTCTTGCTTTAGTTCCTAAAAATCACAATCCTCGTTAATTTTAGGAATTTTAGACCTATCAGTCTTTGTAACTATATTTACATAATGTGTTCTAAAAAATCAGCTTTAACATTTCTACTTCTTCTTCCTTCCATTATCTCTGATCAGAAAGGGGTTTGTGATGGGAAGACAAATCCAAGATGGTATAGTTACTATCCAAGAGACTCTTCATACTACCAAGAAAAATAAAAAAGAAGCTATGTTCATTAAGCTTGACATGGAGAAATCCTATGACCGTGTCTCCTGGTCCTTTCTTCAAAAGTCTTAACCAGGTTTGGGTTTGATGAAGATTTTAGGATTTTGATACAAACCTACATTTCTACAACTAAATTCTTTGTTTTGATCAATGGGACTCCCTGTGGTTTTTTCAACAGCTCTAGAGGATTAAGACAAGGAGACCCTATTTCTCCTTTTCTGTTTATTATTATGGCAGAAACTCTCAGTAGAGCTCTCAATAAGGCTAATATTGAAGGAATAATTAAAGGCATCTCCCATGCTGTTAATAGTGACAATGTTGTCCACCAACATTTTGTTGATGACACACAATGATGGTTCATTTTAAGAGACCTCCGAAATCGGAGGTGGAGAATACCCGCGAATATCCCCGGAACCGGTTTCACGGAAGGCAAATTTTTCGGGGTTGTCAGATCAAAAATTTCACCGATTATCAAGCACTGCGACAAGTAAGGCTGACGAACGAAGATTTGCTTCGCTGCCAAAAAATGCAAGATGCGCATCAATAGACCTTAGTGACGCTGCGTCAATAGGTCTATCGACGCCACACATTTTTGACGCTAACGGCAAAAAATCTCCCGTCCGCGCGCCTGCAGCCTCCCGACCTCTCGCTTTGCATCAAAAATCTCCGTGTCGCGCATCAACAAACTCTTTTTCGCGCAGGCCTCGCTGCGTCAATATGTGTTGAACTCCTTGACGCGCGTCACTAAGGCCTATTGACACGCACAAAGAGGCCCTATTGACGCTGTCAATTTTTAGTGACGCGCTGTCAATAGGCCTTAGTGACGCTAATCGTCAATAGGCCTTAAAGGACGCCGGTCACTAAGGCCCGTTGACGCTGCTGGTTACCACTAAGGCCTATTGACGCGCGCACTAACGCCGTGACACGCGTCAATAGGCCTTAGTGACGCGCGCACAAAGGCCTATTGACGCTACGCAAAGAAATATTTTGTCGCGCGTTGCTCCCAACCTCTCTCGCCCTCTTCTTGCTCATCGAAAAAACTCCATGTCGCTCGTCAACAAAATCTTTTTCATGCGTCTACTATGTGTCAATATCTACAGTATCTCCTTGTCTGCAAACCCTCCTTGTCGCGCATCAATAACTTACCCCCTTGTCGCACCTCTATAATACGGGATATATCATATTGTTGAAAAATGTGAAGTAGAAGTGTTCTACCCGCGAATAATATAGGTTTATATAGGGATATTTTTCAAGGGTAGGCGTTTAAGCCAGGCCCCTAAAAAAATTAAAGTGTAATTTTTAGGCGAACAAAGTCACGTCCCGTGCAAAAAATTCACCTTTTCAAAATTTTCAAAAATGGAATATTCGCCATATTACGAATATTCGCCACTAAAATTATCCCCGATGACACAATGATGGTTGGAGAGGCTATTGTTCTTGAGGCTATAGAGTTCAAACAACTGGTGGTTGATTATGAGGAAGCTTCTGACCAACTGGTCAATTTTGGTAAAAGCTCGGTCTTTTTTATCAATACTCCTGAAAGAAGATGTGTTAAGATAGTTGGTATTCTTGGTTGTGAGATTAAAAATTTTCCCACTAGGTATCTTGGAATGATTATTGGAACTGAAAAGCCAAAGACTACTGACTAAAATTTTCTGATAGACATATTCCTCAAGAAATTGGAAGGGTGGAAAGGTTCACTTTTATCCCAAGATGGTAAAGTTATTCTCCTCAAATGCTCAATTCAAAATTTACTAGTGTATTCTATGTCTATCTATAGATTACCTTCCACAATTGCTAATAAACTGGAGAGTATCCAAAAATATTTCTTTGGAGTGGCTCAACAAAAAGACAGAATTCCACTCCTTTCTTGGGAGAAATTTTGTAAGCCTAAGAGACTTGGGGGTCTTGGTATTAGAGATTGGGAAAAAATGAATAAAGTTATGTTGTCAAAAATGATTTGGAGATTGGTTAAGGAAGACAGTGTATGGACTTCTATCATAAGGCACAAGTACTTGGATAAATCTTCAAGCTAATGAATGGTGCTTTAGCAATTCTGACTTTAATGGATCAACCTTCTGGAAATATATAAATTGGGCTAAACACATTGTTTCTGATGGCAAAAAATGGATGATAGGGAATGGGAGCTTGGTTAATTTATGGGAG
This sequence comes from Taxus wallichiana var. yunnanensis, assembly GCA_018340775.1. Lineage (NCBI taxonomy): Eukaryota > Viridiplantae > Streptophyta > Pinopsida > Cupressales > Taxaceae > Taxus > Taxus wallichiana. The sequence continues at coordinate 188,418,159 of CM031236.1, forward strand.
GACAAATGGTTAGGTGAAAAACCTCTTAAAGAAAGCTATCCTAATCTCTATAAGGATGTTGTGGATAAATATGGTACTAAGGTAAGAGATTACTTCAATCTTGAGGATTCCCTGTGTCAATGGAAAATAATAGATTTGGTTAGACATAACAAAAATGAGATCAATTCTATTAACATCAAATTAAGTGGAGTTATTGTTAATAAAAATATTTTAGAGGCTAATAGTTTATATTGGTCTAGGGAGGAAAGTGGAATCTTCTCGGTTAAAATTTCCTATAATGCTTTTTCCTTAGAGAAAGAAGATCCCGATGACTTTAAATGGGAAAATGTGTGGGTCAAAGAAGTTACTCCCAAGGTCAACATGTTTTGGTGATTGGTCCTCCATGATAAAATCCTTACTATGGGAAATCTAAATAAGAGGAATTATCATATGGTGAATAGGTGTGTTCTTTGTGAAAAAGATATTGAAGAATCTTTACGATATTCCTTCAATGCCCCTTTTTGGAAACAGTTAGAAACACCCTTTTTAATCTATTTGAGATAAAGTGGATTTTCCCATGCTCCATTAAGCAACTATGGTCCCAATGTTTCGTCCTTTCAAGAGTCAAGGACTCAAACATCTTTGGACCCTAACCATTATGCACCTGGCATGGGAAATTTGGAAAGAGAGAAATAGGTGAATTTTTAAAGGGAAGAAGGAATCGGAAAAGAGAGTTGGGGCTTGTTGTTTTAATGTTATCAATGCAAAATTTCTATTATTTCCCCACATAAGAAAACAATACTCCAAATTGAGAGTAATTTATCTAAGAATTGGGGTTTAAGTCCCAATCAAATGAACCTTCCAATACCAAATCCTAGGCTTCAAGGTTGGGTGAAACCTAACAAATATTGGATAAAGTTAAATTTTGATGGTGCATCCAAAGGAAACCCCTAAAAGCTGGTTGTGGAGGGGTATTCCATGATTATCAAGGAAAATTCATTCTCGTATCATCAGAACCTTGGAATTCAATTGAATAATGTCTTTGAAGTGGTTACTTGCCTATTGGGGTGTCTCTATAGCTTGTCAACAAAACTTTGTTAGATTGGAAGTGGAAGGTGATTCTCCCAACATTATTAATAGCATTTCTGGAAAAGGTATAACTTCTACCTCTATTCAAAACTTTATAACTATAATAAAAGGAATGTCAAATATGTTTGAAGAAATTACTTTTAAACATATCTATAGAGAGGAAAATTGTATTGCAGATTATTTCACCAATAAGGGGGTTACATGACATGGTATGACATTAATCACCAATGAGGAAGATATAGATACTAAGGTACGAGAACACCTCCAAAAGGAACAACATGGACATGTCACCACTAGATAATTATTACAATTCATGGAGTCTCCCATCGTATAATAGGGTTGTGATGAATAAGAGTTGTAAGACATGTGTGATTATAAGTTGGGGTTATGTAAAGCTTTGAGACTGGGTTCACTCGTGCTACTTTATTATCATTATTTCATCCTATGCTTGTAAATTCTACATTGTTGGGATTGTTAATAACAATATGGTTAACCTAAATCTGGGAATTTCTATGAATTGGTGCTCGAATAATCAGATGGGGGTGATCTTGTGCAAACTGAACCATATGACCTGGAAGGAGTTAAGCTTGAGGCTATGGAATTTTTGAGAGAATGGGTTTTTCTCCTTTTCTCAAAATTTTTGAGGGTCATTACAAAATATGAGTAAGGCCTTTTCTAGATCTTGGGAATTGACCAAAAAGGTGGAGTTGTGGACCTGAAAGGAGTGCACATTGAGATTACCATTGAGACCGTGGTTAACACTACGGAATTATTGGCAAAGGGTGGGAGGTTTACAAGCCAAAAAGGGAGGCTACGGATGAACTGAATCTTTTCTTACAAGGGAATGAAAAACTTACCACCCATTTTGCTAGTTTCTTACGCTCATCCTTACCCCACCCTTTTGATGAAGTGGCCTTAACCCTCATTTAGTTTCTTACCCTTGAAGGCCATCACAAATGCATATATGCTTACCATTTTCCTATGCTTAATTATCTTAGACATGGCCATAGTTTTAGCTTTCCATATTTTTTGTTCCGCTCTTTATGTGCATTGATTGCCTAGTTTAAAAATAGCAGAGTTGATGTCCCACTTCACCAAGGTTTTATTCTAGCCCTAGTCAAAAGAGAATCTCTCAACATTGATAAAATTGGTACTCTTACTAAGGCCCTTGAGGATTATGCTGAGGAAGAGGACTTGGAGGAGGAGGAGGAATCTAGTGAAGAATCGGAGTCTCGGGAAGGTGATGCTTCTGGGGATGAAAAGGATGTGGTGGAAATTGATGCATTGATAATCTCAAAGAAGCTTTAAGTTGAAGAATGTTCAAATTTTATCTATTAATACCAAAGGGGAGTCGAGCATGCAAGGGAATCAGGTTCCTGTGAATGCCCAATTGGAGCAAAGATATTGAAGCATTGGGTCAAATGGGACCCAAGAAGGGAGATAATCATCTTGCCAAAATGGCGATGGACATTGAAGAACTGAAAGGATACATGAGGCTAACGAAGAGTTTTGTTCAATTTCTCTTTAATGACTAGGCATTCTATGAAAATGTAGGTTGAAGATGTGGCCAAAATCACTAGTGGGGGCAGTCTTGAAATTATGAAAGCTAACTGCAACAACCTCTCTAATGAGTTGGATCATATTAGAGCCATATTACACAGTTATATGGAATGGCGTAATCTCTTACTATGAGATCTACTCTGCAACATCTTCAAACCCTGGCCGCCTAGTTAATGCATACAAGCAAGTGGACGAGCATGGCAATCCAAAGAAAAGGAAAGGGGAAGCTATTGAATGTGACCTGGCTTCATTGGGTGCCAACATTGAGTTTTTGTCAAAGTAATGGGCTAAATTTTTAGACAATCTGGAAAAAATTAAAAAGTAATGTTTTTCTGGTGGTCATGTTTATGCAATGGTATTTTGGGAATAGACAACAACCGAGTGCCATGCATAGTTTAAGCTAATAATAGGATTTCTACTCGAGTTAACTATAAGAAGTCTATTCTTAAGAGCACTTGCATGTTGTAGGCATCCTTTTGTAAAGCGCATGGCTATTATTAGCATGTGACCTATTTTGAGATGTGTATGGGCGGTGAAGGGAAAGTCACCACCCCTATATATATGTATTGATTTGCATGGTTTTGTGTGTGTCAAATCAGAGTTATGCTGCTGGTTTTGTCGTGCGCATGAGTCATGGAGATACTTATGTAATGTAAGAAGCATATGTGTTTTACAATATTTTATACAATGGTTCATATCAATGGATAATGGTGTCGAACATGACTGAATTTGGTTCTCGTATGGCAAATCTTGTTATAGTAATTGTTTAGTTCATCTTACATATACTCTAAGATCTAGATTTGGTTTATGACCGTGTGTTGTTTACTATTGATAATGAATCTAAATACTTATATGCACCATCATGCTAACATTCTCTACAAGCAACTCTAAAGAGGGACCTCATGCCTTTGCACGCTTTAGGTGAGCACCCAACCTGCTTAAGTGACATGCCAACGCGCCAGGTTTATTCACAAAGTGAATTATAGGTCAGATCATCGTTCCATTTCCGTGACCTCTTTTCAGTTGTTTTCAGGATGTTACATGATGAAGACGATCGTCGACCTTAGCAAGTGTTGAGGAGTGGATAGTAGATATGGAAGAAGAGTACGCTCGGGATTCAACATTGATATGAGTTTGACACACGCACGTGGGTTGAGTAGAATTTGTATGACTGCTTATATGAAAGATTCTTTCGCTATCTTCCCCATAAAAATATACGAGTGGTTGGTTGATTATTAATCTAAAAGGAATTGGAGGTTTCACACACTTGTCTGGATGCAAGAAGAATTTCAGGCTATCTATGATGCTGATCTAATTTGGACGCGGCCGTGGATACTTGGTTTTGTGGTGTTCTCAATAGCTATATTTCGATACTCAATTTCCACTTACTCTTGTATGGAGGTAGCTGAGTTTTAATTTTTACATTATCCCAAGGAGCATATCTGCACTAAATTCCTATGGTGATCAAGATCTTGATGATAACCCTAAATTTGGAAGAGAAGTCTGAAGTTTTCATGTCTTTGTGTGCTCAGCACACTAACTCCAAAAATAGCCTTTAAAACAGAAATGGCTAAGTCTTAATCCCGGGTGCTTCAGATATTTTGTAGCGCCGCGCACTCTTCCAATGCTCTACATTCGTGTGTCCAACACTTAGGCCATTTTTGTCTCATTCAATAAGAGCCTTTTTCTCTTGAAAATCATGCACAAATTTTTGTAGTATATAATAGCTTGGTAGATGGCACACACACTTAGTTAGAAAGGTTAGCACATAAACTTTTTTGCTTGCAAAAATAAGAGATGGAGTGACATACATGTGTCAATTGGATTTTGGGTTGAATTGGATGCCATGTGTTACAAATAGAAAACCTTAATTGGTTGAGAACACATAATAGTCAAAGGTGATAAGGCATCAAAGAAGGTGGACCATTTCAAATTCCATAACTACTTCCAATGCTTACAAATTGGTCAAAGTCATTGAATTGGTTGAAAACTAGAGTAAGGATATAGAAATTCAAGTCTAAAAAGAAGACTCGAGTTACTCCAACCTAAGTGTAAAAAAACCGTTTTTAGTTCAAGCAATACCTTTCTTAGTTTGTGAGTCTAGAATATATACTCTTTTGTTTTTGTTATCCCATCGGGTATTATTATAACCTTCAAATTTCAAGATTCTAATAAGAGTACCATATTTTGTATCTCTAACCTAATTCCTCCCTTGAATATAATTATGTTCTGTGTTTTGTGTTGCATGTTATCTATTGTTTTGCACACCTATTTTGGGTTTTCCACGTATAAGTTTTGTGGGTCGCATGGTCTAAGGTAGTCCTTTGTGAGACTCATTGACAACAACTTCATAAGGACCTCACTTAACCGTAACTTAATTTAAAATATGAAGCATAGTAGATATTGAAGCATATATAAAAGTAAGCACATGATCATGTTGATTTACATTAAATGAGAGGGTTTAACACTCAATTATGTATATAAATGTCAATTGAATGCTAAGACAAGGAGTTTAAGCTACTCTACATAGACATATACATTATAAAGAACATTTCTTGTATTCGAACTTTGACACTTTAACAACCACAAGATATTGAACTTGTCCCTATGAGGATTTTACAAGTAGTGAAATCTAGTAGTCTTCTTATATGTATACTTGTGTGAAAATACAAATAAGCACAAAATTTGATTGGTGAAAAATACAAATAAGCATAAAAATTGAATGTACTAAGGTAGGACAAGAGCTATAAAAATCAGTCCAAGTGGCATGTGGCTATATTATTAACAAACCAACCATAACCATGATTGTTAGATTGTGCACTAATTTTCTTAACAATGGTAATGATAATTCTACAGAGGAATCTCCCTACTCCAATCACACTCATAACCATAGAATTCAATCTCCCTCTAAATGGCTCATTTGATTGCTTATAAGAAAACTAATGATGTTATGTATATATTTAATCTATTTTCGTGGAAGTTGTGAGGCTGCATGGTTTTCCATACAACATTGTATCTTACATATGTACTAAAATTTCAAATGCTTCTAGAGAACATTATGGAAGAAGATGAACACTATATCACAATTTGGTTCAACATATCATCTTCATATGGATGGTCAAATGAAAGTGTTGAATAAAAACTTAGATAATCTATTGAGATGTTAGTGAGAGAAAATATTGGACCATGGGACTTAGGCTTGTCATAAGTAGAATTCACATACAATAATTTAGTAAACAAAAGTACAAGCAAGACCCCATACAAGATTGTCTATTGGAATAATTTGAGAGATGATATCCAAGAAGGGAAAGGGAGGATTTATATTGAGGGACATACAAGCATAGAAAATGATAATGTAGATTTTAGAGAGTTAGATTGAGACATTCATTTCCTAAGAAAGCACGAGAGAATATGCGTGATAGGTAGGTGATTGATGCTATAGTCAAGAAGATGTGTAGAGATGAGTACAAGGAATATATGTCAATTGGAGAGGCTAAGAATTTGAAGAAGTGACGTGGTTGAGTGTATCCAAAATTCCTAAGCATGGAAGATCATTTGAAGAACTCGTGGAATGTGCATAAGAAAGGGTCAATAATTCATTTCTATTAATTGGGTTGTGTGATGCAAGAGAATCCATGTGAACAAGTAATCCACATCATCCAAAAAGACTAAGTAGGTGTAGTGATGAATGAAAGACTTTTTTGTCTTGTGTAGAAGTAGTCTCACACGAAAGGTTGGAATAGAACTCTAGGTGCAAATGAGTGTAAGCTTGGAAAACAAAAGTAAAGCTTGTGCTTGTGCAAAGGTTGGTATTGCGCCCTATGTGCAAAAGTGTGAAAAAGGCTCAAAGAAAAATTTACATGTAAAGATTCGACATCAATTGGATGCTACGTGTCACACGTAGAAGATCTTGATGGTCGAGGACACATAACGATCAAGGCGACCAAAGTCACCAAAGAATGTGAACTATTTAAACTTTTTGCTAACTACTTCTAATGCTTATAAATATATTTGTCTAAGTTATTGAGTTTACTCGCACCCAGAGTAAGAATATACAAAGTTGAGTCTTAGAAGAAGACTATCATTTATCAGATGACCTAAGTGTGAAGAAGGAAACATTTTTGGTTCAAGCAGAGCCTCGCAAAGCCAACAAGTCTAGAGTATAAGTTTTTATTTTGATATGCCATTAGGGATCACTCAGAATCTTTTAATTTCAAGACTATAATATGAGACCATATTGTGTATCTCGCAATTGAATTCCTCCATTAAATAAAATTATGTTCTTTGTGTTTTTTGATGCATGTTATCTATTGTTTTGAGCACCTATTTTGGGTTTTGGGTGCGTAAGTTATGTGGGCTATATGGTCTAAGGTAGTCTTTCATTAAACCCCCTCAATTCCTTCCTTAACAATAACTTGATTTTTTAGAATATGGAGTGTACTACATGTTAAAGTATATATAAAAGTAAGTACACATTCATGTTGATTGGCATTGAATGAGATGGTTTAAATCTTTTATTTATATATAAAAAAAAAATGTTAAATTAATGTTAAGACAAGGAATTTAAGTTCCTCTTTAAACAATTACATATAGCCCATGTTTTAGATTACATATAATAGATCACACTTGCTAAGCAAGCACATATCCAAGTCATGCAAAGAACAATCTAAACATTCAACCAACCATCAGCCTTACCAATTAAACTACAACCCTTTTGATAATTTAACCACTATTGGACTCTATTAGTCTTCTTATATATATACTTGTGTGCAAAATACACATAGGTGCAGAAATTGATTGTACTAAGGCAGGCCAGGAGCCAGAAAAATAATCCAGGTGGCATTTGTTTACATCATCGACAAACCAACCATGACCATGACTGCCAAATTGTGCACTAATTTTCTCAACAGTTGTAACGAGAATGCTGCAGAGGAAGCTGCCAACGCCAATGACACTCAGAAATATGGCAATCCCCAGGCTTGTCATTGTGTCTGGCACTTCGCTGTAAAAATATTCCTGCAATCCCACCAGAGCGAATGCATCTGTAATCCCAAACAACATGTATTGTGGAGCTAGCCAGAAAACACTCATAGGGATTGTCTCATGTGGCTTTTCCACCAACCCATTTCTTTTTGCTGTTTGCAACCTCTTTATTTCCACCAGCGCTGCAACCACCAGACTGAGAATAGATAAAGCCAAGCCAACACCAATTCTTTGAAGAATTGTTATGCCTCGCTCATGGCCTGTAATTCTTCTAGCAATTGGAACCAGAACTCTGTCATATAGTGGTAGGAATAATATGTTGGCTATCATTCCAATGGCAAACACTGAAGCTTGTGGAAGCTTGAAACTGGAGCCAATTGCCCTATCCATGGTGCCACTTTGCTTTATGAAATATGTTGATTGCAGTGTTAAAACAAGTGTAAATGTCAAGCATGTGAGCCAGATGGGTATAATCCTCAGGAATTGCTTGGCTTCTTCTACTTGATTCATTGTGCAGAGTTTCCAACGATTGGGTTTTATTGTTATTTCTTCAGAGTTGATATCCCCTTCTCTTTGGTGTACTGCAGCCTTGTCTAACCACCTGAACATGGACATCCATTAATTTACTGAACCAGAACTCCATACTGATCATATCAATTTACTTGTAGATGTAAACCCACTTCAATTTAAGTTACCTGAAACTTTGTGTGTGTTCAAGGTATCTCCCTTCAATTTCTGAATCCTCCTGGTAGAGCGAGGTTGGATCCAATGGCAATTCCAATTTTCTGTTGCGTGCAGCTGCAACAAACACCTGAATAATCCGACTAGTTGGACTGGCATTGCCAGCATTGACACTGACTTTATTTCTGTAAAAACTTGTACCACACAAAAAACACCACAATTGATAAACTAAAGGCAGCAGTCACCAACCCAAACCCTGCTCCCCAACTCACATTTTCCTGCACATAAACCACAACTGTAGTACCCAACAAAATCCCAACACTATTGGCAATAAAAAACCAATTGAAGAAGCAATGCTTCTGGAGCCTTTCCTTCGGATTGTGTTTATCAAACTGATCAGGACCATATGAACCCAGAGAAGGCTTGTACCCTCCTGCACCAAAGGAGACCATGTACAGCCCAAAGAAGAGCAGTCCAACTTCAGCTGGGGAAGCATTGTCACAATTCAAAGGACCATGTGGGGGACATGTTGGTGGTTTCAGGAAGAGAGAGATACCGCCATTGTCACTAAGCTCAGACCCTGCACAGTGCACCTCCCACAAACATATTCAATTCATATTTAAAAAAGATAACTGGCATAAATAGTTATGGGTTGTAGTTCAATGGTGCATATAATGGTGTAAAAAGTATTGCCTAGCGATCCATCAAGGTAAATATCAACAAAAATAAAAGATGACGCTCAGAACGAATTTAGCAGAATGGATACCCCTCAATCCTTGACAGCTAAGCCCAAGAATTCTGTACACCTAACCCATGCAAACTTCGGACCAATCAAAAATGTTCAAAAACTTAAGATGAACACTTAGATAACTCTGAAATTGAAAGCAATTTCATAACTGCAGACATAGTCATAAATCTTCAAGTTGAAATGCATGTAATGTTTTTGATCCAAACCTTACCAAGAAATAAATAAATGAGCATGCAACCACCATCCAATATCTGTCAAAATATGAATCTGCTAAAAAACCTCCTACCAGAGGCAAAACAGTAGTGACACCCATCCAATTGTTGACATTTTTAGCAGAGGAGACGAGTCCCTTGTGCAACACATTTGTCAAATATGTTATCAAACTGGAGATGATTGTAAATTGAGCCATTCTTTCAGTCAACTCCACAACTGGACACAGTACAAAAAAACCCAAATCTCAGAAACATATGAATTGAAAAAAAAATATGAAGCAGGGTGCAAAAAGAGCATACACAAAATGAAGAGGAGGCCTTCCATCCCCTGTTTTTGCTGTGGAAGCAGGCCTTCCCTTGAAGTCTACTGAACCATCCTTCACCCACAGTATTATACCCTCTTCTTCCATGGAAACTCACTTCATCCGACTCTACTCTCTCTACTACACCACAATAAAACAATATAAGAATTTTACATCCCGAATATTGATGCTGCTTTTCAGTAGAAATGATTCCAAAGAAATGACTCCAGAGAAATGAGTTTTTTAATTATTAGTGCTCGCATAATACCATTCATTGATTCACATGTTGGCCACTTTTGACTCTGTTTTTGGTATAAGAATAAACTTTATATTTGAAAGGTTAATTCCATAATTAAGTAAGCTCAAATCCAACATTCCCTCACTTATAAAAAGTTTATTGGATGATTATGTTTAAATGAAAATGAAGCACAAAAAAGAAGAGATAAATGCAGATCTAAAGTATCAATATGTTGACATAAACTTATTATTACAAAAAGATAGGGACCTAATGCTTGATTTATAGAAGATTTGGATCTCTAGGTAACGCTCAAATGTCAAATAGATATTGATGGGGAAATTGAATTTTGCTTTAATAAGCTCAAATCCAACATTCCCTCACTTGTAAAAAGTTTATTGGATGATTATGTTTAAATGAAAATGAAACAGAAAAAGAAGAGATAAATGCAGATCTAAAGTATCAATATGTCGACATAAACTTATTATTACAAAAAAAGATAGGGACCTAATGCTTGATTTATAGAAGATTTGGATCTCTAGGTAACGCTCAAATGTCAAATAGGTATTGATGGGAAATTGATTTATGCTTTAATAATGTACTACACTAACCACACATGTTAAATATGTTCGTAAGGTGAGATGAATAAAACTCATAAAATGTTGAGTGATCACAATTTTTATAAAGATCAATGAGTATACTTTACTAGCAATCATGCACTGAATTATGCTTTAATAATGTACTACACTAACCACACATGCTAAATATGTTCGAAAGGTGAGATGAATAAAACTCATAAAATGTTAAGTGATCACAATTTTTAAGAAGATCAATGAGTATACTTTACTAGAATCATGCACTGAAGTGTACGAAAAATTAAAAACGTTGAAGGGATCTATGGAAGAAGTCAAAGTGAAGGGAGAGAAATAATGGGAGAGGAAGGGAGGTGAAGAAGATGGGGTTTGAGGTGGGAGAAGTGCAAGTGCTGGGAAAGTGGAATGGGGAAGTAGTTTGAAAGTGAACCCTTCGAGAACGACATGGACCAATGCTTGCTTCATGTAGAACTTTGCAGGCCCCCTTTTTAGTTTTAAGCTTGAGTAATTGTAGGGAAGAAGGAGATGAATGAATGATCATCAATAATGGAGCTTGCCCAATAGATGGTGTCATATGAGAAAAAACTATTTACTACTCGGGCTTTTTTCCAAAGTTCAAGGTCAAATCAATGAATCGACATTTAATTTGGTAGTCCAAGCAAGATATGAATGGAATGGTGGAAATTAAATGATGGAGATTGCATATTTGTATGCCCCTGAACCTATTGAAAAGCTCAAATTCTTCTATCAAAAGAGTATCTATTATCTACACTCCACTTCATAGTTTTGATCTTGTTCACACTAGTCACTTGAGTGCAACCGATGTGTAGAATTTATCTTCATATCAAGCTTTGCTATTTTTTATTTCATGGCATCAAGGATTTCAATTGGACATTTTTTATTTCGATAAATAAGACACATACATGAATGGAATGTTGGAAATCAAAAGGTTTGAATTAAATACCTACATGTCACACACCCATTCCATGGATCAAATTGTTCCTACCCAAATAATATCTACTATTTGTGCTCCATTTAAGCATTTCAATCTCACAAAGAGGATAAATAAGACACAGACATGAATGAATGTTGGAAATCAAAAGGTTTGAATTAAATACCTACATGTCCCACACCCATTCCATGGATCAAATTATTCCTACCCAAATAATATCTACTATTTGCGCTTCATTTAATCATTTCAATCTCACAAAGAGGACAAAATAAAATTTGGGAAACTCAAAACGCGGTTAAGGGTTCAAAACCAACGAAAGTGCTTGTGTCTTGTAGAAATTTGTAGCCTCTTTTACCAGTTGTAAGCTCAAGTAATTATGCAAATGACCATCAATATGTGAGGCCCTTGAGCGAGTGGATATAATAGCGACAGGTAGATATTTTTATTTTTTGGCGTTAAGGGTTTCAATATGGCGGTGACATTGGGAAACTTTTAGTGGCAAATTTTCGTAAACTTGCAAATATTAGGGGTTTTGAAAATCAGAAATGGCAAATTTTCAGCAGATTAGTTACCGCCAGCTTCTCCCGAAATTTTGTCCGATAGGTCATTTGTATGGGTTAGTTCACCTACTATTTACACTTAAAAATGAACTTATGCATATATTTCACCAACTTTTCGAATCAAATTGCGCTCATATTTTCTAAGGTATAATACATGTGGCATGTGGGGTCAGCAAGGGGGTACCCCTTGTCAGGAGTTCGGAGGGAATGGCCCCCCGATAGGGGTTCTAGGGACCGAGTGCCCCGATGAGGATTCGAGGGCAACGCCCTAAAACCCACATTTTATATGTATGTATTCATTGTATTTATTCCTTTTTTGGCACATAGAAAACTTTCCAAACCTAATTTCCTACACCTCTGACAACCATGAAAGAGACACACGTCTGCATAAGGGAGAGACAAATGTAGAAGATGATCGTCTAACCCAAAGACCGTGTCTAAGCACGATGAAACGATCATCCAAATTGTTGAAGAGACAAATCAGTGGTGGTAGATGTGTGTCTATATCTAGGAGAGACATTCATCTAACAATATACCATCTAATGGCAAATACATGGTAGTCCAACCCAGTCAATCCATTCCATCTAATATAATATAGATGGATGTCCAATCAAGTAAGCGATCACATCAAATAGAGAAGAGATGATCGTCTAACCGAGTCCTTCTAATAAAGAAGAGATGGTCATATAACCTATTCCGTTTGATGGCACATGGTAAAATAAATGGTTTAAGTATAAGTTTTTATGTAAAGTTAAAGTTTTAATAAGTAATTACGAGGAAGAAGAAGATGAGTGAATATCATTGTAATAAAGATTAATAAAAGAAAAACTTATACTTTTAAATTTATTTTAGTAAATATAAGAAGTTAGGGTCACTTTGCACCTTATGGAACTAGTCTCACAACTCCATCTGTCACGGTTTAGAAGATAGTTTTTCATATTCTAATATGGTCAGTACATAGGTATTTTTCAGATTTCAACATTCAACCTTCAAGCTTTTAGGGTTTAAATTATACAATCGATATATATTTTGTGAAAGAATATAGTCATTGTTTAGGTTTTGGGGCCTTTTGGATTGGTTATTGACATTTGTAGGAGTGTTAAATGTGTCAAAATTAGAATTTACAAACCTCACAACTCCCAAAGGTAGCAATAATTGATCAAATATATGGACTCATGCAATTCCTTATAACACATAATAAATCAAAACACATATGTAAGTTTTTATCGATTCAAATAATCAAGGGAATGGTCATCATGAGGTCATGAAGGATCTGAAACATCATGAGGTGATGCGAGCTCTAACACATTTACATGCATTCATCAACTCATAACAACCAATTTCAATCATTCTCATTAGTATCTTGTTTTTAGAAGTCTTTCCAACAAGCTCTATAGGCTCAAATATGCAAAAATGGCACAATCAACCTAAAACTTACCCTTCCAACCCCCATATCCTACTCTCACATTTTGTACACAAGCCCAATCAACTGTTAAAATGAACCCTAAACCCTAAACCCTAAGCCCTAAACTATAAACCCTTAAACCCTTAACCTTGAACCCTAAACCCTAAGCCCTAAACCTAAGCCCTAAGCCTTAAGCCCGAAGCCCTAAACTCTCTTAATTTTCAAGGCCTCCATAATTAACCCTAGTGACCACAAATCAACTCCATGATGCTCAAACCATTTTTGATTATCTATCACTTACTGAAATAGGTATTCACCATGTAGATGGAAGGATTTATCATTGAATGAGATTCTTGTCATGTGGCCACCTGTTAGACTGAAATGAGGTGGTTGTAATGTCCTTCCTCCTTTGAAGTGTGATCACACTACAAGGTTCAAATGAGTGTTTAAGAACACTACCAAGTGAGTGACATATCAAGTGAAACTCAGATGATTTCTCATTCTTACATATATGGTGCTCTATATGAAGATCATCCTCTTACCCCTCTTGGCTCCATCCAGAATTCTCCTCGGATGGAATCAACTTCAGGATACTCATACACCTCTTTTCTCATATGCCTCTCATGGAGATAGATGATGCCTTGATCCTTCACACATGATGGTCATGAATGCCTCGGTAGCTTGACTATCTCATCTTGGCTTGTTCCTTGAAGAGGTTTGAACATGATAGCAAAGTCAAGATATGATGATCCTCAAATTACTCTATGAGCTTCCCATTTCACCTTTGAACATGATGACACCCTTTTTAACTTCACAATTCACTTCCTGACCAAGATATCACATGAGTGGAAACATGCTTTTAGTATCTGGACACATATTCACTCGATTACTCCTCATGGAAATAGGTTTCCTCCTCTATATGGAAGGATTGATCCCTGAATGAGATTTGAAGGAATGTTTGAGGGTGAGATCCATCTTCTTGAACTCCAACTACATTGAATCACTATGAAATCACTCTCTCAATTGAATCACCTTGTTTATGAGAGGTGGGACAAGTAACTAAATGGATATGGCATCTACCTTGTGCCTTGCAATGCATATTACACATCTCTGCCAAACCTGTTTCTCCCCACATATACTTGCACTCTTGAATGTCAATTTCTTCACACTCTAAAACAAATTTCACATTTCTCATATTTCCATGTATGGTATTATGCAAGCCAGGATGACCCATTGGAAGTTGGAAAAAATAACCACATGCTCATATTCACATTCATGATTCACTTTGATACATGTTCATATTCACAAGAACCTCTTCTTCCTTGAAAGTGCTGGTTTGTCTCACTAACTTGGTAAGGATTACACATACTCTAGAAACTTCACATTTCTCATGATAGATATGGTCATTGCCACATAGATGTTCAACATTGGAGTCCAAACTATAAAAATGATCCTTGTATTTTATTGAAGAGAAAATATTCAAAGGATATCAAGAATGTTTGAGGTAATTATTTGGGATCATCATTTTGGCCAAGGAAAGAAGCTATTTAATTAAATTTGGACATATATCAGTGTTTCTGAATCAGAATGTTGTTGCATCTGGAGAAACATTTTCAGACATTGGAGTAATGCATCTTGGAAAATAAAATTGAACCTCATAAATCCTCTCAAATTGCCATCTTACACAAGCACTGGACATATCAAGCTTTGTTCTTCAATGAAACCTTCATTCCCAATAACTTGTAACTAAAATAATTATTCAAAAGAGCGTAAAAATGATCAAATTTTCTTGGTATCCTAATCCATGTAGACCCAAAAATACCACTAGACTTGTTATTCTCAATTTATAACACTCTTGGAGCTCCAAATATTTCACAAGCTATAGAAAAAAAGATAGTTGTATTGGGTAACATTTCTTTGTACCAAATTGTTCTTGGATATCTAAATTTCCCTCCTTCAAAATATTAGTAGATGAAAGGCATCAAATTGTGATGACTCTCTTTGAATGTTCTGCCTACGAAGCAGATGAACCCTTTTTAGTTGAATACTCTCATCAATACTAATAAGAATGGGTAAGACACAAAACATTACAATGAGTGAATGGGTAAGCCTAAACCCTGAAACCTAAACCCTAAACCTTAAACCCTAAACCTTAAACCAAGCCCTAAACCCTTAAAACCTAAACCCTAAACCTTAAACCCCTAAACCTAAACCCTAAACCCTAAACCCTAAAACCCTAAACCCTAAACCTAAACCCTAAACCTAAACCCTTAAACCATAAACCTAAACCCTAAACCCAAACCCCTAAAACCTAAAACCTTTAAACCTAAACCCTAAACCCTAAAAAACCTAAAACCTAAATCCTAAACCCTAAACCCTAAACCCTAAACCCTAAACCCTAAACCCTAAACCCTAAACCCTAAACCTTGACCTAAACCCTAAACCTAAACCTAAAACCTAAACCAAACCTACAACCTAAACCCTAAACCCTAAACCCCAACCATAAACCCTAAAACCCTAAACCCTAAACCATAAAACCTAAACCCTAAACCCATAAACCTAAACCTTAAACCCTAAACCCTAAACCCTAAACCAAACCTAAGCCCTAAACCCTAAACCCTAAACCTACCTAAACCTAAACCCTAAACCCTAAACCCTAAACCTAAACCCTAAACCTAAACCTAAACCCTAAACCAAAACCCTAAACCTAAACCTAAACCTAAACCTAAACCCTAAACCTAAAACCCTAAACCCTAAAAACCCTAAACCCTAAACCTAAAAACCCTAAACCCTAAACCCTAAACCCTAAACCTAAACCCTAAACCCTAAACCCTAAACCCTAAACCTAAACCCTAAAACCTAAACCCTAAAACCTAAACCTAAACCCTAAAACCTAAACCTAAACCCTAAACCTAAACATAAAACCTAAACCCTAAACCCTAAACCCTAAACCCTAAACCTAAACCTAAAACCATAAACCTAAACCTAAACCCTAAACCCTAAACCTAAACCCTAAACCAAAACCTAAACCCTAAACCCCTAAACCCTAAACCCTAAACCCTAAACCTAAACCCCTAAACCCAAACCCTAAACCCTAAACCCTAAACCATAAAACCCTAAACCCTAAAACCCTAAACCCTAAACCTAAACCTAAACCTAAACCCTTAACCTAAACCTAAACCTAAACCCCCTAAACCAAACCCCTAAACCTACCACCCTAAACCCTAAACCCTAAACCCTAAACCCTAAACCCTAAACCCTAAACCTAAACCCTAAACCTAAACAATATTCCTAAATATTCCTAAATTACCTCCAACACTTCCAAGATTCTCTGACATCACCTCCAGATGCTTAATATATTTCTTGAACTCTCCCAGAGGTGTTTGATTAGCTCATAATGGCCTTTTTAGGCCTCCAGAGGAAGTTATCTTCCATCAAGTCACACTGAACTCATCAATCATCATATCCAATCATCCCTGCACATTGAAACAAACTTAAAAAACCTTGTTAATAATTTCTTTTGATCCAGGTTGAGAGTGGTACTTGAGGCAGGTTGGCTAGAGGAAGGACACACCATTGACTAGGAAGCAAAAGATGCATTCCCTAAGCTTGTAAAGTAGGTACTCATCCATAGTATGATTTTACCATATTCTAAGACAAAATTAGGGATTCAACTCCATGCTCATGGGAAAATTCATGAGTCCATATATTCGATCAATTGTTTACTACCTTTGAGTTTGTGAGGTTTGTAAATTCTAATTTTGACACATTTAACACTCTTACAAATGTCAATAACCAATCCAAAAGGCCCCAAAACCTAAACAATGACTATATTCTTTCACAAAATAGATATCGATTGTATAATTTAAACCCTTGAAGCTTGAATGTTGAATGTTGAAATCTTAAAAATACCTATGTATTGACCAAATTAGAATATGAAAAACTATCTTCTAAACCGTGATAGATGGAGTTGTGAGACTAGTTCCATAAGGTGCAGAGTGACCCTAACTTCTTATATTTACTAAAATAAATTTAAAGGTTTAAATTTTTCTTTTATTAATTAATTAAAGTATAAAGTTAAAAAGTAAAACTTAACTTAATAAAATTAAAGATTAATAAAAGAATTTATTTTAGTAATTATATAAATATATCCCTCCCATAAACACATATACCACATAACAAATAGGAATATCCCTTATATAAATGTGACATAACCATATAACATGCACATGCACACTTATAAACGCATCTTTATAAGTGTTGCATTTCATCTTTTTGGGTTTGAAATTCCAATCCATAGGCTTGGATTTGCCTTGATATATCCAAACCAAAGGTTTGGACTATGTAATCCATGAATGAATAATTCATGTTTGAAAAAAACATCAAAATCTCACATGTACACCCCGATATCTCATGCATTATAACATAATATTCAAAAATAAATTATACTACGATGTCAAGCTCGGTTTTACCTTGATGACGATATAATTCTTTCTAAAATCCGATTAGTTTAAGGCTTTCATCCATAATTTCTTTTACTAGTGCCTTCTTTTCTTGTCAAAACCTATGCATACGTTTTTGTGCACAATTTATGATTTTTTCATCCAAATTTTTTAAAAAAAATTTTTTCTAAACTCCATTCTACACACACTAAAAAAAAAAAAAAATGACTTTTTTCTCAAAGTTACGGGGTGTACACACAAATATTTCATTTTTGGGATGTGCACTTTGAAAATTAATAAAAAATTATATATTCATCCAAAAATTATGAAAAATTAGTGGGACCTCGTACATGGTATTATCTAACTTTCTACTAAAGGGATTTGAAAAATAATTTATAAAACTCAAAAAATGGGGGGGGGGGGATGCACACACATAATAGGTTCTTATCTTTTTGACACAAAAATAGACATACTTTGTGTGCGCACCACATTTGACCCTCTTAATCTCAACCATTTTCAAAAAAATTAGTATTTTAGAAACTAGATTCCGAGATCTACGTACTCATTCTTATCACTTTGTCAAATTTTGAGCATATGCATGCCAAATTATTAGATGAAGTTCAAGTTTCTTTTTGATTCCAATAATTTTTTGATCTTCACTAGTCAATCGACTTTTCCATTCTTTTTCTTTTTTCATGGCATCAATATTTTCAATTTGACATTTGTTATTTTGATAAATAAGACACATACATGAGTGGAATGTTGGAAATCAAAAGGTTTGAATTAAATTCCTACATGTCCCACACCCATTCCATGGATCAAATTGTTCCTGCCCAAATAATATTTGTTATTTGTGCTCCATTTAAGCATTTCAATCTCATAAAGAGGATAAATAAGATACAAACATGAATGGAATGTTGAAAATCCAAAGGTTTGAATTAAATACCTAAATTTCCCACACTCATTCCATGGATAAAATTGTTCCTACCCAAATAATATCTATTGTTTTTGCTCCATTTAATCATTTCAATCTCACAAAGAGGACAAAATAAAAATTTGGAAACTCAAAAAGGTTAAGGGTTTGAAACCTAACAAGAGTGTTTATGTCTTATAGAAATTTGAAGCCTCCTTTACCTATTGTATGCTCAAGTAATTATGTAAACAACCATCAATAAGTGAGGCCCTTGAACAAGTTGCTATACCGGAAAAAGGTAGATTTTTTTGGTGTCAAGGGTTTCAATTGAGCAATGTTTAATTTGTTGGATAATGTAAATACGCTAATGGAATTCTATAAATAGAAAGGTTGGAACTAAATACCCACATGTCCCACACCTACTCCACATAATATATTATTCCTACCCAAATAATATTTATTATTCATGCTCCACTTTATCGTCTCCATCTTGCTTGCATTATTCACATGAGTGTGATTGGTGCTTTAAGGGACCAAAAAAGAGGAAAATTTAAAAGGTCAAAGGTAGGAGACCTAACCACACTACTTGCTTCATGTAGAACTTTGCAGGCCCCCTTTTTAATTTTAAGCTTGAGTAATTGCAGGAAAGAAGGAGATGAATGAATGATTAAATTTTTAATTGAGCTTGCTCGATAGATGGGCATATGAAAGAAATTATTTTCCACTCATAATGTTTTTTCAACTTCAAGGTTGACATTTAATTTGGTAGTTAAGGTGAAGATATGAATGGAATGTTGGAAATTAAATTATGGAAATTGCATACTTGCATGCCCCATACCTATGCAAAATCTCATATTCTTCTAGCGTAAAGAGTATTTATTATCTGCACTCAACTTCATAGTTTTGATATTGTTCGCACTAGTCACATGAGTGCAACCGACGTGTAGAATTTATCTTCAAATCAAGCTTTGCTATTTTTTATTTCATGGCATCAAGGTTTTCAAATGGGACATTTTCTATTTCGATAAATAAGACACATACATGAATGGAATGTTGGAAATCAAAAGATTTTAATTAAATACCTATATGTCCCACACCCATTCCATGGATCAAATTGTTTCTACCCAAGTAATATTTTCTATTTGTGCTCTATTTAAGCATTCCAATCTCATAAAGAGGATAAATAAGACACAAACATGAATGGAATGTTGGAAATCAAAAGGTCTCGAATTAAATACCTATATGTCCCACACCCATTTCATGGATCAAATTGTTCCTACCCAAATAATATCTACTATTTGTGCTCCATTTAAGCATTTCAATTCACAAAGAGGACAAAATAAAAAATAAAAATAAAAACCGAAAAGGTTAAGGGTTCGAAACCCAA